>OX291550.1:1800000-2284602 GCA_946406115.1 Apoda limacodes | reverse complement strand
TAGACAGGTCTCTAGAACACACTTTTGAGCCTTTATTTCGCTCTATAGCCTCTTCTACATGTTATGTGTTGAAATGGCGTACCTATATCACGTCATATGGCTTTCGAGAAGCGTAGACCTTATCAAACGGCTTCTTTGAAATTCAAGGTTAATATTCAGCGTGCCTCTTACCATGCAGTGATCGCTGCCAGTTTTCACTGTTAGATGCGTCTGAACCAATTTTCAAAACATTTTTTCCAGTCCGCCGCAGGCACCTCTTCCATGGCCTTGTCGAACGCTGCTAGCTGACTG
The DNA here is from genome assembly GCA_946406115.1 of Apoda limacodes. Classification (NCBI taxonomy): domain Eukaryota; kingdom Metazoa; phylum Arthropoda; class Insecta; order Lepidoptera; family Limacodidae; genus Apoda; species Apoda limacodes. The sequence goes on along the minus strand of OX291550.1, from coordinate 2,284,311 downwards.
TGATTGATATAAGGTGTCTATACTAGCAATGTTGCAACTTTTTTCTAAAGTTCCTAGTTGCGCTGCTTCGAAATCCTGAAATTTGTTTTTTTCCATTTTATAGCAACTAAGGGAATGATCATAGGAAAAAATGGTTCGTACAAACGTTGCTCCGGGCAGTGTGCTCTATCTATACCCATCAAAAAAATGGTCCGTCATAAGGACACACCCCCTTATGAAAAAAAATTTAAACCCCCCCCCCCCAGAGGTCCGGTAAGGGGTCATAGAAAGTGCTCGATACAAACGTTGTTAGTGACGATGTGCTCTACCGATTTTCATCATTAAAATGGTAGGTTGTAGAAACACTAACCCTTCTGAAAAAAAATTTGATTCCCCCCTAGGGGTCCGAGGAGGGGTCACTGGAAACAGTGCTCCATACTAACGTTGCTGCCGAAAATGTAACGATTCCCATCCGCTAAATATATAGTTATGATGATGATGAAAATGATTGAAAAAAAAAAAAAAATCTGCGCGTAAAAGCATAAAAATATTCTAAGTCCGGGTTTTTTTCCCCTTGATATGTAGTTTCCCCAAAGAGATGTAGTGACAATCATTGAGAAAGTCATGTTAAGGTGATGAGCGAGTGGAGAGGAGTGTAAATAGAAAGGTTAGTACGTATAGGTAGAGCTTGTTAAAGACATCTTGATCCCATTAAGTTTGTTCTCAGGAAAGGTTAAACCTACGTTCCAAAACCCGCCGAGTAATTATCGCCCGGTAAAGTTGAAAATCAACCCTTTTTGGAGCGGGGGTTCGACAGTTAATGTAGGCATGGGTTTTCTTAAAAGTGTAAATAATTCAATTGACAGTTGAAAAATTACTTTACCCCGGGCGTCCCAAAACCACTTTTTTAACTTCCTCGTTGCGATTTGGAACGTACCCTAAGAGTAATATAAACTGTTATTAATTAATTATTAATATTATTGATGCGAGTAAATTAAGAAAAAGAAGTGTGCCTCAATCGTAGCAAGTAGAAGCCTTTGGTATTTGCCTACCGCTTATGAAAAGATGCATGATGTTATGTACGTATGTTTATTACACATAAAAATTACTTTAAAAGTAGTGTGCGGAAGGCTTACATTACCTACGTCCAGATGTATTAACCTAGATTAAGGCATATACAGATACTACAGATGCAAGGTGGGGGTTGCCACTGTTCCTTCACTCTCAGTAAGAAAGAAAGAAAATTATTTATTTGCTTGAATAAAGTCAACATGTTCTTTTTAGAATATTTATATACATCTCTTATTCTAACTCAAAATTCGTGAAAATATTAATACTTAGTCAGTAAAGAAAAGTTATCTAAGATTTTTATATGTAAATTCATTTCACATTTATTACAAAGTGCGTGAAAAATAAATGAATTTCATGTATTAATTTTATACCAGGTAATATATTTATTGAATGAATTGTAAAAAAAAATTGAGAATGAAAAAAATAAAATCAAAAAGTAGTCAGAAGATATTACGTACATATTTGTGATTAAAAATTATTTCATTAATAATTTACAATTATATTTAATTAAGATATTATTTCATGTTACGGTTTAAAATTAAAATATTCTGTAATACTGTAAAAACATTGTTTATATAACCATCTTGTAAATCTCATTTTAAATAAATTGTATGGAAGGTCTTTAATTTGAATAGGCAATTTATTATATATTTTTATTGCCATAGAGTATACGTTTTTCCCATATTGGATTGTGGTATAAATAATTTAACTCGTGATGGCCTGTGTATGACATCACAGTGTTTAGCAAAATATTAATATAAATAAATATAAAATATAACGCTCTAATAATGTCGACAGAGTTGCCCCATTTTAAAAGGCCCTTAGGCGCCCTCCACCGCTCGGTACACCGCTCGGTACACTGTTAAAGCGTTACAATTCAAATGATTTCCACCTGACAAAGCCCACAAGACTATGAACGCATAAAAAAATAAAGACACCCCAACGTGTCGGGCGACGCATCTTCAAGCCGCTTCACGTCGCGTCGTGAGTATGGCTGCGGGAACATAGGTACGCTCCGATTTGGCATCGTCTACATCGTCTACACCGTTTAAATCGTCTACATCGTCTTCACCGTCTGCATCGTCTACATTGTCTACACCGTCTACACCGTCTACATCGTCTACATCGACTACAACGCAAGCTGCGTTAATACAATTTTTTTCTTTTTGTTTTTATATACGAGTAGTTTTTCTTGATTACGTTTGTTTGTCGTACGGTAGGTCTAGGGTCCAAAAACAATTGTCTAGAGTACTAGAATGACTACATTTTGCGATCTCAGTCACCAGCGTCTGCTAGTTGCAGATAAAATTCTTAAGAGAAACTTTTGTATATTTAAGAGAATCACACTATATTGGGTTCAATTTAAGGTTGACATCACGTAATCGGTTCAGTACGCATATGAGATTTTTATTATGATGTTCCATAGATTTTCCTATGACAACGCAATCGTCTAAATAAATAAAACACTTGTCAAAATTAAGGCCTGCCATTGCAATGGTCATAAGTCTGGAAAAACACTTGCACTTGTTATGAGACCCATGGGACAGCGTTTCATTTGGTACTGTTTTCCTGCGGTGAACGCGGTACACTTACGAGAGTTCTTGTCTAAAGAAAGCTGATACATCTTGTTTAAACTAAAATATGTATATTTACGCGATTCTGGATTTAAGGATAGCTGGTAGTAGCTCTGAGAAAGGTCTAATTTTGAAAAATAAATGCTACCGGACAAGTCTAATATCTCGGTAATGTTAGGTAATGGAAATTTATCGTCTTGGATTTTATTGTTTAACTGTATATAATCGACAACTAATCTCCACTTTTTCTCATTCGATTTATCAGCTTTCTTGGGTACTAACAAAACTGGGCTCGACCATTCTGATACAGTCTCCTCTATGATATCATTTTTGAGCATATCTTGTACCTGTCTCTCTATCTCACTTTTTAAAGCTTGGGGGACTCTATAAGGCGTAACGTAAATGGGTGTTACGTTGTCCTTTAAAACAATGTTATGTTCCATCAAGCTAGTGACAGATAAATTGTCCCCTGGTAAATGAAATACATCAGCGTATTTCGCACAAACCTGTTGAATACCTAAACGCTCTTCCCTATTTAGGTAACCTAAATCGAGTATTTTGAACAGAGTCTTAACCCTATCCACAGATATATTTTCCTTGTTAAAGCAACAAACGTCGAAGTTGTTAATAGATTGAACCCGTAACTGAGATAAATCTATTTTGGCTTCTCGGTCTCTTGTGTTTAGAATTCTTACAGGAATGCGTCCTTGATAAGGTTTCGCTACTATTCCGGCAATAAAATTACCTTCTAAAATTTCGTGAGCTAAAACTACGCAATCTTCACTTGAAGAACAAGGAATTAGTTTAACACCTTCGCAACGAGGCGGTATTACGTGTACTTCCGTGTACCTTACGGGACCGTTGCCTGTGCATACATACGGTTATCCCGTTTTTCGATAATCTAAATGTTTCCTGTTCGTAGTTAATCATGGCGTTATATTGTCTAAAAAAATTATCATCTAAAATACCGTTAGCTGAACCTGAGCACGATAGGTTCTTAAAAACATAAAAGGTTTCGCAAAAATGAACATCATTATAAACTAAATCTAAAATAACATAACCCTCTGAAAATAATTTAGAAAAAAAAGTAATAAACAATGTTTTTTATTCGTTGTCTGGTATTTATACCACAAGCTTTGGGTACTTTGGGACCAGATGGCGCTGTGAATAATTTTCAAAAATATTTATTTAATATTATTTACAATCAGCTTATTAATTCTGTGAAATATAAACGGACTAAAAAAGGGATCTGCCTAAAAAATCACCGTTTTTATTTGACATTAGGATATTATTTAACTACAAAAAAAAATTGCCTAAACACTTTTGAAACACGATTGAGAAGATAGATTAATTACTAATAACTTTAAGAGAGGTAGGGCACTGCAAGTACTCGCTCGAATAAGCCACCCGAACAACTAAGCAGGGCATAGCGAGTACTTGCTCGAATGAGCGGCCCGAACTGGGGAAGTACCTCCACCTTACAGAAAACCGCGGCCATAATAACACTAACATTGAGTAGTGTTGTGTTCCTGGCGGTGAGTAAGGTTGCCAGAGCTCTTTGAGGATTCGCTGCACGGACAGCGGAGGACCGGCGGTGCTTGTTGCTGTCATACTCGGCATAGACGCGGCGTGCTGGTTCGGCGGTCAGGGAGACCTGATGAAACGGCTGACCGCTGGCCGCCCGCAGGTTGAACGGGATCCCGAACCCAGGGATCACTTAATCTCCGCCCTGGGAGGCTGATTCGCCAGCCTGTGTAAAGTATCTGAAGTGGTAGTCGTGCCGGAGAAGGAGACCGGAGTGGACCCGGCCACTAAGGTGGCAAACAAGCTTACGGCCCGCCTGATGGTAAGCGGTCACCGTAGCCTATGGACGCTTGCAACACCAGGGGTATCACTTGCGCGTTGCCGACCCTTCAGAAATCTAATAACTTCTTTCTTGAAGAACTCCATACTGTAGTCCTTGCAGAAAACCTTGGCAGGGAGCTCATTCCACAACTTAAGCGTTCGCGGGAGGAAGTTTCTCTGAAACCGCACTGTACGCGACCATTTAGGTTCTAAAGTGTGAGAATGAATTCCCTGCCGATGGCGAGCGGTGCGATGGTAGAAAGTAGCCGTGGGCATCATTTCGAACAATTCCTCAGAACACAACCCATTGTACAAGCGGTAGAACACACACAGTGAGGCAAAATCTCTCCTCAGACTTAAGGGCTCGATACCGCAAGTGAGTTTGGGATCGTCGACAATTCTCACAGCCCGTCGTTGAACCGAGTCAAAAGGGTCAAGCTGGTATCCGGGTGCACCTGCCCAGAGATGGCAGCAGTACTCCATATGGGGCCGAACTTGCGACTTGTAAAGTAACAACCTTTGCCCCGACGTGAAGTACTGCTTCGCTCTGTTGAGTACACCAAGTTTTTTGGACGCCAGCTTTACCTTATCTTGTAAATGATCTCGGAACTGAACATCGCTGGAGATGTCGACACCAAGGATCCCAATGCTCTTGGAGATGGAGAGGGGAGTGTTCTGGAATTGTGGGACCACAGTGAATGGAGTTTTCTTAGCGGTGAACGCGCACACTTGTGTCTTTGTAGGGTTGAATCGGACCAAGTTTACCCGTCCCCAGTCAGAGACCTGGGACAGTGTGGTCTCGATTTGAGACACAAGTTCTCCGCGGTTTTCCTCCACAAGGGAACGAGGGATGTTTGCACGACCCGTGTAAAAAGTGTCTCCAGTACTGTCATCTGCATAGCAATGTATGTTGTTGATGTCCAACATGTCATTGATATGCAGTAGAAACAGCGTAGGAGACAGCACAGAGCCTTGCGGGACACCAGCATTAATGTCCATGCTATCAGAGCAACTACCGTCAACTACAGTTCGTATGCGTCTGCCGGACAAAAAGCTAGCCACCCATTTGCACAAACCCTCGGGCACTCCGTAAGATGGCAACTTCGATAGAAGACCGCGGTGCCAGACCCGATCGAACGCCTTCGCTATGTCCAGGCTACATGCCAATGCCTCCCCCTGACTCTCAATGGCTAGTGCCCATCGGTGTGTGAGATACACTAGAAGGTCACCAGTCGAGCGACCGTGGCGAAAGCCATATTGACGGTCACTGACCAGATCGTGTACTTCTAGGTATCTTAGAAGCTGTGTGTTGATCACACGCTCCATCACCTTAGAGAGGAGAGAGGTAATAGCGATAGGCCTGTAATTCGATGGATCTGATCTATCGCCCTTTTTGGGCACCGGGTGCACATTCGCAGTCTTCCATGTAGACGGAAATTGCCTAGTGTGGTAGGAAAGCGCGAAGAGGCGCGTGAGTACAGGACATAACTCAGGAGCACACTGCTTAAGCACCACTGCTGGTATACCGTCTGGCCCACTCGACTCATGAACGTCTAGAGAAAGCAACGCCCGCCTGACCTCCCGCTGCGTTATGGAGATTTCCGGCATGGACTTACCGCACCACGGTATAGTAGGTGGTACATCGCCTTCATCGTTCATATTCGAGTTCGAGGCAAAGAGACTGCCCAGTAGATCGGCTTTCTCTTTAGCACTATGGGCCAAGTCACCATCGGTCTTTCGCAGTGGTGGTAACGACGACTGGCAGAAGTTCCCTTCGGCAGCTTTGGCAAGCGACCAGAAAGCACGACTCCCAGAAGGATAGCTCGCAAGTCGCCCACCTATTTTGCCGATGAATTGGAATTTTGCTCTGGCAGTTGCTTTCTTACTGAACCTCGAGGCAGCATTTAATTTGCGTTTTAACTCAGAAATATTCGGATCCTTATTATAACGAGCCGTGGTCCAAGCCTCATATGCATTTTGCTTAAGAATTTTAGCTTTTCTGCAAGACCTATTAAACCACGGTCGTTTTTTGACGCCGGCAGCTACTCGCGGGTTAGGAATATAGCATTCCATACCAGCAAGGATTGTCTCAGTGACTGCGGCTGCGCAGACGTCAGGATCTTCTGAGTTAAAGCAGATCTGCCTCCACGGGTACGATGCGTAAAATTCACGCAATCCATCCCAGTCTGCCGACTTATAGTGCCACACACGACGCCAGTTAGTTGGCCCAGAAGGATCAGGTTGTGTGCATGACACTTGAGTCCGAACGAGACAGTGGTCCGAGGAGCCAAGAGGCGCATCCACTGAGACGGAGTACCCGTCCGGACGAGTAGTCAGCAGAAGGTCCAGTAAGGAGCTCGTATGTTCCTCTATATCTGGTATTCTCGTTGGAGAAAGTACCAGCTGAGAGAATCCATAGGTCAGAGCAAATTCATGAGCAGATATCCCAGCATAGTTATTGGTTCGAGAACTGAGCCACTCGCGATGGTGGGCGTTAAAGTCTCCCAAAATAGCTAGTTCTGCTGTGGGATATTGCTCTAGAACTTTGTCAGTCGTCAAACTCTGGTGCGTGAAGAGTCGAGTTACGTCCGTGTCACCGCTATGAGACCTGTATAGGCACGCATAGATACGAGTGTGGCCGCCGTAATCTACGCGCACTCACAATATCGACAGGTCCCTGTCTTCAAGGCTATGAAGGCGGCGACAGCAGATATCCTCCCGGACGAACATACATACACCGGCACGACTCTTAAAATTGTGTTCGAGTTTGTAGCCGGGATAATGAAGGTATGATGTGTCGGCCGGGCAGGATATCTGCGTCTCCGTTAGAAAAAGAATGGTCGGCTGCGCAGTTTCGAGATGGTGGTGGACTGCGTTAAGATTTGCGTGAATACCCCTGATGTTGCAAAAATCCACATTATATGTGGATGGAGTAGCCGCTGTGCAAACTCTTTTCTTTTTCTGTCTTCTGGCCATAATATATATAAAAAAAAGTTACTAAGACTAAGGATGAGGATTCACTGCACAGACAGCATAGAGGGCAAAGGGTGCGGTTCTAAGACTGCCGAAGCTCGCCACAGATGATACGGTTGCTGGCACGGCGGGCGGAAGGGCCCCTGATCCCCCTCTGTTGTAGTAGCCGGGTCCACTCCGGTCTCCTTCTCCGGCACGACTACCACTTCAGATACTTTACACAGGCTGGCGAATCAGCCTCCCAGGGCGGAGATTAAGTGATCCCTGGGTTCGGGATCCCGTTCAACCTGCGGGCGGCCAGCGGTCAGCCGTTTCATCAGGTCTCCCTGACCGCCGAACCAGCACGCCGCGTCTATGCCGAGTATGACAGCAACAAGCACCGCCGGTCCTCCGCTGTCCGTGCAGCGAATCCTCAAAGAGCTCTGGCAACCTTACTCACCGCCAGGAACACAACACTACTCAATGTTAGTGTTATTATGGCCGCGGTTTTCTGTAAGGTGGAGGTACTTCCCCAGTTCGGGCCGCTCATTCGAGCAAGTACTCGCTATGCCCTGCTTAGTTGTTCGGGTGGCTTATTCGAGCGAGTACTTGCAGTGCCCTACCTCTCTTAAAGTTATTAGTAATTAATCTATCTTCTCAATCGTGTTTCAAAAGTGTTTAGGCAATTTTTTTTTGTAGTTAAATAATATCCTAATGTCAAATAAAAACGGTGATTTTTTAGGCAGATCCCTTTTTTAGTCCGTTTATATTTCACAGAATTAATAAGCTGATTGTAAATAATATTAAATAAATATTTTTGAAAATTATTCACAGCGCCATCTGGTCCCAAAGTACCCAAAGCTTGTGGTATAAATACCAGACAACGAATAAAAAACATTGTTTATTACTTTTTTTTCTAAATTATTTTCAGAGGGTTATGTTATTTTAGATTTAGTTTATAATGATGTTCATTTTTGCGAAACCTTTTATGTTTTTAAGAACCTATCGTGCTCAGGTTCAGCTAACGGTATTTTAGATGATAATTTTTTTAGACAATATAACGCCATGATTAACTACGAACAGGAAACATTTAGATTATCGAAAAACGGGATAACCGTATGTATGCACAGGCAACGGTCCCGTAAGGTACACGGAAGTACACGTAATACCGCCTCGTTGCGAAGGTGTTAAACTAATTCCTTGTTCTTCAAGTGAAGATTGCGTAGTTTTAGCTCACGAAATTTTAGAAGGTAATTTTATTGCCGGAATAGTAGCGAAACCTTATCAAGGACGCATTCCTGTAAGAATTCTAAACACAAGAGACCGAGAAGCCAAAATAGATTTATCTCAGTTACGGGTTCAATCTATTAACAACTTCGACGTTTGTTGCTTTAACAAGGAAAATATATCTGTGGATAGGGTTAAGACTCTGTTCAAAATACTCGATTTAGGTTACCTAAATAGGGAAGAGCGTTTAGGTATTCAACAGGTTTGTGCGAAATACGCTGATGTATTTCATTTACCAGGGGACAATTTATCTGTCACTAGCTTGATGGAACATAACATTGTTTTAAAGGACAACGTAACACCCATTTACGTTACGCCTTATAGAGTCCCCCAAGCTTTAAAAAGTGAGATAGAGAGACAGGTACAAGATATGCTCAAAAATGATATCATAGAGGAGACTGTATCAGAATGGTCGAGCCCAGTTTTGTTAGTACCCAAGAAAGCTGATAAATCGAATGAGAAAAAGTGGAGATTAGTTGTCGATTATATACAGTTAAACAATAAAATCCAAGACGATAAATTTCCATTACCTAACATTACCGAGATATTAGACTTGTCCGGTAGCATTTATTTTTCAAAATTAGACCTTTCTCAGAGCTACTACCAGCTATCCTTAAATCCAGAATCGCGTAAATATACATATTTTAGTTTAAACAAGATGTATCAGCTTTCTTTAGACAAGAACTCTCGTAAGTGTACCGCGTTCACCGCAGGAAAACAGTACCAAATGAAACGCTGTCCCATGGGTCTCATAACAAGTGCAAGTGTTTTTCCAGACTTATGACCATTGCAATGGCAGGCCTTAATTTTGACAAGTGTTTTATTTATTTAGACGATTGCGTTGTCATAGGAAAATCTATGGAACATCATAATAAAAATCTCATATGCGTACTGAACCGATTACGTGATGTCAACCTTAAATTGAACCCAATATAGTGTGATTCTCTTAAATATACAAAAGTTTCTCTTAAGAATTTTATCTGCAACTAGCAGACGCTGGTGACTGAGATCGCAAAATGTAGTCATTCTAGTACTCTAGACAATTGTTTTTGGACCCTAGACCTACCGTACGACAAACAAACGTAATCAAGAAAAACTACTCGTATATAAAAACAAAAAGAAAAAAATTGTATTAACGCAGCTTGCGTTGTAGTCGATGTAGACGATGTAGACGGTGTAGACGGTGTAGACAATGTAGACGATGCAGACGGTGAAGACGATGTAGACGATTTAAACGGTGTAGACGATGTAGACGATGCCAAATCGGAGCGTACCTATGTTCCCGCAGCCATACTCACGACGCGACGTGAAGCGGCTTGAAGATGCGTCGCCCGACACGTTGGGGTGTCTTTATTTTTTTATGCGTTCATAGTCTTGTGGGCTTTGTCAGGTGGAAATCATTTGAATTGTAACGCTTTAACAGTGTACCGAGCGGTGTACCGAGCGGTGGAGGGCGCCTAAGGGCCTTTTAAAATGGGGCAACTCTGTCGACATTATTAGAGCGTTATATTTTATATTTATTTATATTAATATTTTGCTAAACACTGTGATGTCATACACAGGCCATCACGAGTTAAATTATTTATACCACAATCCAATATGGGAAAAACGTATACTCTATGGCAATAAAAATATATAATAAATTGCCTATTCAAATTAAAGACCTTCCATACAATTTATTTAAAATGAGATTTACAAGATGGTTATATAAACAATGTTTTTACAGTATTACAGAATATTTTAATTTTAAACCGTAACATGAAATAATATCTTAATTAAATATAATTGTAAATTATTAATGAAATAATTTTTAATCACAAATATGTACGTAATATCTTCTGACTACTTTTTGATTTTATTTTTTTCATTCTCAATTTTTTTTTACAATTCATTCAATAAATATATTACCTGGTATAAAATTAATACATGAAATTCATTTATTTTTCACGCACTTTGTAATAAATGTGAAATGAATTTACATATAAAAATCTTAGATAACTTTTCTTTACTGACTAAGTATTAATATTTTCACGAATTTTGAGTTAGAATAAGAGATGTATATAAATATTCTAAAAAGAACATGTTGACTTTATTCAAGCAAATAAATAATTTTCTTTCTTTCTTACTGAGAGTGAAGGAACAGTGGCAACCCCCACCTTGCATCTGTAGTATCTGTATATGCCTTAATCTAGGTTAATACATCTGGACGTAGGTAATGTAAGCCTTCCGCACACTACTTTTAAAGTAATTTTTATGTGTAATAAACATACGTACATAACATCATGCATCTTTTCATAAGCGGTAGGCAAATACCAAAGGCTTCTACTTGCTACGATTGAGGCACACTTCTTTTTCTTAATTTACTCGCATCAATAATATTAATAATTAATTAATAACAGTTTATATTACTCTTAGGGTACGTTCCAAATCGCAACGAGGAAGTTAAAAAAGTGGTTTTGGGACGCCCGGGGTAAAGTAATTTTTCAACTGTCAATTGAATTATTTACACTTTTAAGAAAACCCATGCCTACATTAACTGTCGAACCCCCGCTCCAAAAAGGGTTGATTTTCAACTTTACCGGGCGATAATTACTCGGCGGGTTTTGGAACGTAGGTTTAACCTTTCCTGAGAACAAACTTAATGGGATCAAGATGTCTTTAACAAGCTCTACCTATACGTACTAACCTTTCTATTTACACTCCTCTCCACTCGCTCATCACCTTAACATGACTTTCTCAATGATTGTCACTACATCTCTTTGGGGAAACTACATATCAAGGGGAAAAAAACCCGGACTTAGAATATTTTTATGCTTTTACGCGCAGATTTTTTTTTTTTTTTCAATCATTTTCATCATCATCATAACTATATATTTAGCGGATGGGAATCGTTACATTTTCGGCAGCAACGTTAGTATGGAGCACTGTTTCCAGTGACCCCTCCTCGGACCCCTAGGGGGGAATCAAATTTTTTTTCAGAAGGGTTAGTGTTTCTACAACCTACCATTTTAATGATGAAAATCGGTAGAGCACATCGTCACTAACAACGTTTGTATCGAGCACTTTCTATGACCCCTTACCGGACCTCTGGGGGGGGGGGGTTTAAATTTTTTTTCATAAGGGGGTGTGTCCTTATGACGGACCATTTTTTTGATGGGTATAGATAGAGCACACTGCCCGGAGCAACGTTTGTACGAACCATTTTTTCCTATGATCATTCCCTTAGTTGCTATAAAATGGAAAAAAACAAATTTCAGGATTTCGAAGCAGCGCAACTAGGAACTTTAGAAAAAAGTTGCAACATTGCTAGTATAGACACCTTATATCAATCACAGTCAGCTAGCAGCGTTCGACAAGGCCATGGAAGAGGTGCCTGCGGCGGACTGGAAAAAATGTTTTGAAAATTGGTTCAGACGCATCTAACAGTGAAAACTGGCAGCGATCACTGCATGGTAAGAGGCACGCTGAATATTAACCTTGAATTTCAAAGAAGCCGTTTGATAAGGTCTACGCTTCTCGAAAGCCATATGACGTGATATAGGTACGCCATTTCAACACATAACATGTAGAAGAGGCTATAGAGCGAAATAAAGGCTCAAAAGTGTGTTCTAGAGACCTGTCTATTGGGAAACGACAGTTGACAAAGCTGAAGACCGAAACTGGCAAAATCGTTTCGTCCAAACCTAAAATATTGAGAGAGATCGAGCATATACTATAGACAGTTGTACACCTCAACTCGTGGTCCTGTCAACATCACGGCCAAAGAACCCAAAGCTAAATTAACTCGACACTATACCAAAGAAATCGAGATAAAGAAAGAAAAAGAGATTAGAATGGCTTTGAAACAGCTTAAGAACAATAAGGCGGTGGGCGATGACGGAATTAAGTCAAAGCTCCTGAAAGGGGTTGGAACACCGATACCTAAAGTCCTTCAGAAGCTCTTTAATTCTGCTATCCTCGAAGGCACTATGTCAGAAGCTTGGAGTAGAAGCGCGGTCATACTTTTTTCATAAAAGGAGACCTCACCTCATTGAAGAACTATAGACCCATTTCGCTTCTGAGCCACGTCTATAAGCTGTTTTCCAGGGTCATTACGAATGCTCTCAAACGCAAGTTTGACGATTTCCAGCCTGCCGAACAAGCCGATTTTTCCGAAAAGGCTTTACTTGTACCATGGACCACATACATACGCTGCGCCAGATTATACATAAGACAGAGGAGTATAATCGGCCTTTTTGCGTAGCGTTCGTGGACTATGAAAAAGCGTTCGATTCTATCGAGACCTGGGCGATGTTTCAGTCTCTCCAGCGGTGCCACATTGACTATCAGTACATCGAAGTGCTAAAGTGTTTGTGTAACAGAGCCACAATGTCTGTCCGAATACAAGACCAGAACACGAAGCCAATCCATCTGCAGAAAGGTGTGAGACAGGGAGACGTTATTTCTTCGAAACTGTTTACAACTGCGTTGGAGGATGTGTTTAAGCTTCTGGAGTGGGAAGGATATGGCGTCAACATAAATGGCGTGTACATCACTTACCTTCTATTTGCCGACGACATAGTGGTTATGGCAGAATTGCTAGGCACGATGCTCGGAGACCTGAGCAGAGTTTCCCAACAGGTTGGCCTTAAAATGAACATGGATAAAACGAAGGTGATGTTAAATGTCCTAGTTGCGCCTATACCGGTTGTTGCTGGGAACGCTACTCTCGAAGTTGTTGAAACGAGGAAATTCGCCGAAGAACTGAGGTTATAATGGGCTGGCCACATCGCTCGTCAAACCGATAACCGATGGAGAAGAAAGGTTCTCGAGTAGCGATCGTGGATCGGATGGGCGCGGGCGGCTCAGGACCTGGCCGTTGTGGAGACATATGGGAGGCGTACGTCCGGCAGTGGACATATGGGAGGCGTACGTTCGGCTGAAACCGAGCTTAAAGCGGACGGGACCGCTGGCAAAATTAAGAAATTTATAAGAGCGAGTAAAAAAAAGTTTAAAGTTTAGTAATCATGTTTTCGCCCTAAATGCAGTCGACTTTCTGCGAAGTCGTTACTCTATGTGCAGGTCTAAACGTAGACGTCTATTCTACGTTTTTTCTAGTCTGATATCCTTTTTGAAACACATAAATGCGCATATCGTGAGTGGAACCATAGCTAACTACGAATGAGGACGATCTGACAGCGAATTTCTCTCAATGGGTACCCAGGTCTTCAGGTCGAAGGAGTGATCTGCGGGGCGATTCAAGTCAGTAAAAACCATCTGGTTTCGTGATGACTGTGACATGCATTGTCTGTTTCTTACTTTCAAATAAAAAAATACTTGAATGAAAGGGCTGGTGTCTCTTTAATTGTCACTTTATCGGATTTACGTATTACGCGTCGAATCGTAGAGACCGAGTTATTCTTAATTCCGGACCGTCGGTTCCGGAGTTATAATTAAATCGGTGACCGTTTTAAGTCAGTTTCAGTCTTAAATACTCGTAGTAATGTTTATTTTAATTACCTAGTTAGCTGAAGTGTAGTGCTATGATCTATAAAAAACAAAGAACCTATTATTTCAGGTATTATTCATTCTTTAGTTCAGTTTGAGAAATAAATAAAGACTATAGCGACTTTGTCCCCGGTGTGCTCCGTGTCCCTGGTGGTGTGCCACAGAATTATTTGTGCCACGGAATAATATAAAATTAAAAGTGCTGAAAATAATAACTAAATCCGATAAGAAACAATGGAAACTTTATATTTTCCCAGAACCGAAACCGAAACCGAGCTGCAGCAGTTATCAATCGGTATTACAATATACGTATAGGTAGTCATTTTTAATTTTATGTATAGAACGTGGCGAAGAGCACACACAGGAAAATACTTCAAATTATTACATCATTCAGCATCCATAAATAAAATAAATATATAAATAGGCAGTAGGAATCGACCTATATATATATATAATAGAATATATTATTTTAAGGTTTAAAATAATATATTGGCGTAATATTGCCAAAATCTAGTCAGGGAAAGGAAGTTGTACAGTTAAGGTGAGCGCATAGAGAAATTACTACCAATTGCTTAAGTTGACTGTAAACGTGCATTGGAACTGGGCTATATGTGGGTTCCACCCTAAGGGCTAAAAGTGGTGATGATTCCCAGATTATTACTTATTTTATATTTGTTTATTATTATTATTACAGTTTAATGTGAGTTCCACGCGCGAGGTTCTTTTTAATCACTATTTTAATATAAATTGATCTAAGCGGCAGGTACTCAGGTGTCGTACTCAGGTGTCGTACTCAGGTGTCGTACTCAGGTGTCGTACTCAGGTGTCGTACTCAGGTGTCGTACTCAGGTGTCGTACTCAGGTGTCGTACTCAGGTGTCGTACTCAGGTGTCGTACTCAGGTGTCGTACTCAGGTGTCGTACTCAGGTGTCGTACTCAGGTGTCGTACTCAGGTGTCGTACTCAGGTGTCGTACTCAGGTGTCGTACTCAGGTGTCGTACTCAGGTGTCGTACTCAGGTGTCGTACTCAGGTGTCGTACTCAGGTGTCGTACTCAGGTGTCGTACTCAGGTGTCGTACTCAGGTGTCGTACTCAGGTGTCGTACTCAGGTGTCGTACTCAGGTGTCGTACTCAGGTGTCGTACTCAGGTGTCGTACTCAGGTGTCGTACTCAGGTGTCGTACTCAGGTGTCGTACTCAGGTGTCGTACTCAGGTGTCGTACTCAGGTGTCGTACTCAGGTGTCGTACTCAGGTGTCGTACTCAGGTGTCGTACTCGTGGTGTCTTGAGGTTTCTGTCGCCCGTCTCAGGAACTTGCCGTTAAGTATTAAAAAATATTAATAAATAGATCTCTATATTATACAATCACATTTTTTTTATTTTTTTAGAATTTCCTAAAATAAGTAGACATTTTTAGTATAAGTACCTATCTAAGAATATTAATTTATGGAACTATTTTGGTCCAAGTTAAATAGGAGTTGAAATCGACCTTTCGATGAAGAAATTGATGATTAAATTATTTCCGAGGTAGCTAGGTATTTGCTGTGTTATTAATTACTTCAAGAATAAGATGATTTTTTTGAAAGTAATAAATAGTATAGATACCTGTCCCTGAATTTTCTTTGCAAGCAATAATTGAAATTTGCGTAGAAACATTCACACACATTAGTCGTAGTTTCTGAAATCAATTAAACAGAAGTCAATACCCTTCAGGAGAATATAACGTGGGTGAGTAAGTATTCAGCCACTGGTTACCCTTTTCAGGTGATCATGATGTGGGTGAGTGAGTATTCAGCCACTGGTTACCCCTTTGAGGAGATCATAATGTGGGTGAGTGAGTATACAGCCACTAGCAACCCTCTTCAGATCATGATGTGGGTGAGTGAGTATTCAGCCACTGGGTACCCCTTTCAGTAGATCATGATGTGGGTGATTGAGTATTCAGCCGCTGGTTACCCCTTTCAGGAGATCATGATGTGGGTGAGTGAGTATTCAGCCACTGGTTACCCCTTTCAGGAGATCATGATGTGGGTGAGTGAGTATTCAGCCACTGGTTACCCCTTTCAGGAGAACATGATGTTGATAAATGAGTATTCAGACGCTGGCAATCCTTTTCAGGAGATAATGACGTGTTTGAGTTAGTATTCAGCTAGTGGTTACCCCTTTAAGATCATAATGTGGGTGAGTGAGTATAACATCAATACATTATAGTCGGCTCCATGGTTCAGTAGGTGAATAAGTAGAATAAGAGTAATGAGGAGCGCTGCCTAGGCGCTCTGATGGTGGAGACAAATTGATGGTCAAATTAAGTACAATACATGTTGTTCAGTTGACAATCGTATATTCATTGAATTTATATTATTACAATAGTTACTAATTCTATCTTACTGACTAAGCATAACGTGATTTTCGTTACTCTGGCGACCTAATTAGACGGTCCACGTGAGGAAGTGCATTTCGCAATGCCTACATGTTGCACCTCCCCCGAAAAGTACAGGGTTACACACCGCTCTTGCAAAAAAAAAATGTTTTCTGTATATCTATAAGTACATAAAAGTAAACATTTTATTTAATATAATTAATCTTAATAATAATATTATTATATTAATTAAATATATATACAACTCAAAGTTAGTTAATTATGAAATATTTTTGTATTATTTTTATGTATTTTTTATATATTTTTGTATTACATTTCCTATCGTAATAATATTTTCTTAAGTTCTTACTTTGTAAAAGATTTTGTTACCATCTAACTGTGCTTTCTGCAATCTATATTTCAACTCTTTGGGGTAGTCGTAGTTATACAGAGGATCGACTCCTTTACATAAGTTAGATGGGAGGTTACAAAGTTTACCAAAGACTAGTTCGTATGGAGTGTTTTTAGTTTCTGAATGAACACTAGTATTAAACGAAAAACACCAAAATGGAACCCACTCGCTCCAATCACTACTATTGTTCTCGCTATGGATCCTAAGGTAGGCGCCTAAATGTTTGTGCGTATTTTGTAAACTTCCTAAGGTCTCGTGATGGTAAGATGTAGAGCTTAATTTCTCCATACCTAGTAACCTACACACCTCAGTCATCACTGATGACATAAACTCGGTACCCTTGTCGGTCAGCATCTGCTTCGGGATACCATAGCGCAATAAAAAGTTGTCCACAAAAGCTTTGGCTACTGTCTCAGTGTCTTTGCGCTCTAGTGGATAAGCCTCTACGTATTTGGTGAGATCGCACTGGATAGTAAGAATATATTTACAATTATGGTTATCTATGTCTAGTGGACCCATAATATCTAAACTAACCCTCTCGAATGCTGAATTGGCAGTGGAGGTTATGGTCATTGGTTCTTTTGTATGTTTGAGTGTTTTTGAATTTGACAACTCTTACATCGTCTTACGTAATCTATGACGTCATAGGTCATGCGAGGCCAAAAATAATATTTTTTGATATTATTTAACGTTCGATTCATACCTGCATGTCCACTTGTGGGCAAGAGGTGAAAGTCATTTACGAATAACGTCTCTTGTAATCAGAAACTTCGGTGACGCGATTTTACAATTTTTGATACTGCGCAGTATACCTTTGATAAAACGAGCATTACTCTTGCTTTTAATGATAAGTAGCTCTAAAATATTTTATTTTTTGCACAACTTTTCGAGATCCCTCGCTAACGCCTCCTAAGACGATAATGATCGAGTATCAAGAAAGATCGCAGATTGCGATGGTACGTAAGTGCAATAGTTTGTGTCACTTGAAATATTGTCTGAATTTCTCAGTCGTTTGTCATTTAAATTTGTACTAAAAATTAGTGTTGGAAAAATCTGGATAATCCAAAACTGGTGGATTACATAAAGCTAATTTTAAATTTTGATATGCGTTCTCGCAATCACTAGTCCATTCAAATATAGCATTTTTCTTGCATAAGGCGTTTAACGGAAATACTATGTCAGCGAAACGTGATATGAAGCGACGGTAGAAGTTTGCGAACGCAACTAATCGTTTTACTTCGTCTACATTATTTGGCCTTGGATAGCTGTTAATAATTTTAATTTTATCTGGATCTGGAAATATACCTTGTGATGTAATCTGGTGTCCTAAGTAAATAATTTCTTGTCTTAGGAACTCACACTATATTGGGTTCAATTTAAGGTTGACATCACGTAATCGGTTCAGTACGCATATGAGATTTTTATTATGATGTTCCATAGATTTTCCTATGACAACGCAATCGTCTAAATAAATAAAACACTTGTCAAAATTAAGGCCTGCCATTGCAAAGGTCATAAGTCTGGAAAAACACTTGCACTTGTTATGAGACCCATGGGACAGCGTTTCATTTGGTACTGTTTTCCTGCGGTGAACGCGGTACACTTACGAGAGTTCTTGTCTAAAGAAAGCTGATACATCTTGTTTAAACTAAAAGATGTATATTTACGCGATTCTGGATTTAAGGATAGCTGGTAGTAGCTCTGAGAAAGGTCTAATTTTGAAAAATAAATGCTACCGGACAAGTCTAATATCTCGGTAATGTTAGGTAATGGAAATTTATCGTCTTGGATTTTATTGTTTAACTGTATATAATCGACAACTAATCTCCACTTTTTCTCATTCGATTTATCAGCTTTCTTGGGTACTAACAAAACTGGGCTCGACCATTCTGATACAGTCTCCTCTATGATATCATTTTTGAGCATATCTTGTACCTGTCTCTCTATCTCACTTTTTAAAGCTTGGGGGACTCTATAAGGCGTAACGTAAATGGGTGTTACGTTGTCCTTTAAAACAATGTTATGTTCCATCAAGCTAGTGACAGATAAATTGTCCCCTGGTAAATGAAATACATCAGCGTATTTCGCACAAACCTGTTGAATACCTAAACGCTCTTCCCTATTTAGGTAACCTAAATCGAGTATTTTGAACAGAGTCTTAACCCTATCCACAGATATATTTTCCTTGTTAAAGCAACAAACGTCGAAGTTGTTAATAGATTGAACCTGTAACTGAGATAAATCTATTTTGGCTTCTCGGTCTCTTGTGTTTAGAATTCTTACAGGAATGCGTCCTTGATAAGGTTTGCTACTATTCCGGCAATAAAAATACCTTCTAAAATTTCGTGAGCTAAAACTACGCAATCTTCACTTGAAGAACAAGGAATTAGTTTAACACCTTCGCAACGAGGCGGTATTACGTGTACTTCCGTGTACCTTACGGGACCGTTGCCTGTGCATACATACGGTTATCCCGTTTTTCGATAATCTAAATGTTTCCTGTTCGTAGTTAATCATGGCGTTATATTGTCTAAAAAAATTATCATCCAAAATACCGTTAGCTGAACCTGAGCACGATAGGTTCTTAAAAACATAAAAGGTTTCGCAAAAATGAACATCATTATAAACTAAATCTAAAATAACATAACCCTCTGAAAATAATTTACCGACTACGCCTTTAATTGTTATTGTATCGTGTCGCATTTGTTTTAATAATTGTGGATCCTCGAGTAGCCACTCATATTTCAAAACACAAATGCTCGCTCCGCTATTAACTAATAAGCTTATACTGCTGTCTGTACTACCTATACCTATGTTTTTTGTTACTACGCTGCTCGTTGTATTATAGTTTGAAACATAATGCTCGGACTCGTTATTTATTATTGTAGGGACGAAAAAAATCTAGTTTGTTCGGTGTATTCTGAGTACACTCGGCATTCGCGGTATTTTGCGAATATTGTACGTGTGCTATATTACGCGAGTGGAATTTTTCGTGACCTCGAGAACGTGTGGGCTTTCCACGACCACGAGATCCGAAAAATCCGGAACTGTTATGAAAAGTCCGCGGTTGGTTAACTTGCGAATTATAACTATTGTAGTTGAAACTTGCAGCGGCTCGATCGCGGGTGCTATTTCTCATGCCGCCGTTTCTCTTAAAGTGCATGACCGGTTCTTCGCTAGGGACTAACGAATGTTCGTCAAATGCGGCCCTAATAGCTTCCGGAAGGGATTGGAACGGACGGGAAGCGATAATGGTACTAAGACGGGAATTGCTAAGACCGTCTGTGAAACGCTTTATCGCTACCTTTTCGTTCAGTGGACGGAGAACCTCATATTTTTGTTTGTTACCATCTGCTTGGGCTAAGGTCAAGATCACAAATAACTCTTCCAAATCAGAGCCAAACTTCTCTATAGGCCTACGTCCCTGCCTAGTAGTCAACATTTGCGACTGAAGGGCGACAGCTGATTTTTTTTGAATAAGGTGTGTGCGCATGTCCTTCAACAGTGAATCTATAGTCTCGTGATAAGATTTAAGCCTAAGTTTGGCGCTAGCTGAGAGCCGTGTCTTAAAGACGAATTGTATTAATGGTTTTTGGGCGGCATCGTTGAGCATGGACCTGTATAACTGAATGCTATCTATCAGTTGGGTAGTTACCTGCTCCTGGCTTGTCATAATAGGCAACAGGGAGATAGCAGTTTTAATATCAAAATTTTTGGATGCCATTTTTTCGGTTTGTGTGTGCTTATCTACACTTTCTGAAGTTTCTACCACCTTGTGACATGCAAACTTAAAATAAAGTTATAGATTTCCTTAATATCCCCTATCAACTTATTTACTGAGTGAAGACTATCACTATCTAAGTCATGAGATTCTGTTTTTATTTTAATTTCGTACAAAATACACATCAAACGAGTGTTAAATTCCTTAGCTTGCTGAAATTTTTGCTGAGCTGACTCTGAATTTTGTCTTCTTTGAGGTCCGATTTTAATGAGATAGGTTTTGATTTCCACTAACCGTTCATAAATAATTTCAAGCTCAGTTATTAACCAAGACATTTGGGATATGCAAACAGAGTAAAAAGTAAAAATAATTAAAAGGTACATATTTAAATTACTTAGCAATAGACATGTTATATTATAGATACCTAAAACTTACGTGTCGAGTTGTCTATACTAAAAATACGTATTGTCGATGCGATGCGGAGCGTCGGTTGGCTCGGCGGCAGCGGCGCGGCTGCAGTAGGACGTCGTACTTGAGCTGGCTGCTTTCGTCTGTGATGGGTGGGCCGGGTTATACCCTGGACTCCGTGGGCCGGGAAACCCCTGGACACCGCTCGTACGCTTTAATTCTCTTGCGTGCTTCTGTTAAGGTTTTATTGGCACGTTCTTGTCTACTTTTCTTGAAAATTGGGCAGGATCTTCATAATGTGTTCAGACTTGTTTGTTCTTTTAAAATTTTGTAAAACATTTGGTCCTCATTTTCGCAGTCTTTTGAAATTTTCTTTCTTCGTTTCTTCTGTTAAAATGTGATTTTTCTTGGTTCTTTGGCAAAGGGTCGCCATGAGGAGCGCTGCCTAGGCGCTCTGATGGTGGAGACAAGTTGATGGTCGAATTAAGTAAAATACATGTTGTTCAGTTGACAATCGTATATTCATTGAATTTATATTATTACAAAAGTTACTAATTCTATCTTACTGACTAAGCATAACATGATTTACGTTACTCGTGCGACCTAATTAGACGGTCCACGTGAGGAAGTGCATTTCGCAATGCCTACATGTTGCAGTAAGCTGAAAGGTGTGGGTTTATTTGTGTTTTCCATGAGACTGAATGTTTTCTAATTCTAATTCTAGTTCTTGAATGAATGTGTTCTTTTTCTGTACCTATATTATGTATGAAGTTAAAAAAGTAATAAACAATGTTTTTTATTCGTTGTCTGGTATTTATACCACAAGCTTTGGGTACTTTGGGACCAGATGGCGCTGTGAATAATTTTCAAAAATATTTATTTAATATTATTTACAATCAGCTTATTAATTCTGTGAAATATAAACGGACTAAAAAAGGGATCTGCCTAAAAAATCACCGTTTTTATTTGACATTAAGATATTATTTAACTACAAAAAAAGATAAAGATCTACAAAGATAGATTAATTACTAATAACTCAGAAACCAGATTTTGAAAAAGAGTGCGTAACTTCTCGTTACGTGACCTCTAAAAGCGGTTTTTTGCGCTTAGTCAATGTGTTTATCCCAGCACAGCTGCGCACATCGCGTGTCGCACTGCTGAAGGCTCATGGAATATTGCTAATTTGCTACACTTTCTCGTGAGTCCCAGTGCCGACGGAAAAAAATCACGTTTATTGTATGAGAGCTCCCCTTAAATATTTGTTTTATTTAATTCAATTATTTATTTTTTAAGTGAATATATAACTAAATATTCTGTGAATATTTCAAGCGTCAACCTGTTGCCGTTATCAATATCGAGCAAAACCAGCAAAAAATCACGTTTGTTGTATGGGAGCCCCCTTATTTTTATTTTGTTCTGTTTTTTAGTATTTGTTGTTATACCGGCAGCAGAAATAAATCTTCTGTGAAAATTTCAACTGCCTAACTATCACGGTTCATGAGATACAGCCTAATGACAGACGGACAGAAGGACAGACAGACAGCGGAGTCTTAGTAATAGGGTCCCGTTTTTACCCTTTAGTTACGGAACCCTAAAAACCACCCGAAACGTTAATTTTAATGGCGCTAGTGTCTATGAAAAAGTAAATGTGATGATTTTTAAATGTCTTTATAATGTATGCAGATTAGATATAAATATAAACTTGTTGGACACGAGTCAAGTTTTTGCATTTAGAAGGAAAACCTTTGAAAGTATGTTCTCAGAACTTGCGCGTGCCGAATAAAGATTATGTAAATTAGAGAGGGTTTCCCGAGAATTATTCATGAGCGGATGATTTTAAATCTATAATTATTACTTATATATTCATTTAAGTGAGGGAAAACCATTCGTTTTGTTAGTTTTTGGTTTTAGTTGGTTGCATGCCGTTTGTGTATGTCAGCCTAAAATTAAAAGGTTACTGACCTACTGGTGACTCATGGTTTGCTCTATTTTGAGGGTGTTGTAGGTGATGTCGTGGCATCGCTATAACCTGCTTCCCCTTAATAAGACCAACAACAAACAACATGAAAATTCCTGCTTTAAAATATTAAACATTTTCGTTGAAATTAATCAGCTAGTATCGCTTTGAACGAATTTTCTTTTCGTTTAAGTAAATACCTGCATTTTTAAAATTGAATGAACTTCATCACTGTCCTTCATAGGATTTCGTGTTGGCTTTTAATTTTAAATAATTGTTTATTGTAGGGTTTTGTGTAGTCAAATTAATATCAGTTTATGCGAGAAACCTACAGTTAATTATTTTCTGAGAATTGAAGAGCTCGTGGCCCAGTCGCATTCGTCTATCTGAAACGATAACCGAAGTTAAGCAACGTCGACCGTGGTCAGTACTTGGATGGGTGACCGCTTTTTCTTCCATGTTTAAGAAGGATCGTTAAAAAGTCATAACAATTATAATTAAACATTGCACTGTATAATCAGCTAAAGGCGAGAATAGCTACTAAGATCGACAAAGTCCATATAAAGGCAGTGCGGTAGACTGACTATATGGCCCAAGCCTCCAGAAAAGAGGCCTGTGCCTTGCGGTAAGGGCACTAGCTGGACAAACGTCCACTAAGACACACACTAAGTCAGTGCGGTAGACTGACTCTATATGGCCCAAGCCTCCAGAAAAGAGGCGTAGGGCTGTTTAAAAAACTTTATTTAATCTTGACGGATAACTATGTCATTTTGGACCGAAACATTTTTTGTTTTAAACTAAAATATAATGTTATTAATTTAAGAGCTGATGTAGTCAAGTTAAGAGCACTATTCTCTTGTGTGAACTAGACATTTCTTCCGTGCAAATAACATACGAAGTTCTACGCCCAAGAAAACTAAGTGTTTCAAATAAAGAAGCATATTATTCTTCAATTAATTAAATATTGTTTCAAACTGATAGAGTTTTATTTACTGGTTCAAAGAAATTTGATCTTGTGTTAACTTCATATTATTTTAAATATTTAAGAGAAATAATATCTTAGATGAAGTAATAGTAGTAGTTGTGTAACTAAGCCATTTTCATTATCTACGGACCCTCTACAAAATGAAGATGGAAAGAAAAAATTGGAACAAAATAACCAAGAACATTTGAATCAAAAATAACTTAGCAAGACAGAGAAGACTCATGATATAAATTGTGTCTGGAGCCAGAAAGTTATCTAGTAGTAGTAGTAGTGCAGTATATATATATATATATTATACTATACTATACTGTACTATACCGTACTATACTGTACTATACTGTACTATACTGTACTATACTGTACTATACTGTACTAAACTGTACTATACTGTACTATACTGTACTATACTGTACTATACTGTACTATACTGTACTATACTGTACTATACTGTACTATAATGTACTATACTGTACTATACTGTACTATACTGTATTATACTGTACTATACTGTACTATACTGTACTATACTGTACTATACTGTACTATACTGTACTATACTGTACTATAATGTACTATACTGTACTATACTGTACTATACTGTACTATACTGTACTATACTGTACTATAATGTACTATAATGTACTATACTGTACTATACTGTACTATACTGTACTATACTGTACTATACTGTACTATACTGTACTATACTGTACTATACTGTACTATACTGTACTATAATGTACTATACTGTACTATACTGTACTATACTGTACTATACTGTACTATACTGTACTATACTGTACTATAATGTACTATAATGTACTATACTGTACTATACTGTACTATAATGTACTATACTGTACTATACTGTACTATAATGTACTATACTGTAAGTAGGTGTTTATTGGGCATTCTGGCTCACTTTGCCCAATAAACATTTTGGAATTGATTACGTGCATCTGCGCTGCGGAAAGTGAGCCAGAATGCCCAATAAACATTTTGGAATTGATTACGTGCATCTGCGCTGCGGAAAGTGAGCCAGAATGCCCAATAAACATTTTGAAATTGATTACGTAAAGTTTTCAATTTGGGTGAATGTAAATAGATTAACGTATTTCATACCGACCAACCTTCTTCTAGCTCTATGAACAAGGTATTTTGGAGAGCATCATTCCGTTTTACGAGAGAAGAAGACATAAACTTACAAATATATACAAACCGTTCTGTTCTGTTCTAGTAGAAAAATGTTTTACCCTATTACAACTGTCGGGCAAATAATATTTCATTAATCAATTATAAAAATCTTACCTTTCTTTTATCTTTCGGTAGTCTTGTGTGTCAATGTCTCTCAAATTAATATAAATATGGAGTCATAGCGATTAGAGATTTCATTGCATAATTAACTTCTTTCACCAAGACATCATGAAATTTGTAAAGCAGCCACTAAAGCTACATTTAGAAAAAATATGTTCTGAATCTGATCTAGGCATATCACGTCATGGTAAACTATTACCTAATTCGATTCGATGTTTGATTTGCGGACCATCTAACTGTGGAAAAACAAACCTAATAGTTGGACTTCTTTTGCATGAAAATGGTTTATGCTATAAAAATATATATTTATATTCCAAAACGCTTTACCAACCAAAATATATATTTTTAGAAAAAGTGTTAAATGAGGTTCCAGAAGTACAATTAATGAAATATAACGATAATAGTGACGTTATAAGCCCTCATCATGCAAAACCTGATTCAGTAATTATTTTCGACGATGTTGCTTGTGAAAATCAAAATAACATTCGTGATTATTTCTCAATGGGGCGACTGCTTTTATTTGAATCAAACATATAGTAAAGTACCTAAACAATTAATTAGAGATAATGCAAATCTTATAATTTTGTTTAAACAAGATGACATTAATTTACGACATGTTTATGATGAACATGTCAGTACAGATATGAATTGGAATCAATTTCGTGATATGTGTTCGGAAATCTGGAAAACTTCGTATGATTTCATAGTAATCAATAAAGACTGTGAAAAAAATAAAGGTTGCTATAGAAAAAAGTTTGATACTTTTGTCATTCTTGATTAAAATTCTTATAAACGACAAAAACTCTGATATGTGTTTAGTGTTGTCTATAACATTGGTAAAGCTTATTGTGAAAAATGGATTCGCAAGTAAATATCAAAAAAGAGATAATTAAATCAGCTAGCGTTGTTAAGAAAAAAGTTAGGCAGTTGCGTAATATTCAAACTGAAAATGATAAAGTCCTTAAATCTGTGTTCAAACCTTTAACGGATCCACTTCATAAAATGGTATCAAGAAATGCAATACAAAATATCAAACCTAATTACAATGAAGACGTAATCCCAGAGAAAAAAGCAAAATATATGAAAACTGAATTTGATTTTGATCTTCAGGGTGGAAGTGAATATGAAATAGATTACGATGAACAGTGTGAAAAAGTTGATAAAACTCTTAAGAACTTTGATGATTATGAAGACGATATCTATGAAGATGATTCAGAAAGTATGAGCGATACAAATAATAAAGAAACCAACATTTCAAGTGACGCTTCATTCAAAACAATTGAATCTATTTCAAGTCCACAACATAATTGGTCACCACCTTCAGAAGGAACTGTAAAAGTATTGGAAGATATTCCATTTGGTGTTAGAAATGAACGTGATAAACTGATGATAGGTAATTCTCGAATTGTCCAAACAGAAAATACAATTATAGTTTCTGGAAAGCCTTACAAAAAAACTGAAGGTCTAATGGAATTATTATTTAAAAGAATACCAGATTTAAAAAAAATCACTAATAGTGACTTAAACAGTTACAAACAGATTTTAACTATTACAAATGCACATAGGCGTGACTTCAACCCTAAAAAAACAATTAAAAGTAATAAAGGAAGCAAGTACTTAAATATTATCAAACCACTTTTCAAGTTATCTAAGCAATGTACAAGCACCGAAAGTCTTAATCAAGGGTCTGGGTTACCAATTTTAAAAAAATATAATAAAAATGTTGATTATATGTATTGGGATGACCCTAATGAGTTAGTTGAAAGACTAAAACTTTTAATATCTTCTCGTGATGCAGGAAACAGTGGATTAGACAATGAAATAATATCTATCGTAGAGGAGTTGCAAGAAGCTGGTATTATTAACAAATAAAATATGAAAAGTAACGTATTACATGCATTCTTAACGATTTATTCAAATATAATACAGAGAACTTTATATTAACATTCAGTTGTAATCAAACCATTTAGGTATACATTTATTAAACAATGAACGTTGACAAGTTTGGTCATCACGTGCATAAAAGATTGCGTTTGTCAGAAGTTTTCGATATTACTGACAAAGTATTTCTTAAGTCTATTAATGGAGATTTAGACTTAATATCAGCAAGTATAAAAGGACTCAAAACACCTCAGCTACCTGACGAAGCCGTCAATAAGCAGTATGTAGATAATGTACTAAAAGAATATTGTGGAAAACAATCTTTCCTGCTCGAAATAAATGCTATAAAAAGCCTGATTCAAACTTTAAAAAATCAGTTGCTAGATATTAAATCAGAATTAAAAAAGGTTGGATCACAGAAAACCGCACCTAAACAATTATGAACAGAGAAGACATAGTTGGTGAACTTCACAAATCAGCTAGAAAACACTTCATTCGTAGGGTGGTAATATTAAAAGGGATTGATGATTTATGGCAAGCTGATTTAATTGACATGCAGAAAATGGAAAAAGTGAACAAAGGTTTTTAATATATTTTAGTTGTTATTGACTGCTTTTCAAAATTCGCGTGGGGAGTTCCTCTGAAAACGAAAACAAAACGTGACGTAGGAAACGCTTTTAAAAAAATTTTGGATTGTGGTCGAGTTCCTATTAACCTTCAGACAGATATGGGAAAAGAATTTTACAATGAAGTGTTTAAGAAAATAATAACAACTTTTAATATAAATCACTATTCTACATATTCTGTGAAAAAGGCGTCAATTGTTGAAAGATTTATAAGAACACTGAAATCAAAATTATATAAATATTTTACTTTAATTGGAAATAACAAATGGATCGGATCACCTTTGAACGATGCTTTGTCATCATATAATGATACTGTCCATCGAACCATAAAATTTAAACCAATAAATGTAACATGTGATAACCAAACCGTCGTTATGAATAACATAAAGAGGAATGAAACACCTCAGTACTTAAGAAAATCAAAATTAAAAGTAGGTGACTGTGTTCGGATTAGCAAATATAAAGAAAATTTCAAAAAGGGGTATACACCTAACTGGTCTTCTGAACTATTTACCATAACAAAAGTTAATAATACTTACCCAGTAACTTATCACATTCATGATCAAAGAAATCAAATAATACTCGGATCCTTTTACGAACAAGAGTTGCAAAAAACTAAACATCCAAACATTTATTTAATTGAAAGAGTGATAAGAAAGAAAGGAAATAAATTATTTGTAAAATGGTTAGGACTCAATGAAAAGGAAAATAGTTGGATTAACGAAATGTCTATTGTATAGTGTTTACTTTTAACTTATAAATACTTTATAATTGTAAGATATTCAACCATGTATTCATTTTAAATTCAGTGATGAACGGTGGAGGACTTGTTAATAATATAGTAAACAATTTACCATTTGAACTTCATTTACCAGGATATAATTATTGTGGTCCTGGTACAAGACTACAAGAAAGATTGGCTCGAGGTGACAAAGGGATAAACGAATTAGACGAGGCTTGTAAGCGTCACGATATAGCATATTCCGAACATCGTAATTTAGAAGATCGTCATAAAGCTGACTTTGCGCTTCTGAATATGGCAAAACAAAGAATGAAGTCAAAAAATACTAGAACCGGAGAAAAATTAGCATCTTGGCTCGTAAGCAAAGTTATGAAAACTAAATTAAAAAATGGTGCTGGAGTTAAATCTTTTAAGTCAGTCGTGTCTAAAATCCGTCATAATATGAAAAACCGCAAGCCAAAAGATAACAATACTGCTATAAAGATAGCCCACTTGACTGCAAAAAAATTATTTAAAAATAAAAATGTTTGCTTACCCCGTCTTATACCAATACCAAAAACTGGAGGGATTCTACCACTTATACCAATTTTTGCTGGCTTATCTGCATTAGGGTCTTTAGCTGGAGGAGCTGCAGGTATTGCTAAAGCAGTGAATAGCTATAAATCAGCAAAGCAAAACCTTGAAGAGTCACAGCGTCATAACAAAATGATGGGATCTATTGCGTTAGGAAAAGGTCTCTACATCAAACCTTATAAAGGTAACGGATTATGTTTAAAATCAGCAAAAAACTAACTAGAAGGCTACCTAGACGTGCTTTAACGAATGTAGATATTTTAAAGCACACTAATGATATACCGTATTTTCGAGGAGTATTCATGAAAGATGCTTTACCAAAAAAACCTAAAGATATTGAGTGTGCAATTGTCAATTTGGATAACTCTAAGAATCCTGGAACGCACTGGGTAGCCTATATAAAAATTAACAACTACTGTGAGTACTTCAATAGTTTTGGAAATCTAAGACCACCCCAAGAGTTACTGTCCTATTTAAATTTGTCTAATGTTTATTACAATTACAATGTATATCAGAACTTTAATACTGTTAATTGTGGTCACTTGTGTATAAAATATTTGAACAATTATTGGCATTCAAAAGAATAAATTAAGATAATTCAATAAAATAAACCATTTTAATCATGTCTTTCACGCTGTCAATATCTGGATTCACATCAAGCTTAAATACTTGTTATTATCCTGCTCTACAGTTAGACGGAGATTACGAATGTGGTCTTTTATACTTTTCTACTTTTAACTCTATTCCAAACGTTGAAAGTAAAAATAATAAATTTCATTATGGTGATAATGAAATGATTGAAATTCCTGAAGGATCTTATGAACTACAGGACATTTGTGACTATATAAAGAAAAACGTTAGAAGCAGCACCTTTAGTTTGACTTGTAACAATAATACTTTACGTACTGTAATTTGTTGCTCTAAAGACATTCATTTTGAAAAAGAAAATTCTATTGGGAGTATTCTCGGATACAATAAAAAAACATTACAAAAGAATAAATTTCATGAATCACAGATCCCAGTCAGTATTCTTTCTACCACTGTTGTCCGAGTTGAATGTGATATTGTCTGTGGATCCTTCATTAATGGAATTCCAAGCCAAATAATCCATGAATTTGCACTTAATGTTCCGCCTGGATATAGAATTATTGAGGTACCAAAGAATATAATATATTTTCCGATTAATCAAAAGACTATCAGTAGTGTAAATATAAAAATTTTAGATTCACAGAACAAGTTAGTTAATTTTCGGGGAGAAGAGGTACTACTGTACCTACATCTGAAGAAAAAATGATAGACTTTCACCAAATTTATATAAATTCTTTTTCACGACCAAAGAAGCTCAGAAAGATACAGGTAATTCGCAAAAGAGCACCTGTGTCACTAACATCTACTAACTTAAAAAAAAATTAAGTGTTGAAAATAAAGACTTTTTAAAATTAATAGGATTACTAAAATGAGTGTATTAAACGTAGCGCAACCTATTGTATTTGATAATACTATAGAAAGCATGGAAATTCATTCGTATAAGCCATATATCACTACTTTTAATAAAAATGATGAAATAAGAATACCTATCAACCAACAAGACTTGTACGTATTGCCATCAGCGAGTACAATATACCTAGAAGGAATGGTCATCGTTAAAAAAGGAGTTCTAAAAGATGTTGCAACTAGCGTTAATTTTACTAACAACCCCATTTTATTTCTGTTTCAAGATGTTCGCTATGAACTTAACGGAGTTGAAATAGATAGAATTAAAAATGCTGGTATAACAACAACTATAAAATCATTTTTGTCTATGAATGAAAATGAATCAAAAATTTCGAAAGCATGGGGTTGGGATATAGATAGAACAAAAAATACAAGATCAGGGAATTTTGCAGTATCTATACCACTGAACAAAATGCTTGGATTTGCTGAGGATTATAATAAAATAATAATGAATTGTAGACATGAGCTAATACTTTTACGCAGCAATACTAATCTAAACGCAATAAAACTAAACACTGGAGAAGTAATAGATATCATACTTAAAAAAATTGTTTGGCGTGTTCCACATGTAAAAGTTTCCGATCGAGAAAAACTAAATCTATTAAAATATCTAGAAAAAGATCGTTCAATCAACTTGTTATTCCGAAACTGGGACTTGTATGAATATCCCTTATTACCAAAAACAACAAAACATACATGGGTAATTAAAACGTCTTCACAAATAGAAAAACCGAGATATGCTGTTATTGCATTTCAGACAGACCGAAAAAATAAATCAGAAAAAGACATGTCACACTTCGATCACTGCAATATAAGAGAAGTTAAAGTATTTTTGAATTCAGTGTATTTTCCCTATGAGGGTCTTAATGTTCGATTTGATGAGGATAAATTTGCTTTATTATATGAACAATACACTAGATTCCAACAGTCTTACTACGGACGACGTCCTGAACCCTTGCTAAGTTATAAAGAATTTTGAGATAAAGTAACGTTATAGATTGCTCAAGACAGAACGATACACTTTAAACTGGCCCAGTTGATGTTCGTATCGAAATAGAGAGTGATAAAGATATACCAAATCTAACTTCTGCGTATTGTTTGTTATTAAACGATTGCATATTTGAATACAAACCCTTAAGCGGTATAGTGAAAAAAATATCATGAATATTACCGGACCTATTTTCGTAGACTTACAAGGCTTTAAGGATTCTCATAATAAATTTATTGTAAAAGAATTTGCCTTGGCTACCTCAGAATACACTCAAGTATTTCTAATAAAACCACCATATCCCTTTTCTTATTTGACTAAGGAAGAAAAAAGAAATGTATCTTGGTTAGAAAGTAATCGCGGTATTTATTGGAGTGACGGTTACATAGATTATCAAGAATTTAGAAAACTTATCAAACTAATTTTAAAACACCAATATTTGCTTTTGAAGGGTAGAGAAAAAATCCTATGGATTAATGAACTTTGTACAGAATGTAATGTTGAAGATATTGCAGAAAAGGGATGCCCTAATTTTCCTAATTTGTACAGCACCTATTCTAAAGGGCAAAAAAACAAATGTTTTAATCATAGAAAATATTGTGCTCTGGAAAATGTTATTTGTATTAAGAAATGGTGCAATGAAAATGTGGACGTTAAAAATAAAATACTTGAATTAGTTTAAAATATAATAGTTTAGTTTTTTCATTTGTGTACAAATGTATAATATAAGTATTAAGTATTAAAATATATTAACTAAGTATAAGTATTTTGCTTAACTAAGTTTAAGTATTTTTATTAAGAAAATTCAATAAATGTTATAACAATAAAACATTTTTTATTTAATTTCTATTCCTAAAGAGACATTACATATCTTAATGTTTGTACATGACAAAATCGTTTATTTACAATACAAAAAAAAAAGAGAAATAAGTTTTGAATGAAATCTCCACGGAGGAAACCTCTTCCTCTGCTACTGCTACTGATATTCTTTGCCTCAGGTATATCTGAAAGACAAGGAAAATAATTAGATTTTCTGTAAATTTTGAAAGTAAAAGCAAAAATAGGAAAGTTTATACATACCTCTGCTCATTAAATTTTCTCAGTTTGTTTTCCCAACTCTGTCGAAATAAGGAAAAGGGAATGCAGTACAGAATTCATCACTGGGTCATTTTCACTTTCTGCATGATAACTTGTTTTTACAATTGTTCTGCTTTCCACAACGTTTGGTAGTTCTGTTAATTGACTAATTTCGATTTTGACCACATACTTTAAAACTTTGCCTACTGAAAAAGCGATATAATTTGCCTTTTGGTAATTAGACATATTTTAAAATTATAATAAAGACGTGTTAACGAATCGACACCTTTTAATTATGTGATTTATTTTTCATATAATGCAACAATCTGTTTGCGTCATACAGGTTTCAAATAAAAACTTGTTGGTTCATGTATGTTAGATATCGTATGACCGGCTGCCTACACCGAAGACATCTTGAATATCGAAATGTATCTGAATCAGCATAAATTTTCTTTTCTAACGTTCGTAATAAAATAGTTAAAGTTTTTTTGTTTGTCTGTCTGTCACAAATGCTAATTATATCTACCAAAATTCTTTATCTAAAGGTTTACACTAAAGTTGGACTTAGATTAATAAAACAACATTTTCAAATAGGTACATTTTATTGTTATTATAAAAAAATCACAAAATTATAAAAAACACAAAATCCAAAAAAAATTAACAACAAGTCAAATAGTTATAAAAATATGAACTACCAAAAAGTAAAAGTTCTTGCACAGCTAAAACGTTAGATTTACTTTTATAAAAATGAAGTACCATTTCAATTTGACTGACAGTTAGGGTATTATAACAAGCTAAATTATTTTTTATATTATGTACAAAATGACTAACTATTACATAGTCATGCTTAAGTAAATAGTTTAATCTTAATTCTACACAATGACAAAATGTACTAAGAGCACCACAAATTAAAGAAATCACATTTTCAGGACAACGTTTTTCACAAAAAAGAAGTTGGTATAGAATAGTCATGTTGTCTATACATTTCGAGTTGATTTCAATGTAAATTCTGTGCCATTCCTTAGTAGTAATAAATAAATCATAATTCTCGCTATTGACAAGGATATGAATTTGTGGTAAAAAATTATTGACTGCCCATAATCCTGTAGTTACATAAATATTATTTGAATATACATAATTATGTTTTGAAATAATAATATCGGTTAAATAACTTTCTGCCATCTTCGCAACAGTGATATTCAGAAAAATGAGCAATGTCCCCAAGCAAACGTTTTTATGTTGTCTTCCATTATTCGACGTTTTTCGTCATTGGAAGACAAAGCTACTTTGTTAACAGATCTTGTAAATATTTCATGTTTAAGAGACTTAAAAAAAACATTTTTTCTTCGTAGGATTTTGTCTTTTTTCTTCAAAGACTTATAATAGTCATTGAAATGAACACCATTTAAAACATATTTTTGAACACCTTTAGCCTTTTTTATTTCGCACGGTTCCGTTCTAATACAATATAACTTAGATCGCAACCCAACAAACTCTACAATATTTTGACCTCCTAATTCATCTTTAAACAAACCTGGCACTTTTTGTTGACGCGTTCAATTTGATATTTATTTGGCTCCGAGTAGTTACTTGTATCAAAATAGTGCTTTAAATTTAGCTTTAAATGCTTATAGAAGTCTTTTGTTTCTATTGAATATAAAAAACTATCAGTATCGGTATAACACATTTTTAAATTAGAGCCGTAAAAAGGTTTCATAATAGTATAGTGAAAATTATACATATGGCTTTTGGATAGTTCTAAGACTGTGAAACCTATGTATATAGGTTTATCAAGGACTACTTTTTCTGGTTTCAATTGAACAGCTACACAATTTTCGGTAAATGTAGTTGAACTATGAAAGTTAGGTCTAGATATTAACTGCTCTGCACAGTAATTTTTTTTTGTCTTGTTTTTATCATCACTCCATTGATTTACTATTTTAACGTCTAATCTATTCTCTGTGTTTTCCAAAGTTTTTCCAAATATGCTGTTATTCATTAGTTTGAAAAAGTCTTGTTCAAATACAGATTTAGCTTGTTGCCTTAGTTTAGTGTTTAGGTCAATATAGTCTTTTAGATAAGGGCTTTGTTTGAATTTTATTACTCGATGCACGGTAGTCAACTTAAGTCCCGCTTTTAAACACAGTTTCAAATGGACGTAATGAATAACGTAAAAAAATTTGTCGTATAAATTAGGAATCAATTTTGATGTTTTTGAACCGGGTGGAACACATTTTTGAGGACAGAAAGGTAAATCATTGTGTGAATCATGAAGTTCCTCTGGATATTCGATATCTACTTCTAAAATGTACCCATATTCGTTTTCGTCTGGTATTTTGCAAACGTTTAATTCATCGATTTCTCGTCTATCTAATAGTCTAAAATCAGAATATGGTAAGTATGCGCACATAGCGTAACCATATAAATTGTTACAATCAATATAAATAAGGTACTTCTCAGGTTCAGCAGGGTTATAATTATTTAAATACTTATTGTTGGCTTTTGCGAACCGCGTAGAACATAAGCATACTCCTCCCCGTATTCCTTTTTGAAGCATTCGAATGATTTCTAGATCATTAATAAGGTCTTATTTAATATTAGTTTTTAATAACATGCTGTCCCAGCTCAAAGCAGGAGCTGTCAAATAATAAGCAGCATCGACTTCGAAATTTAACCTACAAGTAGCTCGAAATGTTTGAAAAACATCGGCTAATAATAAAATATCCGTAAGTAGGTACAGATCTGTGTATTTCCCTAAATTTTGAATCTTAAACGTATTCCAAACCTTAAGGGCGTGATTATAGTCCTCTTTAGAGATATTTTGATTTGTTAGTGTACTAAAAAAATCTTCATAGGACGGTAAGTTAGTTTCGTCATACGATTTCCAGCTTTTCATATATTCATACGGATATACTCCTTTGCGTCTCAACAATTTAAACTTTGTTTTATTCGTAAAAAACTTAGACAAGTTGACCAAGTCTATGGTAATTAAATTTTCCGCTAACTTTTGTAAACTAGCTCCTAAAAATTTAAATGAATCTACAAAACGGACTGGAACAAAGCTTCCTTCTTCGGTTGAAAAAAACTTTGTAAATGAAATGTAATTTTCTTTAGTTTTAGCTATAACTTTTATTTTGCCACGAATATCTCCCAGCTCACGTATAAATAAATGTGCATCGTAGCCTGAAAGGTTGTGAAAAAACACTGGAATGAATTTTGGTAATTGGAAATGTATATTGCAGTAAGAATGTGCGGCACCCCTATATTTGCCTGTTAGGTGGTCATGATCTCTTACTTTATCATCAAATAACAATTGGGAGCAAATAGAACAGTCTCTGGCATTAGTGAAATCTTTTGAATTATTTTCGGTAAATATCAATGGCACAGGATTTTTCAAAATTTTATATATCTTTAGAACGTCGCGTTGAAGATATTCTATAAATTTCTCAACACAGTTTGGACCCCGATATGACACATATTTATTTAAAGCAGTATCGTACGAGCATACAATGTAATAACCAAACGCGGCAGGAACATGTTTTTGCAAGTCTGACGTAAAACCACCTTTGTTAAAAGTTTGATTTGTTTGGCATGGTTCTAAAAAACATTCGAAATCTGCATAAATGACAAAGGGTACGTCTTGCATACGCTCAAAATGCGTAAACTGTAAAATTGAGCCTTTATTAGGCAATTTGGTCGATACCCCTCCACATACATGCTCATCAAAATTAGTTTTACAATTAAAAAAAAAGCAAGCAGTCATCACAAAAAAAGATTTTCCCATGATGTTTAGTAGTTTGGGATCTAACCAATCGTTCCAAGTTTTTAATTAGACAGTAATGACTACGGGACTTATTTTGCAAGAATAGAAGATTGACATGACGCTTTTTTCTATGTGTTGTTCTATACAATGGTCCAATTATTTTATTATTGGAATTCAAGCCGTAAACGTTGACACTAATTCTGTGATTATTTTTTTCAAATATTTTAATGTCCGAGAATGTCGCCGGAAATGCCATATTTTTGGTGTTAAGTACATCTTCGAAGTGAGGATAAGACGTAGTTCTGTCTGCGTTTGATTTAGCTGGGAACAATGCTGCAATTATACTCCACAAAAAACAAAAATTATCGTTATTTTTTACATTAATACAAGCTTTTTTATTTTTTACATATTTTGTCAATTCAATAAAACTCGAAGCTCTTAAAGGTGAATACCGATTTAAATTAATTTCTAAATACAGGCTTTTTAAAAATGACCACCCACTGTCCTTCTCTTGGAATTCGCTAATTTTTTTGTTTATTTTTGACACAAGATCAGAATACAAGTGGTTAAAATTGTAATTTTGATGAATAATTACATTTTCTGTTGCAAAAGATTTAATTTCAATATAGTCATTTTTCGGTAAAATGAACTCTCCAAAAAATTCAAAATTTACTTTTAAATTAACATGTTGTGCTAATTTAACATCGATAAGCTGTCGTACAGCACGACGCAAAGGTATTCGAGATAAGAACGTGTGAGGTGTAAGCAGATACGAATTTGCTGAGCTGTTACTTGATGGCGACCTCGAGGCATTGCTAGTGGGGCAATGCACCCTGTAACTAGAAATACGGTTTCTAAATGCTGAACTAATTTTTTCTACACATTCATTGATCTCAATAGCGCTATTATTCTTATGAATATTACTACGAAGATGGGCAGAAAATATCCTACTCGAAACATCTTGTTCGCAAACAGTACAAAAAACTTTTTTACTCATATTTACATAGATCAGTAGTATGGCTCTTAGGAGTTGTTAGTGTGGTCATATATCTACCGTCGGAAAATCTAAATTTCTATAAACAAAAAAAACCAAATTTAAAAAAAGTATTCGTATTTTAAGCACATTAAGGAAGTTGTTAATAAAATGACTAATTTAGGTTATCTACTTTTTATCCCAGGAAAAAATTAGTAATTTATCTGGTATTATATGTAATCAAAATTATACTTCATATGTTACTAAAATAATTTGTATGATAAAAAAAACTAAGTACAGTATCTACCTATTTAGTTACTTTATTATTACTAATAAAAAAAATTTAGGAGCTAGTTTACAAAAGTTTCATTCTTTTTTATTAGAGTAAAACTTGCCTTCTTGGACAAACTTTAGCTTTGCTTTTCTGAGAAAAATTCTTAGTTCCTCCAAATCGGATGACGACGCTTGAAAGCGTAACGCAACTTGGGCTTTCTCCAAACGCTCTTTCCACCCAGTAGCAGCGATAACGTCTTTGGTGTTGTAAACTCTCAGCTCGATGAAAGTATCGCCGTCGAGTTCCGCAGTCCGACGCAGCACACCATCCGCCACTCGCCGGGTCAGAGACGACGTAAGTCCCTGCTGAGCGGCAGCACGAGCAGACCGAGAAGCTTCAAGTTCGTCTTCACTGTCCGAAGACAGGAGTCTGTAGCTCGAGGACCGTTTTCGTGATGATTGCGGACAATAAGCGCTCAGCGATGCAGTCACAGTTCCTCGCGCCTTCCCTTCCACTTTCTTGCGCGGTTTTTTTACTTTTGGCTCTGCCTTAACAGAACTTGCTTCGATCCTGTGTATCAAAAATATAAGAAGTCAATATTTATTTCCATAAAGAAATTATGTACTGCACGTACAGTATTCTTAATACTACCAGTAATAAATAGGCCTCAGTATTCTTATTTAAAGTACTAATTTATGTTAAAAAATAAATATTAATGTTATAAAAACAATGGCTTTACTATCCTCTTTAATCATTAGGGTTTGGTATTTAATTTGAATACAGTGAACTTAATAAGTAATGAAACTATTAAAAGCGTAAGACAAAATTAATCTCTTACAACACACCTTCAACAATCCGAATCTAGATACTTTGGACACTTGATATAAACACTTTTATTAATTACGTCTTTAATCCGAACATAATACAAAAAAAAAAAGTGTGCAGTCAACAAGGCAAGTAAGATAAGTTCGGATTAAATAGGTAGGAATAGTTGGTAGGAGTGTTTATATAAAGTATCCCAAAGTATCTAGATTCGGATTATGGAGGGTGTGTTGTATGGGAGATATGACCAAACTAGAAATTCTGAGGTCAGCTTTTGGATTTATAAAAAGATTTATGTAAATTACATTTTTCAACAAAAATAATTGAGTTTTCCATATTAAACTAACCTAGTCTCACCGTCGTCTGAATCGGAAAAGGAAAAGCAGGTGGTTCCCTCTTTTCCAACCTTCCTCTTCTGTTTGAATTCAAACTCCGACCTGTAACAATATAGTAGTTAGAAAGATCTTGACTTCTCATTATATTTATAGACGTATTTACCTAAAATTGATTCGCATTATTTAGAAAAGTAACAAGAACAGGGCCTTTATTCAATTACGAACAAATCATATGATTTCGAGATGATTTTGACCTACGCTGCCGCTTTACATCGTTAGTCTTTTCTTTCATGTTTCAGAACGTTAAGCCATAGAGTCATCTCGAAACAAGATGGATTACACAGAGTTAAATAAAAGCCTGTTATAAAATTAACATTACAGATTTATGTACAGATAATACTAAGTTTGAAACTTTAATTTAAAATAAATAATTAAACAAACACACAGATTACTTCAAAGTTAAAACTTACGAACATAATTTTTGATGCTTTGATCCTCAGCTTGAAAATTAGAAGTTCACCAATAGCAGCTTCACAGCTTGGTTGTTTAGCAGCACTTATTCACACCCAAGAGTGTTGGAAATTGTGTATATTTTTAACCGGAAAATAAGGCTTAAAAAGGGAAAAGTCAGAGATCTGCAACCTTTTATTACAGTTAACTATAATCAGAAGAAATTAAATCGTACACACTGGTACCCTACATAATCAGCTGACACCGAGCGATAGCAAATTAGACTCCAACAGAAAAGACCTTGGTTTTCTTAGTTCAAGAGTCAAGTAACATAAATTGTAGTTTAACCTACAATAAAGTACTATGAAGTGTAGGTTAACCAAACTTATATTATTATAAACAGGTATTTACGTTCATACTAAATAAAGATTATTCAAGTTTTATACGCTTACTGTTATACGTGTTTAGTACAAATATATTGTTAAGTCATCTAAATTTATAATATACCAATTAGGTTTTCTACCCCTTAAATTGTTTCAAGTCAGCAAAACGGCATTCCCATAGAAAAGATTGAAGAATAAATATATTTAATTACTATTTTATT
The DNA here is from genome assembly GCA_946406115.1 of Apoda limacodes. Taxonomy (NCBI): domain Eukaryota; kingdom Metazoa; phylum Arthropoda; class Insecta; order Lepidoptera; family Limacodidae; genus Apoda; species Apoda limacodes. The sequence continues at coordinate 2,244,359 of OX291550.1, read as the reverse complement.
TTACATTAATAACAGTAATATGAAGTACAAAGAATATGCCGCTATTTGGTTTGGGGTTCAATGTTGAATATAAGAATGGTTCTACTCAGTGTCCGCGAATATAAATTACTTATATGTTATAATTAATTGTTTTGGCATACCTTATTTATGTTTGTAAGGAAAAATAAGATAAAGGTCAAACTAGTAAAATAAAAAGTCTTGTGCTTTAATGTTAAAACCTAAAAAACCTACTCGAATATATATTTTTCAATTACCTTAATTACTTATAGTTTTTTAATTTTTAAACCTCAAAAGGCTCGCTTAAAAGTTTATGTTTGTTTTCTTAATCATATTATTTTGCTCTAAGTATATAGTACCCAATAGAAATAACAAAACTAAACCATAAATAATTAAACAGGTACGTAAGGAACCCAGAGCAGATTATGCCGCTTAGATATCGTAACACAAAGAAAAGCCGCATTAATGTTTCTTTCCATAAGATTTGTAGAATAGGTAGCTACTTGGTTTACGCTGCACAGCAGTCACGTTTTGTTGGATATGCAATAAAACTGGGGACTTACCACGAAAACTTTTATGAAATCGAGTGTTGATCAAAATTATTAGTGAAATTTTACATATATTCAGGCTTAAGGTTTCATTAGATTAAAAAAAATTAAAACTTAAACAAACATTATGTACAAAAGCATAACTTTCATTTTAAAAAATCTTTCTGCATTCTTCATTTATATTTTTACAATTAAAGTTATTTATGGTTAAAGATATTTTAAGACTTGTCCTATTTGCTATAACCTTTTGTAAAAAACTAAACGTAAGTTTGATTTTAAAAACACTGTGTAACGAAAGTATCTTTCGTTATCGCTGACCGATTAAGATGTTTGATCGACAGTGTTAATGGTGAAGCGCCTGATTTATGGGAACAGTTTTCATTTCAAACAATTGTTCTAATATGTGCGTACGTCATTTTATTAAATATAAAATTACATGTTTAGTAAAAAACATCTAAATCTGATTTAAGATATGTAGATAAAATTTTGGAGTTTAATTTGTTCTGTTTTAGAAGAAGCCTGTGTAATAATAGATCATATCGTTTACTGCGATAACGAAAGTTTTAACTTTAAAAATCATGTGCTTAGAGTTAGATAAGATTAGTGTGTTAAGTTATCCCTCCCTGTATCCTAAAACGGAACGATACAGCCTAAACACCTTGTGCATAGAGCTAGAAGAAGGTTGGCGATGTCAAGTACGTTATCCTTTCCTGATGCCTTGTTTTGAAAAATATGACGTAAACGCCTTGTGCATAGAGCTAGTAGAAGGTTCGTCTGTATCTGTGTCAAAACATATTTTCTCTCCTATATCCTAATACGGAACGATACGGCCTAAACACCTTGTGCATAGAGCTAGAAGAAGGTTGGTCATGTCAAGTACGTTATCCTTTCCTGTTGCCTTGTTTTGAAAAATATGGTCTAAACGCCTTGTGCATAGAGCTAGTAGAAGGTTTGTCTGTATCTGTGTCAAAACATATTTTCTCTCCTATATCCTAATACGGAACGATACGGCCTAAACGCCTTGTGCATAGAGCTAGAAGAAGGTTGGTCATGTCAAGTACGTTATCCTTTCCTGTTGCCTTGTTTTGAAAAATACGGCCTAAACACCTTGTGCATAGAGCTAGAAGAAGGTTGGTCTGTATCTAATCTATGTTACAACGTTAAATGAGTCCGATCTGCTCGGAGCACATGTTTTCCTTTGTCATTGCAGTAAACGATAGGATCTTACCTAGAACAAAATGGTTCAATTCCATTTAGTTGTTCTTCTATTTATCTTGTCTATCTTCAGGCATATATTTTCAAGAATTAAACTAATTACAAATGTTTATCTAAATGTCATAAATCCTAATTTAAACAAAATCTAGTGTAATAGTGTGCAAGTGGAAGTGATGAAAAATATTTATTGGTAAGTTTTTATTAGTAAATTAATCATTCGCTGTGGTTATTTAAAAAACTATTTCGTGTCGTTTACATCACCCAAATTGAAAACTTTGCGTAACCAATTTCAAAATGTTTATTGGGCATTCTGGCTCACTTTCCGCAGCGCAGATGCACGTAATCAATTCCAAAATGTTTATTGGGCATTCTGGCTCACTTTCCGCAGCGCAGATGCACGTAATCAATTCCAAAATGTTTATTGGGCATTCTAGCTCAATTGGAGCAGTGAAGATGCGCCAGCATCTGCGCTGCGGAAAGTGAGCCAGAATGCCCAATAAACACCTACTACTGTACTATACTGTACTATACTGTACTATACTGTACTATACTGTACTATACTGATTATATGAAGAAAAAGGGAACTAGAAAATAAATCCTCACATGCTTTTTTTTAAAGATGTTGACAACCCTAAGTTAAAGTGTAATTATGTAAACTTTTCACGTGGAACCTCGTCTGCGGCTGCGGGGAATAACTAGCGCCTAGCGAGACCTCGGTCTTGACTCTTGACGCTCGTGACGTCACACCTCGAGGCCGCGCCGCCGCTCGCACTTGTCCGTCCGGCGCACGCATCAACCAACTGCTACAAAAATCCCCTAAAACTGCTCGCTTATTTTTATAAGAAGATCGAAGTAAGTACAAACAACTTATAAGGCCGCAGTCTGCCTTGCGCTGTATGGTTGAAGCAAGTAAACGAACATTCAACATCGCTTCCTCAGACACTCGTACTTTTGTTAAGCCTACTAAGTAGTTAACAAGTTCAACACTTGGTTCTCTAAGTAAAAATATGGGTAAGCGCTGATTGGAATTGGGACCGTGAAAAAATATTTGCAAATGTTTCGAACCCGCACATAAAAATTTGCAGAATTTATTGACAAATTAAGATTTGAGCAAGGTTCAAGGTTCTTTACGCTAATAGGCAATTCAAAAAAAATATATTTAAGAAATTAAAAAATAGATTTTTAAAACACCTACAAAAATTAAAAAAAAACCTTACGTACTAAACTGACTTTAAGTTGAGTGTTTTATTCCCCTTGAAGTCGAATGCCAAATATTAGTAGCAAAATACGAAAGAATACTATTTTTTGGCATTTGACTACAAGGAGAAGACACATAGCTCAATATTTCCTGTGCAAAAGGTTTATTTTTTACTTTTTAAGAGGTTTTTAAATATTTTTTTTATTTTAAAAATTTTAGTTGTTACTTAATTACTTATATTACCAATAAATAAGGTACCACCGTTAGTTATTGATTAGTAAATTAAAGAAGGGTTTCTAATGCGTGAGTAATGGCCCTGGATAACGTTGCTGTGGTGACCGCTTAACATTATATGGACCTTGCTACTTTAGTTTTATAAAATTCGCTCACGATCGGCGATAATATTGGGTAACATGGAGGACCGATGGCTGATGGAGCGGACATGTCCTAGAGCGGAGACCACGTAAGGAATGACTCCAACCCGGTGTTTAGTGAGGAACAAGCAAGGGGCAAGTGGCGACCACCATAGATTCTTGTATTCGTACCTTTTTTAAGAATAATAATGAAATATATACATGTACATATAGTAAGTACACTTCTAAAATATAGTATTTTATGAAAAGAGTACATTAATTGAAATGCAAAATCTGAAACTATAAAGCGATAATACAGAAAACTTAATGTATTTAATGCCTGCAGTAGTTAAAAACGGTAACTACAACTTCCACTTCCGGAAAACTGTGTCGCAGTCATTAAGTCCACTTCTGGAATACTGTGTCTCAGTCACTAACGTTCACTTGCGGAAAAATGTTTTGTGGTCATTAACGTCCACTTCCGGAAAACTGTGGCGCGGTCATTAACATCGACTTCCGGAACACTGTGTCTCAGTCACTAACGTGCCCTTAAGGAAAACTGTGTTGGGGTTCATTAACGTCCACTTCCGGAGAACTGTGTCGCAGTCATTAAGTCCACTTCTGGAATACTGTGTCTCAGTCACTAACGTGCCCTTGCGGAAAACTGTGTTGGGGTTCATTAACGTCCACTTCCGGAAAACTGTGGCGCGGTCATTAACGTCGACTTCAGTAACACTGTGTCTCAGGCACTAACGTTCACTTGCGGAAAACTGTGTTGCGGTTATTAACGTCCACTTCCGGAAAACTGTGTCGCGGTCATTAATGTCCACTTCCGGAGAACTGTGTCGCGGTCATTAACGTCCACTTCCAGAAAACTGTCGCGGTCACTTACGTTTACTTGCGGAAAACTATGTCGTATCATTAACGTCCACTTCCAGAAAACTGTGTCGCGATCATAACCGTTTACTTGCGAAAAACTGTGTCGCGGTCATTAATGTCCACTTCCGGAGAACTGTGTCGCGGTCATTAACGTCCACTTCCAGAAAACTGTCGCGGTCACTTACGTCCACTTGCGGAAAACTATGTCGTATCATTAACGTCCACTTCCAGAAAACTGTGTCGCGATCATAACCGTTTACTTGCGAAAAACTGTGTCGCGGTCATTATCGTGCACTTCTGGAAAAAACAAAACTAGTTACATATAAAACAGTGTTGAATATTAATGTCAACAACAATTTAATGGAGTTAGTGTTTATTCGCCCAAAAGATATTTAAGTGTAGGAACTATTATTTAAAATCACATAATGATACATGAAGCAGGGTGCAGAGTGATGCTACGATAGGCTCTCTATTGTTCCAATCTTGACGCACCCAAAGATTTAATTTTTTTTATTACGTAAAAAAAATGTTATTGTATTTTTGATTTAACCATAATATGTGTTGTAAGTTTAACCAGCATGTATACTAACCAAAATGTTTTTTAAAGTACCTATGTTTTCTCGTTAGCAACCCCTGTGCCTGCAATGTTTAAAGTCAGTTTTGACCAACTTCTTGCTATCGGATTGTGCTGCAATTTTGTATACACTTTGGGTTGAAGTGAGTAATATAAGACATTAATGTAATGCATCAAATCTTTAAATCCCACTTTTGCCAAATATTAAATCTAGTTAAAATACCGGCGAAATGCGAGTCTGGCTCGCGACTGAGAGTTCCGTGCAAACTTGTTATATGTTATTGAATATTATTAAAAATATTTTTATTATATGATGTAAATAAAAATTTACGGTTTTCGATTTTTTCCTTTATCTGTACTATAGGACGTTGCTTCGTACCAAATTGCAAGATTTTGAGTTCACGTGAAGTACCCTGTAGGTTTTGATTCCCTTGCGAGTTTCGAAAATTTGCAGAAATTTGCGGCATAAACGGCTGTATCTTTTGATTTCGTTGGCTTTGAAGTTTGATTTTTTTACAGCTCCAAGGGACAGTAGACCTGAGTATTTGATATAAATTTTAGCTTGATACCTCCACGCGTTCCTAAGAAAAAGGGTCTTGACAGACGGACAACAAAGTGATCCTTTAAGGGTTCGGTTTTTCCTTTTGAGGTACGGAACTCTAAAAATATTTTTAAGTTATACTCTATAATAGAAATGTGTAATTTTAAGAAAAAACAATGTAAGGTAGCAAGCTACAAAGCGATTTTGTCATCGCGGAGGAAATAGCAGATATTAGTACTGCCACCTAGTGACATAACATCTTATTATAAAACCAACTTACCACAGTCAATGCAAACTACAATATGAACATAGTTATCTTGTTCAACAACAGATGGCATTGATAGCTATAATCACGCTGTAGTGCTAGTTGATAATGTTCCCAGCAGAGGGCGTTATATATAACTATGCCGCCTTAGTACATTTTTAGGTTTCGAGAATGAATTTTCTTTCGTGCAGTCTCTTACTGTTTTTTGAAAATTCAATTTGCTGACCTGCTGCCAGTGTCACACCATATCTAAATTTGCTGAATTTTCGAGCCATTCCGCGATAAAAAAAAGACCCTACATAACTAACTATTATAGGTACCACCGTTATCCTACAAATAGGCGAGTTTTAATTAATAAAAAAAAATATGTTTCTGTCTAAGAACATTTTCTTAGGTTTTTTTATATACTTAGTTCAGAACTTAACCATAAAGCTTAAGAAAATGTAGCTTATCCATCGCTCGACACTATTTTAATCTATATAAATGGTCTTTGTGAATTATCTTTACAAAACGGAATAAATATGACATTTGCTGACGACATCGCTCTACTTTTTACTGGCAAATCTTGAAATGAAACTAGCCTTATGCCAATGAAGAACTTAAATTAGATACTCAGTGACGGGATTGCAACCTTTTAGCGTTAAATGTAGAAAAGACAAAATACATGCAGTTTAGACTAAGAAATGATGGCCAGCCACCAATTGACACAATGGAAATAAAAGCACATTATTGTAAAGTTATTTCTCCCTGCACATGTCTAAAACTTTCTAAAACCTATTCTATGAAATATCTTGGTGTTATGATTGACCAAAATCTATCGAGGAAGTACAACTTATCGGTTCTCGCAAAACGGGTTAGGACACTTATATTTGTTTTGAAAACACATAGATTTATATGTGAACGTGGCCTACTTATAAAATTATATTTCGCGGTACTAAAAGTAGAAAGGGCACATAGAGCTATTTGTTTATGAATGGACTGTATGATATGAAAAATGATTACTACGAACTATGATTAACTATATGAAAATTACGACATAAACTAATGAAAATCTACGAAAATCAAATTACTATGCTGGGTTAATAAGATAAGACACTTACCAGTATTTTGACTGCATTGTAGGTGCAGCAATCGGTTTCCAGGTGTTTCAGGCTCCGGAATCCTTCAGCTCGTCTCGACTTACCTTGAGAAACCAGAACCTTACCATCACCCGATTTACCGGATGGAAGAATCTTCTCCAATTAACCAGCTTCAGCAACAATTGTTATTACGATGCAGTCTTATGAAATTTTAACTATTTTTACGATACGAAAACGATAAACGAACTTTTGTTCAGAATTTCGAAAGTAGTGTTGCCAGATATAAAAGTAATAATTAACACTATTCTTAACATTCCGCCCACCAAAATACAACGTATTTTTATTAATTTACGAAACAAAAAATTAAACTTTGCTAATGGGTTTCATATGTTAAACTTATGTAACTACGATATACTAAAATTTACAAATATATATATAAAAAAAAACTATAAATTAATTTTCAAGTGGTAAAGGACACAGTTTTATAACTGGTCGTTTTAAATCTCCAGAATCTGTTTTTATAGTTACCACCCGACAAACCCCATCGTCACCACAATGGAGTTTTAACACGCGACCAATTTTCCATTTCATTGGACTACATTGCTCATTAACAATGAGAACAAGAGTCCCAACCGAGATTTGCCTTTGCTTATTATCAAACCATTTATGGCGTTGTTGCAATGTGTGTAAATATTCTATATGCCACTTACGCCAAAAGTCTTGATGAATTTGTTGTAAAAGTTTCCATCTCTGTAAAATGCCAACTTTCGCATCAAGTAAGTTACTTTCAGGTAAAATACTGAGCGGCTCTAAAGTGAGAAAATGGCCTGGAGTTAAAACCGAAAAATCGTTGGGATCCGAGCTAAGGGGCGATAAAGGTCTCGAATTCAACATGGATTCTATCTGGGTCAAAACTGTATAGAATTCTTCATAAGTAAGACGTTGTAAACCAATTACTCGATGTAAATGAGTTTTGACAGATTTAACGCCAGCTTCTGCTAGACCCGAAAAGTGTGGACTACCAGGAGGGTTAAAAACAAAATCAATTTGTTCAGCTTTCGAAGCCTTTGCCATCAAATCGTGCATAATATTTGAAGCTCCCACGAAATTGGTACCTTGGTCAGAAACTAATCTAGAGCAACGACCACGACGGGAAACAAAACGTCGTAAGGCTGCCAAATAGGCTTCGGACGATAATTCTGACACGAGCTCTATATGAATGGCTAACGTGGGGTCTCTTCTCTATCACCCTATTGGGTGTTGAGGTGCGGGTGTCGGGGGAGGGGAATTTACCTCCCGCCATGACCCGGGCAGAAGCTCAGGGGTGCTGAACACCCCTGGTGAAATTGAAAGGAGGCCTACTTATCAGGCCCCTTGATGGTGGATGATTATTAACAAAGAGAGTGAAAATAATAAAATAGAAATAAAGTGAAAATAGAAATTAAAACTTGGTAAGCGCATAAAATAAAAACAAAAGAATAATAAAAACAATAAAAATAAAAACAAAAACACAAAACAAAAGCAAAAACGAGCAAGATAAAATGAAAATAAAATAAAAGCGAAATGAAAATAAAAACGAAAAAGAAAGACAATGCAAAAGGCAAAATAAAAATAAAAATAAGAGCAAAATAAAAGTAAAATGGAGAATAAGGATAATGGAAAAGGAAGGAGGTGGGTGAGTGGGTAAGTGGGTGAAAAAGTAAAATTATTCACCTCTGGGAATGAGCTCTCGGGGGAGAGGACGTCCTTCAGGAGGGCGGGCGTGTAGTGGGGCAATGCCCCTAAGGTGTTGATGGCGGCTGTTATCAGCGCGATCGAAGAGGTGTTTAGACAAACCCGAAATGAACTCTGCGAGTGATTCGGTTTTGGTGTCTCTGGCGATGGTGGAGTTTCGGACGAAGCGGCCGGCGCCGGTTATTATTCTCAGCGACTTATTTTGGACAACCTGGAGCTTATGTTTGCTGGTTGAAGATAGAAGTCCGTACCAAGCAGGGGCTGCGTAGGTCAGTCTCGACCGAATGTACAGTTTGTACAAGCGAATTTTGGTTTTGAGAGGCAAGTCAGAGGAAAGTACCGGTCTAAGCGCCGCCCGTGCTGCGACTGCGCGTGCTGACACGTGGTCAAGCATTTTGCGCATGCGCAGGGGGCGGTCTATAACGCAACCAAGGTACTTTACGCTGGATTGCCACTCAATGATTTGGCCTCGGAACACAAGTTTCGGTGGGAGGAATCTTTGTAGGCCGGTCAAAATTGCAGTTGTTTTGCTGGCGTTTACGGCTATTCTCCACTTGTCGAGCCAGCTGGGCAAAGTGTCCAATAGACGCTGCATTTTCTTGGCTGCTAATTTTGCTTTACGGGAGGAGGACATGTAGGCGCTGTCGTCCGCATAGAGCGCTAGGTGTACGTCTTCAACACCTTCAGCTAAACCGGAATCACTGAGAGTGGGGATGTCGTTAGTGAAGAGCGCGTAGAGCAGAGGCGATAGGCAGCTGCCTTGTGGTACCCCTGCTTTAATGGGTTTGTTTGCTGAATGTTTGTTCTCGACCGAGATATAGAAGCTCCGTTTGTCCAGAAACGAAGCTATTACTCGAACGAGCATAAGCGGGAGATCCGTGTCCAGCAGCTTGTACAGTAGTCCTTCGTGCCAAACCCGGTCGAAGGCCTTCTCCATATCGAGAAATACACCGACCGTGCGCCTGCCCTTGTTTAGCTCGAAGGCCATGTGATGGAGCACGCGCACAAGCTGCAGGGTAGTGCTATGGCTGTCCCTAAAACCAAACTGTTCAGGCCTAAGCTGGATATGGGGAGATATCCTGTGTATAAGCAGGCGTTCGAACAGCTTGGCTAGGTTAGACAGCAATGTGATCGGCCGGTAATGTTCTGGACGGTGACGGTTTTTCCCTGGTTTCGGGAGAACAATGACTTTTCCGGTCTTCCAGGTAGATGGGAAATGTCCAGAGCGCAATATCCCATTAAAAATCCGGGTGAGTGCCACCAGACCCTTCCTTGGCAGCATAATAATCGCCGTGTTAGGGATCTCGTCGGGGCCAGGTGATTTACGTTTATTAAGTTTGGTGGCCTCCTTTCTCACCTCTTTGGGCGAGATGAAGTAATCACCTCTGAGTGGTGGAGCTGGGGCCGCGAGAAATTGCTCTACACGATCTATTACTCCTATGGTGTGCAGTGGGTCGGTAATGGGGTTTGGTTTAAACTGGTCCTCGAAGTGATCGGCCAGTAGTTCCGCGCGTTCTGCGGCGTGGTAGTGGCGGATGCCGGAGGAGTCAATTAGAGGGCAAATGGGGGGTGGTGTTTTCGAGACTTGGCGGGCCAAACGAAATAAGGCGGCATCGTCGTCGCTAGCCTTGAAGATAGTATTGTCCCACGCAAGTTTGCGAAATTGAGCAAGTTCCGCTTGCAAGTCTTTACTAATTTTGTTGAGTTCGCTCTTTAAGACTGGGCAACGAGTTCGGCACCACAGCTTTCGAAGCTCCCTCTTTTTGTTAAGTTTGACGCGCAAATGCGCGGGAAGCAGTTGCTTGCCAGAGGCAGTGGTTGAGGACCTCGTGGACTCCTTAAGGGCCTGCGTTATCGCAGTCGTGAAAGATACGACGGCTTCCTCTACCTCTGACGGTGTTGAGATGCCACCTGGCGGCAATTTATAGGTGAGCATTAAGTTGTAAAATTTTGCCCAGTCTGTGGTTTTAGTAGGGGGCGGGGGAGATTTCCCACTAACTGACACTCCGAGGACCAAAAGGATTGGCAGATGCTGAGTGTCGGTGTCGTGGAGGACTTCCAATGCAATTGGCCAATTGATATTGTGTGCTAGTGTAATGTCGAGTACGTCAGGGTTTTGCCTATCTGCAGTAGGGTAGTGGGTTGGAGCACCTGGACCGATGACTAAGTAGTTGTTATTCACAGCATCTGCTTTTAGTTCACGACCCGATTTGGTTGAAATTCGTGAACCCCATTGTTGGTGTTTGGCGTTTAGATCGCCTAAGATTAGGGTGGGTGTGTCGTCACAAAAAATGTTTCCTATGTCGATTGGAACAAAGGGGGCTAGTGGTGGCTTGTATGCGGCGAAGACTTTAAGCTCAGTATTGCCAGTCTTAAGTTTTACACCTATAGACCGAGTAGATGTAAAAAGGGGAAGGGGTAGTAGTTCATGAACAAGGTCACGACGGACTAATACTGCCGTTCCCCTATAGGCCATATTAGAAGGAGAGATTTCATCTCGCCTATAGGTGAAGAAATTTGGAATGCGGAGCTCATTCTCACCTCGGAGTTTCGTTTCGCCCAGTAACACAATGTGTACATCGTGTTCCTGGACTAACGTTCTGAGGGCGGCTGTCTTGCCGATTATGCCCCCAGGGTTCCAATACACAATTCTCAATTTAAGGCCCCTGTGAGGCCCCATTAAATTCCCACGTGAGAATTGTGGTGAGTTGCGCTAGCCCATTGAAAAGGGCTGGTAATGGGTTATGTCCGGCTGCGATGGCCTCAATAGCCGAGTTTAATGCCGCTATAGCGGCCCTGGCTATGTTCAATGCGCTAGGTGCAAAAGGCGGTGGTCCCTGCATGAACGGGTGGGCAATTGGGCGGTTAAGCGGCCGGCTGTTTGCTGCATGTGCGGCTGGGGCCGGTTTTTGCACTGGTTTGGGGGGATGCTGGGGGTCTGCGAATTGCGGTGGTGGCATAAATGTCACAATTGGCGGGAGAGAGCTGGATTTCGTAGTAGCAGCAGTAGTGGTGGTGGGGGCTGAAGGACATGGTATTGCCGGTACTGGTTCCGACGGGGGTTGTGCGATTAGTGGTTGAGTTTTCGGCTTCCGTTTGCGCTTTCTCCTCCCGAGAGCCTGGGATCTTTCGGTTGGAGGGTTGGCGGGGGGAATTAAATTTGACCCTGCCGTTTCATCGTATTCCTGAGGACCGATTTGCTGCAGGGGGGTAGGTTGTGGAGGGGGTTGATTGGTAGCCCGTTGCGGGTCCTTACGTGGCAGTGGAGGGGGTAATGGCACACCCTTTTTTCTGGCCTCTCGTCTAAAAACAGGGCATGCGCGGTTGTTTGCCGTATGCGCCTGCTTACAGTTAGCGCATTTGAGCGCTACTGTGTTACGGTCGCATTCGGCAGCCGGGTGTTCGCCGCCGCAACGAACGCATTTAATTGGCCGGTGACAATTTGCGGAGGCGTGGCCAAAAGCCTGGCACCTATGGCACTGAGCTGGGCCCGGTCGGGTGCGCCACGCCTCGATAGAGATGCCCGGCATGCACAGCAATTCGTTGGTCGCGTACAGGGTTTGTAAATCGGCTATAGGGTGCCTATTTTGCAATTGGGCATAATAAATTACATTAGGGCGACCACGTACCGCAGGGATCTGGCGGATATGCGAGATGGGAAAATTGGCCAAAGCAAGCTCCTCCGCAATCTCGTCCAACGAGGTGTCCTGCGGTAATCCCTTAATGGCGATTTTTTGGGGACGATCGCTGTCTAAACTGTAACAGTACCAGGATACTGTGTTGTCCAGTTTAGACAGCTCGTCGATGTACGCCGCTATTACCCTGTACTCATCGGGCGTTTTCGGAAAGAACCGTACTCCTTTACCGAAAGGGCGGGCATTGGGTGCGTGTCCTAGTAGGGAGTGCAGTTTCTTTAGGTGTGTAGTCCACTGCGGCAAGGCTTCCACAATTATAGGTGGGTACCTGTTTTTGCTTTCAGCGGTAGTGGAGGGGGCCGATTGCACATTCGCGCTATTCGCAGGCTGGGCGTTTTGAGCCGGTTTCGGCGAAGCAGAAGTAATGGCTTGTGCGTACGACAATGCCGAAGTTGACGGTACGGCTGGCATAGGAGGAGTGATCTCCATTTCGACTGGTTGCGGTGGGTTATGGTGGGACACTGCGGATGCCTCGGTTGTAGTCGGCGTAGGCAAAACCTGCGATTGTTGCAGATTTGCAACGGCATTTCTTGCTACCTGGCGTGCGCGCTCAGAGGGGTCTTTAGTAGGGCTAAGTGTGAAGGGTCTCACCTCTCTATTCCTTGTCCTGGGGTCCCTACGGGGCAGGGGGATGGAGGGGGGATTTGCGTTCATGGGCGCTGAAATAGGGGTCTGTATTACGTCTTGGCTGACGTCTTTAGACGAGTGCGACTTCGACTGCGACTTTTGGTCGCGATGAGGGGGAGTGTTAAATGAATGGCTTTAGTGACCGTACACACAAAAATGCATATGTACGACTTTAATGTGCGCAAGCCTCGGCCTCGACCGAGACATATGTCAAAAGGACCGGCATAATCAACCGCACAAGACGAAAATGCTTTAATTTGATTAATGCGAAAGGCCGGTAAATTGCCCATAACAGGTGGTGAAGAAACCTTAGGATGAGCACGAAAACATTTTATGCAAGAATGAATCACTGCATGTATAGCCCTTTTCGAAGACAATATCCAAAACTCTTGAGCTAACATGTTTTGCAAAGTTTGCAATCCAGGATGCATAAACCGTTTGTGATAATCTTCAATGATCAACGTTGTTAATCGATGATCACGAGGCAGTAAAAGTGGATGTTTAACATCGAATGTTAGATCTCCTTTGGAGAGACGACCGCCCACCCTTAGAAGACCCTGTTCATCCAAAAATGGGGATAATTTTCGAATGGGTTTAGGCAGAGATAGAGACGATTTCTCTTTCGATAAGTTACGGAGCTCAGATGCAAAAGAACATTCCTGAACGTGCTTCAAGAGAAACAGAAAGGTGTTGTTAGTTTCTTCAGTAGACAACTCAGAGTTAACGATTTTTAATGATGGATTTTTCAAATTATGGATATATCGAAAACAATAGGCTAAAACACGCAAAATTCGAGGTAATGATGAGAATCGATTTAAGATTAAATCAACGAGCGAAACGTTAGAAGCTGTAAACAGACTATAAATTTTCTGTTCATCAGAAGCTGCTTGATCGAAAGAAATTGCCGACTGTGGCCAAGATTCCTGAGGATTGGAAAGCCAGTGAGGTCCCGCCCACCATGATGCATTCTGGACTAGGTCAGCTGGTAATAAACCACGTGACCCATAATCAGCTGGGTTTTCAGAGCCAGAGACATGGTGCCATCTTGGTGGGGGAACTTTTTCCTGTATATTCGCTACCCTATTTGCCACAAAAGTCTTCCATTTTGACGGACACGAGCGAATCCAAGTCAAAGCAACGCTCGAATCTGACCAGGCAAAAATGTCGTCGAAAACATAAAACTCCTTTAAAGCTTCTATGAATGAAATAATCAAATCCGATAGTAAAACAGCTGCTAATAATTCTAGGCGCGGAATAGAACACCGACGAAGTGGGGCTACTTTCGATTTTGCACGACAAAGGCGCACGACAATAGAACCATCACTTTTAACGACACGACAATAAATGACGGCACAGTAACCCTTCTCCGAGGCATCACAAAATCCATGGAGTTGGAGCGACACGAAAGTTTCGATCATTCTACGAGGGATGGATAGCGAGCTTAAAAGCGATAGCTGTGACTTAAACTTTCGCCACTCTTGAACAATATTTTTAGGAGCGTCACTATCCCAATCGACTCCAGACAACCATAAAAGTTGTATTAAATATTTGGCGAAAAATACAACTGGAGACAATAAACCTAAAGGATCGAAAATACGAGCAATATCCGAAAGAATTGATCGCTTCGTACATGGACAGTCGTTCGACGAAACTTTGAAAGTGAACGTGTCATCTATGGAAAGCCATGAAAGACCTAAAATTTTCAAAGATAAGTCACAGACTCCTTCAAATCCTCTAAGGCGATCGGAATATAAATCGTCCTCTGGACACGCCTTTAAGAAGTCCAAGGTATTGGACGCCCATTTGCGCAGGTGAAGATGTGCTGTTGACAAAATTTGTGATAGCTCCTTTTGAGTAAGTAGAGCATTTTCCACTGAGTCTGCACCTGATACTATATCATCGACATAAGTATCTCTGGCTAATACGGAAGCACCATTAGGAAAGCGAGACGAAAATTCCTTGGCTAGCTTAGATATACACCAAAGAGCTTGGTACGGGGCACAAGTCACACCATACGTCACTGTGAGTAAACGAAAATCTTTCACTTGCTGATCTGAAGACGAACGCCATAAAATGCGCTGATAATCACAGTCCTTTTTATCCACAAGAAACTGTCGATACATCTGCTTGATGTCTCCCGTAAACACTACTGCATGCCAGCGGAACCTAACTAACAAGTCAAAAATATTATTTTGTAACTTAGGGCCTGGTAGCAGTAAGTCATTTAATGACATTCCTGTCGAATCTTTAGCACTGGCATCGAAAACAGTGCGCAATGGTGTTGTAGCAGAATCAGGGCGTAAAATTCCGTGATGTGGAATGTAATAAAAATTACCATTAGACGATAACGGACGTTCGACTTCTTCCATATGACCACATTTTAAATAGTCATCCATAAAGTTGACATATGCTGTACGAAAATGAGAGTTTAATTTAAACTTTCTTTCTAAATTTAGGAGCCGCTTAAAAGCAATTTCACGAGAACTCGAAAACTGAGGCTTCTCCTGAGGGTCAGCGAAAGTTAATGGTACTACCATTCGACCATCTGGATTACGACAAAATGAAGCCTCCATCTGATTTTCACACGATAATTCAGATAGCGAAAGAACGACAGGTTTTGGAGGATCAAGACGTTCCAATTCCCAGAACCGCTTAATATTGTTATCTAACGATAAATTTGACACACATAGGCAGTTCTTATTAACACAAGACCTATTACGAAAACGAGATTGATAAGAGTCAACGTCAGTAGCACATTCACCCATTACTATCCAGCCGAAAACAGTGCGGACAGCAACTGGCTGACCTGCCTCGCCTTTGACAAGACCAGGTCGAAGCGCTGAAGCGAGAAGGTTGACGTTAACTAGCATATCAATAGGTCCAGGTTTGTAAAAGAAAGGGTCAGCTAGATCTAATTCCTGTATATGTCTCCAAGAGGAGACGTCGATTTGACCCGAAGGCATATCAGAGCAAATCTGCGACAAAACGAAAGCTTCGAACGAGAATTTACATGAGAAGTCACCGTTACAAGGAACTATCTCACAATCGATAGAACCAAGAGTATCAGTTGACACTTGACCAATTCCATTAACAGATTGACTATTATCCTTAATATGGATTCCAAGCCTGCGTGCACAAGACAATGTGACAAAATTACAGGCACTAGCACTATCTAATAATATGCGGATAGGAACCAGTTTATTAAAATTATTTTTAATTAAAACCAACGCAGTCGAGAATAAAACTTGAGAGTCACTTCCAGGAACAACAAGAGTAGTGGTATGAGAAGGTTGCTGTTGAGATTCATTCTCACATTTATCAAAATGGAGTAATGTGTGGTGCCTATTCTTACACTTGTCACAATATACTGATGACTTACAATTTTTTACTGTATGTCCTGCATGAAAACAAAGAATACAAAGTCTGTTTTCTTTAACAACAGTAAATCTTGCAGTTGGTGGCAACTTCAAAAAATGCGAACATTTGCTCAACTCATGATAGGCTGCTGGGCAAACAACACATTTGCTCACAGGGGGAACGATATACGACGATTTGTTCTTAACCACTGGTTTAGGAACAACAACATTTGGTTTACTATTCGAGTTTTCCAAAGCTTGGCTTCTTTTTTCGACAAATTTACATAATTCCTCAAACTGAGGTATATCAACATCAGAATAAAGCTGAAGCTCAAACGATTCCTTAGTCGCCACATCTAACTTGGACCACAACAAGTGAAATAACATAAAATTTTTGTCAGGTAGTTGATGTTTCTCTAAAATTTCTATATTTTCTTTAAATGTTCGATAAATTCTTTTTAATTCACAACTACTCTTTGTTTTCACGGATTCACAGTTTATTAATTTTTCATAAAAAATGGTAGCTAATGCTCTTTTCTTTTCATAATGAGATTTTAATAAGTTATAGACAGTAATATAATTTTCATTAGTAATAGGAAAATTTTTAATTAAGTCCAAGGCATACCCTCTAACATTCAACACCAAATAATGAAGCTTCTCTACTGCTGGGATATCCTTTGTATGAATCAATGAATCGAAGAGTTGAATAAAAGAAATCCAATTTTCTATCTTACCATCAAAAGGCGTAATGTTTATTTTAGGTAATTTAGCACGGAAGCCGTTTTCATTAATTTCTGGTTTCCTTTCAATTGTTAATAACATACATTTTATAGATTTTACTTTAGATTCGAACTGAGAGGTCACTTTGAGTTCTGTGGCCCCTTCAGAAGGTAAAACCGTTGACAGCAATTCAATTTGTGCTTGATGAAAACTATCTTCAATATCTTTGATATCTTGCAAGCAATAGCCTTGCAAATCCGTGCCTTCCATCATCTCGATACGAGCAAAAGCATAGTCTCGAGCTATGCGATTTTTATCACCTGAATTATTATGATATTCAGTCATTATTAAATAAATTTACAAAATTTGTACCAAAACCAAATATTTTTGTAGCTAATATTTAAATGGAACGCAAGAATTGCAATATAAAATAAATAAGGCAAAATGGAACGTTTATTATTTTAAGGTTTTAAGTACCTCCAACCAAGTGTGCAAACTATCGCAAACGATTATAGATAAAAATCGCTATCGCTTTCATGTACACTTGTCTTATGACTTGTATCCATGCCTTTTTTTTAAACAAAAAAAAATTAATATGGTAATGTGGTAATACTGAAACTAGAAATAAAATATGGAACCCAGTGCAAAGCTTTTTCAATTTACCCACCACAACTCAAAAAAAATCAATTATCTTAAATTTACGAAAATTACATATATGACACGATAAACGATACGACAAACGAAACAAAATTATCCTAAGATCGCTTTTCGATCTTTAAATCCGGCTCGAAGGACCATAAATGTTTATGAATGGACTGTATGCTATGAAAAATGATTACTACGAACTATGATTAACTATATGAAAATTACGACATAAACTAATGAAAATCTACGAAAATCAAATTACTATGCTGGGTTAATAAGATAAGACACTTACCAGTATTTTGACTGCATTGTAGGTGCAGCAATCGGTTTCCAGGTGTTTCAGGCTCCGGAATCCTTCAGCTCGTCTCGACTTACCTTGAGAAACCAGAACCTTACCATCACCCGATTTACCGGATGGAAGAATCTTCTCCAATTAACCAGCTTCAGCAACAATTGTTATTACGATGCAGTCTTATGAAATTTTAACTATTTTTACGATACGAAAACGATAAACGAACTTTTGTTCAGAATTTCGAAAGTAGTGTTGCCAGATATAAAAGTAATAATTAACACTATTCTTAACACTATTCTTAAATTAATGTTCATTAGCAGATTCCTGTACCCAACGTATAACTTATATAAAGATTAGTTAAAGTATATTAACTGTAAGGCAGCTATTTCTGAAGTCTCTGATCAGTGATCACTGAACAGCATAAAGTACCACCTCTCTAGATTTAGCTGTTAGGATATTCATTCTTGATTATTTTTCTTTTATGGTTATTTTGTATACCTAAAAAACTAATAAATATTTGTGTACCTCTAAAAGAACTGGGTTTATTACTTATTTGACACAACGGTTTTCGGGTCCTACCACTTTTGACGATCACGTTTGGCTAAATAAAATAATTATCTACATCAATATCTATGTAGATTTACTTTCTCTCTCACGTTTGAATGGTAGTGTGGATGCTTCAGAAGTTTCCTAGAACATTTTATTGTCTTATTAATATATTTAAATATTTTTGAGGTAATATTACATTACATTACAAAGTCTAAATTTGAACTAACCCTTTAAAAAAAGAACAGATAAAACGAACTATCCAATATACTAAGGTATTCAGTACAATATTGTTTTAATAAATTAAATGTGCAAAAGTGGTTAAGTTATTTATCTTTTATTTTTTATTACTGTGACAAATTGTTTTCTCATTTTAGTTGAGGGCTGTTTATACTTGCAAATAAAATAAGGGAGAAAGTAATGCCTGTTTTTATAAGCGCACATACTCATCTCATACGTCTCGTCTCATCTCGTCTCGTCTCGTATAGTGTAACTATACTCATACTTTCGTAAACAAATAAATATGACGACAATCTACCGAGCGCAGTAAAAACATAGGCGTGCGGAAACTTAATTTGTGAGTCGGCGGGGCGTCCCCGTTACGTCACGCGTCTAGTGGTCGACGCTGACGAACGAACGTGCTATAACTGAAACTGCTGTTTCTGAATTGCAAAAAAAAAAACGTTGATCGTTTTCGTTCGATTCGTACTTGCGCGCCGAGGGTTCCGTAAAAGGTAAACTGTTCTGAGAGACAAACTTAACTTTGCTGTTGGACAACAAAATAACCGTATTTTTTTATTGCATTGACTTAGAAGCTTGATTTTTTACAACTTTAGGTGACCGTAGACTTAAGTATTTGATATTCATTTTAACTTGATATCTTTACGCATTCTTGAGTAAAACTTGTCTTTAACGTGTTTGAACTACAAATTATCGAATTTGGGTTTTTTTTCCTATGTCTGTGATGTAAGACCTTGCTTTTTGTGAAAATTCATGATTCTAGGACAACGGGAAGTATCCATGGAATGTCAAAATATGCGACAAAAATGGCCGTATTTCGGCAGTATTTTTTTATTGCGTTGACTTTTGATATTAATTTCAACTTGATACCTTCACGCGTTTCTGAGAAAAAGGGTCTTGACAGACAGACAGACGGATAACAAAGTGATACTGTAAGGGTTCCCTTTTTCCCTTTGAGGTGCGGAACCCTAACAATTACTAACAGTTTATTTCGAAACCGATTTCTATTTTAAATTAGAATTTTAAAAGGTAGGTAACTTTTATAAATACAGGTCAGTGATTGGAAGTAAATTCAATTTAATTCAATTTATTTATTTGAGACCACGTGGTCAATATTAAATGTTATTAACAAAACAGTAAAGAAAAAACTATCTCTATATCAGTAGTGAAAGATAACAAATTACAAAAGATTATATTACATGAATCTGGACTGTCTGCCACAATATCCTACCAGCTCCTACTTTTAGGATATTATTGGTATTGCCCTACACACAGCCTAGCATCGAAGCTGCTCACTTCCTTAAGATGGCATGAAAACCATCAGCGTGTGAGTTCCCAATCATGGGCCCTTGATAGGCTGCAGTGCCGCGGAATCCCCAACAACATTAATTGTTTCCTGAGTTAAAACATTTACTGCTCCCGTGCAACGCGCGAATCTGCAGCTCAGCATATTGCCCAGCGCTCCCTCTCCTCACTGTCGGCGAGGTCCTCCGAAACCCAGTGGCCCAGGTACTTAAAACTAGACACTTTGTTTACTCGTTAAATCCATCGAATCCATGGAAGAAGACAGGCAGAACAGTGGTAGTTTTATGACCACGTGATTAAAACTCTAGCAGCTCGCTATTCGTTACATTTACCTTAGCCCCTGGGCCCCGCCATATTCTTCGCACGTCTTGAGTTTTCTTATGGCACGGAGGGACCCAACAACACCAGCGTAACCTATATTATTATTGTAATACTACTACAAATTTGATTTTTTAACGTTAAAAATTTCATTTGTCATAGATAACGACAGTTCTTCATCAACTTGTCTTGACCAGGCAGCACCCGCCCCACAGCTAGGAATCCGCAAAAAGTAAATAGGTATATTGTTAGTGTCTAGATACTTCTGATGCGATACCGAGTAATTTTGGTAAAGTAGAGAGTAAAGTAGAGAGTAAAGATCGATACTTTCTGCTCTTCACTATATTATTATCAATATTATATTATATAAAACTATAGACTGAGTACGGCTCAGTCAAGTATTACGAATTTCCACACTTTGTATGATTACATTGTGCTATATCTCTGTCATGATAACGGGGGAGGCAGCGGTATGATATATTTTACTCATAAATGCTTGTAATGTGATCATTATTTTGACGACCTTCTTTGAGCACAGTCGACCTTGCCGTGCTACTCTGCAAATAGTCACCAAGTTGTATGAAATATAATTACTGGTTCGTTCGATCCACTAACCTTTTAGCAATTTTCCATTGTTTCCATTGCAAATTAAATTGTGAAAATGTTCTCTTCATTCGACGAATCCGCTTATTCAATATGTTTTACACCGGACATCCAAGAGGAAGCCAAATTAGTAATTGAAAATTTATTGCCACAAAAGTCAAAAGAAAAATATCAACTTGCCTATGAAAAGTTTGCACAATGGAAAATCGTTAAAAAAGTCGTTATCGGAAAACGTTTTTCTCGTTTATTTTAACTCTCAAAGAGAATGAAGCCCTCGTCTCTCCGGAAATAACTATGCTGGTATTATTAATTATAGACGTATTATTAAGGTAAAGCACAATACAAGTCTTGGTATGCAATGACTGCGCTCCTGGCCAAGCTATGATAGCCTCCAGCTTAGCTTAGTTATGCTCCCGGCCTTGATCATCATTGCAGATCTTTCTGTCCGCGCTATAAAGCTATTCCGGCTTGTAGGTCTGGTCAAGGGCTGCAATGCTGACCGCGCTGTGATAACCTAGAGCTGAGCCGGCGACGACGCTGTGATTGCATACCACGGCAGTAATGTACTATGACAGTTATTCAAAAAGTTGAATACTTGGACGCCGCACGTCGGTACTTTCAAATTGGTTTGTATTTGCTTTTGTGATACACAAACGGGACGAAATTAAAACTCAAGTCTTCAGAGGCTTACTATTATTTTGAAGTCAGTAAATTTCAGACGGAAACTGTCCAGTAGAGAATACAAGTCATTCAATGCAAGACGGAAACAGTCCAGTGGAGAATACAAGTCATTAAATGCAAGACGGAAACAGTCCAGTGGAGAATACAAGTCAATAAATGCAAGACGGAAACAGTCCAGTCGAGAATACAAGTCATTAAATGCAAGACGGAAACAGTCCAGTGGAGAATACAAGTCATTAAATGCAAGACGGAAACCGTTCAGTGGAGAACACTATTCAATAAATGGGAGACGGAAACCGTTCAGTGGAGAACACTATTCAATAAATGTCAGACGGAAACAGTCCAGTGGAGAACACAAGTAAGTAAAGATTGTTCCTGATATTTTTAATATTGAAATAGCAATATTTAATGTGGTAAAATTCTAAACTTTTTTACCACATCCACGCGGACAATGTGTAGTAATATGTATGTACGCGATCCAACCCCACCTACCTGCACTCAATGGACAATAAACCAGCAGCGTTGAGAACAGTTGTGCGTTTCATTTAGTTCACAAAGTTACCGGTATAAGCTAGTAACATAATAAGAATTATTGTGTTCGGTTATATGCTATTAATAATTAATAAATTAATACTTATTTGAGCGTGTTTTGTTCAATATATAAGTTTGAAATAATAAATGCGAAAGTAAACCTAGCGCAAGCACAAATCACTATCGAAAAAGTTTTCGTAACGTAATCGTAAGCAATTTGTATGAAATTTGTACAGAGCCTCTACCGGACGTAAATGTAACTAGTTATGGGAGCACGAAGCACAGTCGGAGCGCAATCGTATCGCTGCGTGACGTAACACGTGGTGTTTATTTGAAAAATGATAGCACGAACATTGTTTAGACGTACGGTATCGTAACTCTCGAAGGCTGACTATCGAGAATGGACAAAAGTTTCTTCACTGAGATTTCTTCGGTGAGAGAGCATTAAGCTTTAAATCGCAATAAAAAATATTTCAAAAGTTCTTTTAGTATTAATTATATCACTTATTATTTATTTTAACTATTACTACAATATTTTCTTTAAAAATATGTCAACTAGCTACTAACTAGCTTTTACCCGTGACATCATCCGCGTGGACTTTTGAAAATAAAGAAACAATGTAACTGTTTATGGATTTACCTACAAAAGTACCGAAAATCTCATGCAAACTTCCATCCCCTATTTTGCCCTCTAGGAAATAATTGTTAGCAAACGGTGAAATTTAGCACCAAAAATGATTTCCATATAAACTTTTAACCCCGGTTTTAGCACCTCTGGCTAATAGGAAGTTTGTGCAGAATTTCCTTTCCTTTTTGATATATCAGGTAGTCAGTTTGCTCTTTTATATATCTATATGTAAATTACTAAATTATATTATTTGTGGTTTTTAATATAGAGCTTACCTGGGCAATAGGTATACTTAATATTTTTAAGTTTAACCCTTGCATGTTTTATCGTTTTTTAGTATAGTAGTAGTATAGTTTGTCTTTCTGTGTGTGTTCTACCCCTCAAACTTATACTTAATGGATTGTTTACTGGGGAATTGTTCGAAACTATGCCAGCCATCGCACCGGTCGCCATCAGCAGAGAATTCATCCTTACACTCAAAATAAGGAACTCCCTCTCGCAAGACTTAGTAGTATAAAAAAAATATTTAAATATGAAATATTTGCTTTTTGTATTTTTTATTATTTGTCAGAGAATTTGCCATGATTAAACATCCTTCCCAGCCCCATACTTCCCTACTATTTGATTACCGGGCTACCCTTTCATTCATTGGCACCCTAAGGTACAAAACTCCAAAAATGATGCCGGTGATGAATATAAAAATATGTTAGTGGACAGAAATTACAGTCTTTATTCAAAATAAATATTAAATCAATTAACTAAACATTGAAGATAAAATATTTAAAAAAAATATAATCCTATACACATTTCAAAAAAATATTTTACAATTAATTATTATATTATTTCTATTCTATCTTTCCATATACCATAGACAATATTTATTTTTTCTACATTATTTACAGCCATGATTCAGCTCCTAAATTTGAATTTCTCTTGTATTTTTCTCTTGGGTTAGGTTATGTTAGTGATTAACTAACTCAATTTTAAGTAATGTACGTTTAAAAATCAAGTCAACTCTATTTAAGTATCTTTATAAGTTAGGTAGGTAAATTAAATAGTCCCTAATAGTAACACCCTCTATCTTGCGTAACAAAATAACTCCCCAACGCTTCAAAATGTATATATACAGTTAATGTAAGATTTCTTGCAGCAGCTTATCATCAAAAACAGTTAGGAAACGCTTTATAAAGTATAAAGTGGGACATATTAGGCCTCTCAGATATTATATTAAGGAAAAAACATATGAGAGTAATGAAGACTATAGTTTTATATAGACAGGAAAGAAAAGTAAAATAGATATTGATAACAATAAAAACAAATATTAAATCAAATAAATTAAAATTATTTATTTAAAATTGCATGTTACAATAGAACACTAGCACTGATAATTATAAAATTGATAATTTTTAACCACAACTTACTCCTAGATTTTTTCAAGTTAGATTATTACCTATATTTCAAACAAGTATGCTACTACTAAACCTTTAGGTAGTATATTTTATGTAAATTAATTTAATTTTATTTGACTTTACGGATATTGAATGTGCAAAAATGTTGGAATGCGCAGCCAACCAACTTTGCTACCAACTTGCAACTTTTTCTTTCGCCTGGTAAAAGACAGCACAAAAGACACATAAAAGAAGCTTCGGAAGGGAGACTGTCATAAGACAGAAACAGCTTGTAGTAGAGTATTTGAAAGACTAGTAACAGAGAAGCTGCACTATGTGAAAAAGAGTTCAAATTCACAAGCTGCATCATGGCTGTAAAAAATGTAGAAACAATAAATATTGCCTATGGTACATGGAAAGATAGAATAGAAATAATATAATAATTGAATGTAAAATATTTTTGAAATGTGTATAGAATTATATCTGTTAGCGACGGACCACACGAAACACATAAATAAGGATAGGATAGGATAGGATATAAGGATTAAAATGTAAACATTTTTAAATAAGGATTTTTTGATAAATAAAGTCGTATTGACACAATAGGGTAGCTCTAAAACGATACGTAAAATAATAAGTTAGTAAGTTGTAAGGTTTGTGAATTATATGATAAATAAATAATAATAAGTTGTAACGTTGCAAGTGACGAAAAATAAAGTCACAACAACTAGGATAGAAGTATGTCGTTGCAATGTGAGATAGAGTACATAAGGTTTGCTCAACTATGTACATTTTAAGTAAGAAGGTTAAATAAATAGTAAGATGTATAAGAAATAACGTAGAAATAACTTAAGGAAGCGCATGTATTTCGTAAATAATATCTCGTGTAAACTTAGTAACTATAGGTAATGTCAGTAAGGATTTAATATGTAGGATTGTCAAAAATAAAATATACGATGTAAAATAATAGTTTAGGCGTAAATAACATGTAGTGTAAGATATGTACTCAAGCAGAGTTGAGTTAAATTCTTAATAATTCTTAATAATACGTAAATAGTTAAAATCTATCAGTGTAAAATTTGTATTTGTGTAATTGTATGAAAAGTAAGAGCGTGAATTTTTAAATAATAAGCAATACGTTGAAGATTACGCCCTCAAACTTTGCTTAGTTCAACAAACTCCCGCGCACTTTGCCGTGGAGCTACTAGGCCGGGCGTGAATTTTGAAATTATTAGCAATACGCTTGCGAGACGCCCTTTGCATTTTTTGGCTCTTAAAGCCACAGTTTGTGAGATATTTGTATGAATTCTATTTCATAATGTTTGTAAATTTAATATCTATCTGCAGAAAGTAATTGTCATATAGAGAAAATTCATTTTTATATTTTAAAATAACAAAAACATGTACCTCCATACAAACGAGTTGTAGACAAGGACAGCAAGAATTGTAAGAGTAGTCTAGCTATAGTTTACAACCGTAACGGTAATTTTATGGCCTGCCGCTTTGTTCGAAATTGTGGACTGCTATGGTGCTGACCGAGTACGTAACCTGTAACCTCCGAAACCATTGTTAACCACTACTATTCGGTCATTGCTCCCTGGCGTAACCATTGTGCCGTGGTAACCATGCGTATGTAACTGGTCTTCGTTGCTCGGTGTAGGTGTTCGGACCGGCCTAGCTTTAGGAAATTTTGCGGCTTTCGTTACGAAAGTCCGCGGACTTTCGCCCGCGCGCGTCAACCGCGAGGAGGGGAACGCCATATCAAGAGGGCTAGGGCTGAGAGTACGTGGCGGCTCACGTCGAAGAGCTACTCAGCCCTATGGTCGCACTGGCATCGTCCCACACCGCCTAACTCGTCGACACGAATATGAGTGAAGACACCCCGCGCCACCCCGGTGGCCCCAAAAAACCCCCCGAACCCCGGGGCGTGTTTTTCCCTCCAATGCACCTGCCGCTCCATGACCCGAGCCATACCGAACGGGAAACGCTGGACATTGATACTATTATCGCCGTCCGCGTTTTCCAGAGTGGGTTGTTCTCGGCCCAGATGCAGGACTGCATTCGGAGGAACATCCTGGCCCGCGAAGAGTGCCTTTCAAGACGCGAAGAGCCCTCTCGGCACTTCACCCCGATCGATCCCGAGCTAGATCGCTTTGCGCGTTCAACGCCGATCGATCTTAAGGCACTCGACGTCTCGACGCCGATAAGGATCCGTCGCCCCCGCAGCGACGACGAGGATGACTTCGCGCCCATCAAGCGCCAATGTACCGACGCTCTCCGCGCCTCAATGCCGGACATAAGTCCCAAATCGAAGAAAAGGGAGCTACGGGACGACAGGGACCTATCCCGCTCGTCGGAGACGCTAAACAGAACGGTCCATTTGGATTCACCGGCATCACCCGACTCCAAGAAGCCGGCGCCACAGCCTCAACGCAACGCAAAACCAGCTGCCACCGCGACGCCAACCAGTTCGCGACCAACCTCAGCCGCGACATCGAAGGGACGTCCATCCACCACCGCGACACGCACTACCGCCGCGACGCTCAATGTCGATCCACGACCCACCGCGACGCGTAGCGCCGCACCAAGATCGACCGCGTCGCCATCCGCCGGGGCGCCTTTCGCCGCGACGCTCTCCACTGCGACGCTCTTCACCGCGTCGCCTACCGCCGCGGCGCCTCCCGCCGCGACGCGTTCCACCGCGACACCTCCCGCCGCGACGCATTCCACCGCGACGCGCTCCACCGCGACGCCTACCGCCGCGTTGCGCTCCACCGCGACGCGCTCCACCGCGACGCGCTCCACCGCGACGCCTTCCGCCGCGACGCGTTTCGCCGCGACACCTTCCGCCGCGACGCATCCCGCCGCGACTCGTTCCGCCGCGACGCCTCCCGCCGCGACGCCTTCCGCCGCGACGCATTCTATGACGACTGCCTCGTACGCTGCGACCGCTGCTACTGCCACCACGCCTGCTCCTTCCGGGCCTGCTGCTGCCACTGCCTCGACGACACAGACGAAGAAGGACCGATACCCGCCGCTAGTTGTCGAAGTCTTCCCGAACTGGTCAAAGCATGTCCGGGAGATCAAGAATATCCTCGGAAGAGCCCCGAATGCGCGCCCGTTTGGAAAAGGGGTACGCTTCATGCCTACCGACGACCAGGAATACCGGACCGTCCAACGTTACCTTACGGAACTCGAAAAACGTGAAAGGATATCCTGGTTTTCGTATCAACTGGAGACCGAGCGCCCGCTAAAGGTTGCTATCCGAGGACTTCCAGCGGAGACCAACCCTACCGAGATCGAAGAGGAGCTTCGTAGTCTTGGGTTTGACCCAGAGTACGTGAAGCACATCCGGGCCCGGAAGGACCGCCCAGGCTGCATCTTCTTCGGACAAATCCGACGCTCAGCCATCTCGTCACAAATATTTCAAATTTCGGAGCTGCTGTGCATGCCGGGCGTCGTGATTGAAGCCTGGCGCGGCAAAAAAGGCCCAGCACAGTGCCACAGGTGCCAGGGCTTTCGCCACTCATCCTTCGGCTGTCACCGTACGCAGGCGTGCGTCAGATGCGGCGAGGAGCATGCCGCCAGCAACTGCGAGCGGCCCCTCGACGCTCCTGCTACCTGCGTCAACTGCGGAGGCGCCCATGCTGCAAATAACTACTCGTGCCCAGTCTTCAAAAAGGAGGCGCGCAACAAGAAGGCTGGCACGGTAGCTCGCACCGGCCCTCCAACCATTCCGGCCCACAGGAACACCGTGGAAGCTTCTCAGGCCCCACCCTTACAACCCCGGACACGAAAGGGTCGAGACGAGGACACCTCAACGGTGAAGAGAGCAAAAGACACGGCTTTCGACATCCTCATTGAGATCCTACAAGCCGCGCGGGATAACACGGATCTCACTCCTGCGATCCTCAGAGGAATGTCGGAGCTCAATAAAATTCAATAGTCTCAATCTAAGAATTTTATTTTGGAACGCCAATGGGCTGCGGAGGAAGACTAGCGCTCTCCGCTCTCTACTCAGCGAACAAGCCGTCGATGTAGTTCTGCTTAGCGAGACCCATCTTACCGCGAACGAAGTATGGAAGATGCGGAACTACCACACCTACCGTCTGGACTCTCCAGCAACTGGCAGTGCAAGGAGAGGGCTTGCCGTCCTAGTCAAGCGAAGACTGGTACACCAGGTGCTCCCTCGGGTCACTCCTGACACCTTCGACACCTTAGGCATAGAGCTATGGACAGGCAACGAAGCGCTCCGTCTGTATGCTCTATACAAACACCCCAAAAGCCGCATCAAGGTGGACGACCTGAGGAACATTTTGGTCTCGTCCACACCTACCATCGTCGCCGGTGACTTCAACAGCAAGCACCCCGGCTGGAATTCTGCTACCATGAGCCCAGACGGTCGACGGCTTTTCGACGACGCCGAACGGTTCGGATACGTGATTATGGGCCCGGATATTCCAACACACATCCCGTTCCAGACTGACCACCAACCAGATGTCATCGACCTACTGGCACACCACGGTCTTCGATGCCAACCCACTCTAGAGGTGTTGCCTGAGGACATGGGATCAGACCATCTGCCCGTACTCGCCACACTAACTGCCCGCCCGACAACTGGAAGCACGCCCATTTCTCGTGTCCGAACCGACTGGGAGAAATTTGCGGTACATATGCAAGCCCACACCCCGTCTCGACCCATACTCACTGCAGCGGACGTGGACGAACTTGCTGAAGACCTGACCACAGTTTTGCAGAACGCCTTGACAGCCTCCTCCACTACCACGTCGCATACGGGGAGGCTTCCCCCTCTCCCAAAGCACGTCACGGATCGCATTTCGGAGAAAAGGCGCTTGCGTAGATTGTGGCAGACAACGCGATGTCCGACTCTTCGCCGCCGAATCAACAAGCTGGCTGAAGAGATAAGGAAGGAACTGGATGCCATTACCAAGAGTTCGTGGGACCAAGCGATAGAGACCGCAGGCGACGACTGGAACGCGTTACATCGACTGTGCAGATGTGTTACGCGCACCCCGCGCCCATTCGACCACTCTTAGCCGACGACGGGACACTTCGCTACCGTGCAGCAGATCGTGCGGAGATACTAGCGGATCATCTCGAACGCCAGTTCAAGCCAAACCACGCGTCAGATCTGGACCATGTCGCAGCAGTCGAGCAACACCTTAGAGACTACTTTGCCTCGCCGATAGCCCCAGAAGAGGACCCTGTCGTCTTCTCTCCGGGACAAGTTAGACGTGGCTTCCTCAAGACCAAACCCCGCAAAGCTCCAGGTGCCGATCGCATTACGAACACAGCGCTGCGTCACCTCCCGCCGAAATCTGTGGCAGCGGTGACGCGCCTGTTCAACGGCATAATGCGCACTGGACACTTTCCACAGACATGGAAATTCGGCCACGTCATAATGATACCAAAGGCTGGCAAGAACACCCAAAAACCTGAGGGCTACCGGCCGATAACTTTGCTGCCACACATCTCTAAGGTGTTCGAAAAGCTCCTGCTGAAACACCTGCATGAGCACTTCACCCCACGCCCAGAACAGTTTGGCTTCAGAGCGGAACACTCCACCACCCTTCAGTTGTCGAGAGTACTTCACCACGTCGCGGTGGCCGCGAACAAAAAGGAATGCACTGTGGCAGTACTCCTCGACATGGAGAAGGCGTTCGATCGAGTTTGGCACCAAGGTCTGCTGTTCAAGCTCTCGTCGTCCCAGATCCCGCGCAGGATAACTATGGTTATCCAGTCCTTCCTTCAAGACCGCAGCTTCAGCGTGAAAATTGAAGAGACAATATCTTCTGTGCGCCCCATTGAAGCCGGAGTACCTCAGGGGAGTGTACTATCTCCGACGTTTTACTCATGTTACACCGACGACATCCCGAAGGAGGGGGGAGCTATGCTGGCACTATACGCTGATGACGCGGCGTACTTGACCTCCTCCATCAGACCAGATCACGCCGCTACCAAGATGCAGCGGACCCTCGACGCCTTGCCAGACTGGCTCTCCAAATGGAGGTTGTCGGTTAACGTGAGCAAAACTCAAGCCATCCTTCTGCACCGCACACAGAAGATACCTCTACCGCTTCAATTCTCAGGGCAACAAATCAAATGGTGCCCCAACGCCAAGTACCTCGGTGTCACCATTGACCGTCTGCTAACAATGAAGGCGCATGTGACCAGCATCGTCAACCAGACCAGATCCACACAGGCTTTGCTCGCTCCAGTGCTCAGGGCAAAACTGCCTTTACGGACGAAGCTCGGGGTCTACAAAACCTACATTAGACC
Source organism: Apoda limacodes (assembly GCA_946406115.1). Lineage (NCBI taxonomy): Eukaryota > Metazoa > Arthropoda > Insecta > Lepidoptera > Limacodidae > Apoda > Apoda limacodes. The sequence goes on along the minus strand of OX291550.1, from coordinate 2,214,101 downwards.
CCGCCTCACGTACGCAGCGCCGGCATGGTTCGCACTACTAAGCGAAACCCAGCGCAAGCGACTACGCACAGTTCAAAACAGGGCTCTTCGCACCATAGTCGGCGCATCTCGCTACGTGAGGAACGCTACGATTGAGCGGGACCTGCAGATCGAGCCACTGGACGACTTTGTCGGCCGCCTCGCGACCAACATGTTCGCGCGCGCTGACGAGTCCCGATTGCCGCACATTAAAGACTTGGCGCCGCAGCACGCGCGGCCACCGGACAGCAAAGCCTACCCACGGGACCTAGTCCTTGTGGAGAGCGATGCTGGTAGCAGGGCTCTTCGCGGCAGAGCCGCCCCAGGCGGCTCTTAGCTGAAGACCCATTGAAGCCGACGGTCAGTGACCAACCCGAAGACCTGCCCGTAGTCACGGGCAGCGGATAGCTACCATTTGCAGGAGGCCACGCCTCGATCAAATTTCCCCACACGCACACTGTGTGTGTGTGAGAAGACACGAACGCGAAATTGTTTAAAACTCGAGCGATCCAGCGGTCATGGTCAGTTCGCAGTCGCAGTTCGCAGCAAGAAACCAAGAAAGGAAGAACCAACAATCAAGGAAGAAACTCTGCAAGAAAATAAGTGCTCAATTGAAGGTTCAAGAAAGAAACGCTGCCAAGAAAAAGGAAGAAACTCTGCTAGAAATTAAGTGTAAAATAAGTGCTAAAGTGTAAATAAATTCTTCACAAGAAGACTCAGCTTCACTTCGGCTATTTTATTTTGCGCTCAAGAAATCTTCGTGGTCAGCGGTTCACAAGTGCGACACCCGGCTTCACCCGTCCGGCCCGCAATACGGTCGCCCACAACATACAGTCCACTATAAACACGTCAGTGGCCTAGTCTAGTAGCTAGCTACCGTACGGTTGTCTAATTTCTACGGCGCTTCGTTGTCGTAGCTTCGTTTTAGCAACCGAGGAAGCTAGCCTACGCCCGTCGCCGCTGTGCGTGTTCGTAACAATATCTATACTAATATTATAAAGAGGAAAGATTTATATGTTAGTATGTTTGTATTGAATAGGCTCCAAAACTACTGGACCGATTTGAAAAATTCTTTTACCATTAGAAGCCGACATTATCCCTGATAAACATAGCCTACTTTTTACCGCGGGAAAATGCTTCATTCCTACGGGAAAACGGGTAATAGGACAACAGGTAGTAAGAATTGTCCTTCCGTTCTTATCTTTAACACATAACTTCTAAACGGCTTGACAGATTGGGTTGGGTATTTCGATGGTTTCACAGATACGAATGTATTATACCATTAAGGAGGAAATATTTGATAATTTGTTTTTTTTTCTATAATTGAAAAGCTGCCGTAAGAACCAAAGCCGATAACGAAATTTAGTGCGGGCGAAGCCGCTGGCAGAAGCTAGTTTTTTATAAATATTTCATCTATCAATATTTAAGTACTTGTTTTAATATTTATTATAAATAAAGACTGTAATTTCTGTCCACTAACATATTTTTATTACTCATCACCGGCATCATTTTTGGAGTTTTGTACCCTAAGGGTGCCAATGAATGAAAGGGTAGCCCGGTAATCAAATAGTGGGGAAGTATGAGGCTGGGACGGATGTTTAATCATGGCAGATTCTCTGACAAATAATAAAAAATACAAAAAGCAAATATTTCAGCGGGGTCTGCATCTAAACAATATTTTTTTCAGAGGGAGAGAGTTTTGCGAGAGGGAGTTCCTAATTTTTTTTTTCCTCATTTAGAGTGTGAAGATGAATTCTCTGCTGATGGCGACTGGTGCGATGGCTGGCATAGTTTCGAACAATTCCCCAGTACACAATCCATTAAGTATAAGTTTGAGGGGTAGAACACACACAGAGAGACAAACTATACTACTACAAAACGATAAAACATACAAGAGTTAAACTTAAAAATATTAAGTGTACCTATTACCCAGGTAAGCTCTATATTAAAACAACATTTTTATTAGTTATTAGATTTCTGAAGGGTCGGCAACGCGCGAGTGAAGCCCTTGGTGTTGCAAGCGTCCATAAGCTACGGTGACCGCTTACCATCAGGCGGACCGTATGCTTGTTTGCCACCTTAGTAGTATAAAAAAATATATAATTTAGTAATCTACGTATAGATATATAAAAGAGCAAACTGACTACCTGATATATCAAAAAGGAAAGGAAATTCTGCACAAACTTCCTATTAGCCAGAGGTACTAAAACCGGGGTTAAAAGTTTATATGGAAATCATTTTTGGTGCTAAATTTCACCGTTTGCTAACAATTATTTCCTAGAGGGCAAAATAGGGGATGGAAGTTTGCATGAGATTTTCGGTACTTTTGTAGGTAAATCCATAAACAGTTACATTGTTTCTTTATTTTCAAAAGTCCACGCGGATGATGTCACGGGTAAAAGCTAGTTAGTAGCTAGTTGACATATTTTTAAAGAAAATATTGTAGTAATAGTTAAAATAAATAATAAGTGATATAATTAATACTAAAAGAACTTTTGAAATATTTTTTATTGCGATTTAAAGCTTAATGCTCTCTCACCGAAGAAATCTCAGTGAAGAAACTTTTGTCCATTCTCGATAGTCAGCCTTCGAGAGTTACGATACCGTACGTCTAAACAATGTTCGTGCTATCATTTTTCATATAAACACCACGTGTTACGTCACGCAGCGATACGATTGCGCTCCGACTGTGCTTCGTGCTCCCATAACTAGTTACATTTACGTCCGGTAGAGGCGCTGTACAAATTTCATACAAATTGCTTACGAATACTTTTTCGATAGTGATTCGTGCTTGCAGTACAGAACATTTCCAATACAAAAACCAATTCACGGTAAGATATTGACTTGTAGTTTAGTTTAGTTAAGACAAAAATATAGGTACTTACATATGATCAGGATCCAACAAGAACTAAGCAGAGGAGTCTGCAAGAGTGAAGGGTGAGGGGCGGAGGGCGAGGGAGCGGAACTGTCGACTGCAGCGACCTCGCGCCTTCCGGCACTCACACAAAAACAACGTGTCGGGGTGACACCCGCGAGCCGAGCGGGGACCGCGGCCGCTGCTGTTGTGTTGCTACTGGGTCTGAGCTTCTGTACTACTACCAGTTTCAGTAGACTAGCTGGAAGCTTACGGTTGTTCCTACATTGATTACTTACACTAATAGCTTTTCTGTGAAAGAAAACAACATGAGGTTATCTGCATAATTCAAACAAAATGTGGACTATGGCCCTAATCGGAACCGTATATGGACTATGGCCCTAATCGGAACCGTATATGGACTATGGCCCTAATCGGAACCGTATATGGACTATGGCCCTAATCGCCCTCAGTAATGTTAAACCGAGCCCCAATAGTGGGGATGTATGAGGCTGATAAAGAAAAGAAAATTGAATCGTGCAACGTACCACCTAGGATAGTTCTCCCGCTTCTCCGAGCCACGGCTCACTGAACTACTTCTCCGAGCCACGGCTCACTGAGCTACTTCTCCGAGCCACGGCTCGCGGCTCTCGCGGCTCACTGAGCTACTTAGAGCTTATTTTAGATGCCAATAATTATTAGAAACTATATTTTTGTACTTTACATATGACTTTTATGATATAAGCGTGTTCTAAGGCACGGCTTGGATAGCCAGACAGTTGACATTTAGAAGTCACTAATCGAGTTGTAATATTTAAAAAGACGATCCAACCAATAATATATTTAAGCAAGGTCTGATGCTCATGTTTCGCCGAAACGTTACACAAAAATATCTACACAAAACATGTTTTGTTTAATACACGTGTTGTCTCCTGCTTCGGTATTGTTGTTTAATGTTTTTAAAAACATTTACTGTCAAAATGACTTCAAAAATAGAAGACTTATTTTCAGTTTTAGAAATAGTAGATTTAGTAGATTCGGTATCAACAAGGAGAAGACATTTTATTACCACAAATCTTATATACGAACGAAAATAATCATTGTACCCTTCCCCCCTACCCTCGCAGGGGTAAATGTTAAGATGTTTTCCGTCCAGCGTGGAAAGCAAAAACATGTTTCCATCTATAAAAACAAAAATTTTAACAACAAAAATGTGTAACAATGGTTTGTGTAATGTGTCAGCGAAACACGAGCAGAAGACGCGGCTTTAGCCAAACAGTCCTTTGTCAAACATTTTACCAATCGATTGCCTCAACAATTCAGCAGCGAACACTTCGCTTTGCAGTTACAGTGACGGCCAACGTCCAGAGAAGAATCAAAGTGGCATTAAAGGACGTAGACTTAATAAACGCAACGTAGTTATATACAATCTGTTGCGTTGCGTTGTCGTTAGACCGCTGGATCTGTTGCGTTGAGTTGTCGCTTGGACGCTGGCCCCCTGTTGCCTTGCGTTGTCGTTAGACCGCTGGGCTCTTGTTGCGTTGAGTTGTCGGTAGACCGCTGAACCCTTGTTGCGTTGTCGTTAGACCGTTGGGCCCCTGTTGCCTTGCGTTGTCGTTAGACTACTGGACCCTTATTGCGGCGACGGGTCTCCGAAAGGTGCTACGCTTACTATTTCACGATTCCTAAATGTATTCGGTATATCGAATGCAACGGGTCATCATGAATAGCGCCACCCACGGACGAGACTAGTTGGTGACTCGTTCTTATATGTACTACATATAGTGTTAGGCATCGATACTATCGATGGTGTAGCACAAAATTCACTGGCTATTATTCGTTTATTTTTATATTTCACCAATTGATTTTCAGCTCTTACGGACTAAATTTTCAGTTTTTTGTACGGAACCCCTTGTATGAGAGCTGCATTACCGAAGTGGAGCTAACGCGATATAGTTAAGCAAGGACATGTCAGATGCCAGATAACAATTGACACGTTTCACCGCACAAAGTGCACGCCCCGCGTTTCCGACTTACCGAGGAACCGACGCAAAAAGTTAACTTATATCCGGCGCAGTGTGCGAGCGAGATGACACGGGCCGCGCTCATCCCGCGTTGAGCCGGGCCCGCACCACGCGCACCACCCGCACAGTGGCGACGCAAGCGACGCGCGACGTACTATGTTAATTGTTAATTAACTTTAAAATAATTAACGGGCGACTATTGTTATACTTGATTATATTAACATTAAATAAAATTTGAATTTAGAATTTATTTGAATAAATTCTAAGGCTTCAGATTGTGTGGTCAAAGGTGTTTCCCTTCGGAACGGAGTCACTTAAAGTTTGGGTAAGTTGTCATTAATGTGATTTAAAGATTAACTTAAGTACTTATAGAAAATGCAAACAGTAAACTTACAGATAAGACCGTAAATTTTGCTCGGAATTAGTAAACCGTAACTAAATATAAAAAATGCCTGAATGTTTAACAAAGGCAATTAATATTTAATGTACGAGAGAAGAAGCCACACCTAGTGTGCTGTCACCTTGTGTATTTATTCACGTTGAATCACTTTATTTTGAAACTAAATTGGAAAAGTCCTTCTCCTGGACCACCCGTTACTATTTTCGACTGTAAGGGATTTGTCCACCAGATAAGAGCTTTTCACCTCACCAGCAGGAAAATGATAGTTTTGCGATTTCGATTGAAATCGAATTTTGCTCACTAGTGAGGCAAACTAATTCACTGTTCGAACATTGACTTTTGGAATTATTTTGGTTTCTTGAGTGTGTTTTACTTAAAATCCATACTTATTATTATAAATGCGAAAGTGTCTCAGCCAATTAGGTCAACCGATCTTAATATAATTTGGCAACATGATAGCTTACTTCTTGGAAACGGACACAGAGTACCTACTTAAAAACGTTTAAGCATGAGTCGGTTGTTTTACTATAATCAAGGAACCGCAGTCGCAATCCCAGGCGCGCGATGACCGAATTGAGGGCGGGTGGAGCCACTGACAAAAGCTACTAAGAAATATTTTTCTCGCTGGTAGAGGTGAAAAGACGTAGGTTGGACGCGTGAGCAAATTTTTCGGTCTCGTGCCTTTAAATCCCTCGCTATGCTCAGTATTTAAAGTCGACACTTCTACCAAAAAACGCTTTTACTCACTTGTATAACAAATAACTATTTCACCTCTCCAGAACCGAAAGGGTGGTTTTGCTGTTCAAAAACAGTGGCTAAAATCGATTTTTGCTGCGAGCGTGAGACAAAGTAATACAACGTTCGAATATTACCTTTTGGGATTTTGCGAACACTAAAAAAAAAACAACGCGATTGTAAATTTGTTTTAATGAAAAGCATAACTACATCGCATTTTTTCATTGTTACTTACTTAATATTTATGATTAATAATACTTACTAATAATTAACAGCGTTTATTTAAAAAAATATGCTTTTCAGCTCACCAGCACGAAAAGGATAGTTTTGCTGTCCAAATTCAGTGAGCAAAATCGAATTTTGCTTACTAGTGAGGCAAAGTAATTTACTGTTCTAACATTGACTTTTGGAATTAACCCGATGATAAAAAAAAACAAAATAATGATTGGCCAGAAACAAATTTCGTGACAAATAGTTAACCTTGTTCATTTTAATTAAGAATATAATTACATAGATTTTTTATAAATTGTTAGTATTATTAAAAGTTCATACAGCTAACTTAAAAAATATTTACTTTGTTTTGACAGCAATGGTAGAGGTTGTAGTAGGTACAATTCCGAACGCAACTTCAATTAAAAAAAAACAAGTAAAATGGCGGCAAGCTAGTTTGATGAACATAAGATTGTTTATTTAATTCATAATTCTGTTTTGTTTGAAAAATGAGCGATACAAGCTATGAAGACATTTCTCTGACACCAGAAGAATTAAGACAACAAGTCTCCAATGCCGAACTTAACTTTTTACCAGAAAAGTCACGTGAAAATATGTTTCTCGCTGGTAGAGGTGAAAAGTTGTGTTGGATGCGTGAGCAAATTTTTTCGGTCTCGTACCTTTAAATCCTGAGCATAGCGAGGGACTATTACCAAAAAACGCTTTTACTCACTTGTATAACAAATAACTATTGTTTTCGATAAAAGTGTCATAGAGTAATTTTCTGAACGAACGTCTAAAAAATAAATAAAGCGAAATGGCGCGAAACTAATTGGTTGTTTTAAACTTAAATTGTTTATTTACGTATATATTGTATTTGTTTTGAAAAACTGAGTGAATCGAGTTACGAAGATATTTCTTTAACACCAAAATAGCTAAGACAACAAGTGTCTAATGCTGAACTAATTTTTTTACCAGAGAAGTCACATGAAAAATATCTTAAAGCATACGAATTATTCAATAATAGGCGACTTTCAAAAGGTGCTAATGTTAAAAAGAATAGTTGGTACCCACCTATTGTTAATTTTTGAGATAGTAGGCTTTCAGAGTATAGTAGGCAGTATTTGTAAATTAGAATAAACTTATTGCTTAATATGGCCTTTAGTGTGTTCCTTGCCTAAGACCTATTTTTTCGCACTGGTAGAGGTGAAAAGTTGTGTGTTTCACACGAGCGCTATTTATTTTAGGTCTCGGGCCTGTAAATCCGTCGCTGTGCTCAGTAGTCTATATTCTGTAATTCTGGACTACTTCGCTAGCTCGGGATTCAAAGTTGATATTTTTCACAAAAAACAACTTTGCCCACTTGTTGAACAAATAACTATTAACAGGTACCCTTATATTACTCGAGTTTTTGTATTTCGCTGTTAGTATGCGATGAGTTACACAAAATAATAAATGCTACTGCTACTGCTACTGCTACTGCTACTGCTACTGCTACTGGCAGCTCGGACATGCAACTTATTTAAAAGTAGATAACAAGTTTGGGACTTAGGATTCTTAATAAACTTTAAAATTTTATCAGGAATTTAAAGATTTTTTCTAGGTATTTACTTAGTGTTTGAAACTCAGTTTGATTTTTTATTATAATTTTCAGTTCTAATATCTATTTTAGTTGATGCCTTCCTTCCGTCGAAGATTGGTTGGCAATGATTTTCACAATATATCAGATTGTGTATTTGCTAGAGATTAATACTGCTTTACTTAAATAAATAATACTCGCTATCGGCGCGGCGCGGAACTCATCCCCACACATTGGAACTCATCCCCACACATTGGAACTCATCCCCACACATTGGAACTAACTCCCACACATTGGAACTCATCCTCACACATTGGAACTCATCCCCACACATTGGAACTAACTCCCACACATTGGAACTCATCCTCACACATTGGAACTCATCCCCACACACTGGAACTCATCCCCACACATCGGAACTCATCCCCACACATCGGAACTCCTCCCTACACTTTGGAACCCAAATTCGGGCTCTGTGCTTTTTCAGAAGAACTTCACCCTGCGAACGTTTAGGCCGTGGAATGAGCTCTCTGCCAAGGTTTTAACTACAGTTCATTGTTCATTGAGAAGATAATGACTCTGGTGTTGCAAGCGCCCATAGGCTACGGTAACCTTATAATATCGCAGAGGTTGTAAGCTTGTTTACCACCTTGGTGGTATAAAAAACTTTTCATGATAGTAGTTTTTTTTATATGGGCATGGTTTTAAGCAAGCTTGCGGTTCACCTGTTGTGTAGCGGTCACTGTAGCAACACCAAGGGCATAACTCGCGAGCTGCCGACCCTTTAAAAATCTAATCACTTTTTTTCTTGGAGACCCTCATATTGTAATCCCTAGAGAAAACTTGGGCAGGGAGATCTTTTCACAACTGCAGATTTTGCGGGAGGAAGTTCCTCTAAGCACGGTACGATGGTAGAGAGTAGCCGTGGGCATCATTTTGAACAATTGCTCAAAATATATCCCATTATACACACAGGGGGGGCAAACTCTCTTTTCGGACTTAAGGTATGATACGGCTTGTGAGTTCGGGATCTTCGACAGTGTCGACTATTTTATTAATTTCTTGTGTCCATTTCGAGTATTACGATTATGAGTACAGCTATTCTTTTTTAAGCAATTAATATTTATTTGAACATAAATTAATTTATAAGTTTTTAAATTTTCGCGATCCTTTACTAATTTAACCGCGGAGAACTTGTGTCTCAAATCGAGACCACACTGTCCCAGGTCTCTGACTGGGGACGGGTAAACTTGGTCCGATTCAACCCTACAAAGACACAAGTGTGCGCGTTCACCGCTAAGAAAACTCCATTCACTGTGGTCCCACAATTCCAGAACACTCCCCTCTCCATCTCCAAGAGCATTGGGATCCTTGGTGTCGACATCTCCAGCGATGTTCAGTTCCGAGATCATTTACAAGATAAGGTAAAGCTGGCGTCCAAAAAACTTGGTGTACTCAACAGAGCGAAGCAGTACTTCACGTCGGGGCAAAGGTTGTTACTTTACAAGTCGCAAGTTCGGCCCCATATGGAGTACTGCTGCCATCTCTGGGCAGGTGCACCCGGATACCAGCTTGACCCTTTTGACTCGGTTCAACGACGGGCTGTGAGAATTGTCGACGATCCCAAACTCACTTGCGGTATCGAGCCCTTAAGTCTGAGGAGAGACTTTGCCTCACTGTGTGTGTTCTACCGCTTGTACAATGGGTTGTGTTCTGAGGAATTGTTCGAAATGATGCCCACGGCTACTTTCTACCATCGCACCGCTCGCCATCGGCAGGGAATTCATTCTCACACTTTAGAACCTAAATGGTCGCGTACAGTGCGGTTTCAGAGAAACTTCCTCCCGCGAACGCTTAAGTTGTGGAATGAGCTCCCTGCCAAGGTTTTCTGCAAGGACTACAGTATGGAGTTCTTCAAGAAAGAAGTTATTAGATTTCTGAAGGGTCGGCAACGCGCAAGTGATACCCCTGGTGTTGCAAGCGTCCATAGGCTACGGTGACCGCTTACCATCAGGCGGGCCGTAAGCTTGTTTGCCACCTTAGTGGTATAAAAAAAAAAAAAAAAAAAAAAAAAAAAAAAAAAAAAAAAAAAAAATTAAAAATAAAACGGGATTAAACCCAGCCGAAATGTCGGGAAAAAGTTATTTTGCCAAATATAACGACGCATTTAGTCCCGTTTTTTTGTTATTTCAATAAATCGAATTATCTAATACATACTGAGACAAGTTGAGTAAGGTTAAGACCTTGGTTTCCTGAAATTTATCTCTTAAAGAATGTCTATGGGAGAGATTGTAAATTGCTTGAACAGCCCTCTTCTGTAGCACAAAGTTTGTTTGAATATCAGCTGCTTGTCCTCATAGTTAAATACCGTAGTACATCACGATATGAAAGTAGCTGAATTATACTATCCGGGCAGTAGCTTCATCTGTAAGTTGACGAATCTTTTTAACCGCGAATGCTGCAGAACTAAGCCTATTCGCCAATCTAGCTATATGTAGGCCCCACTGAAGCTTTGTGTCTAGGGTAATACCTAAGAATACTGTAATATCTACAATATCTAACTACTCCCCGTTTATACTGATTTTTACCTGAATTTGGCCTGTGGACACACTGCCTATAGGCACATAAACAAGAGGTTAAAGCTCAGACAATAAAAGTAAAATTATATATTAATACTTTGAAAAAAAAATATAAAGTTATAATTTGTTTATCTAATAACGATAGTAGTCGGTATCGTAGTTTTTGTAAATTTTATACGGACCAAATATAATGATCCATAGTTAGTCACCCGCGGTGCGCACGTAAAAGTATCACTGTCGCCTTTGCGTATTGGAGTCAGACTCCTCGCAATTAGGCAACAACTTGTGTCACTTTAAATAAAATTGCCTTATTTTGTCTGATTTCGACACAGACAAACAGAGAGCACGGCTTTAATATCCTTAATTGCCTATGTCTTAATTTCCCGCTCGAACGCGCGTCAATACTTATACCTACATGTTTTATCAATGACATTTTAGAGAAAAAACTAGTTGTAATTAGAATTAAGGATTTGAATTCAATACGCCTCTGAATAGGGATTGCAATCCCGCAATCCCGCGGGATCCCGCTGCTTTAATTAATCTGCTGCATTCCGCACCTTCAAAACGCGTATCCGCAAATTTTTGGCGCTTAAGCATTCGCGTAAATCGCAAGTAGCACGAGTGCGACGTTTCAGTTGTTCATAAATGGCACTTCGCTGCACCTGCGCACATATTTCTGTATGTGACGAGTGTTTTGTTTTCGTATTCACCGTTCGTCGTTTAATATAGCGATACAATTAGCCATTTGCTGCATAAGAGCGTATTTTCGAAAGTTATCACTATAGGTTGATATCATAGTAATAGCATCTAAGAGAAAGTTGTGATTTGATTATTAGTCATTATATGAATAAGACTGAATTTGTTAGGTGTAAGAAAAAATTAAACAAATCTAATTAACTATGCCAAACATTTAAAGATGAATCTAATAAAACAGATTACTAATTACTTATACTTAATTGATAGAAAAGAAATAATTTCTGTTGCTTAATGTAAGAAATGATTAATAAAAGTTGATTTTTACACAAAAATCTGTAGTTTCAATTTGATTTTAAAACATAATTTCAAAGATGCGGGATTCCGCATGGTCCCGCGCGGGATTGAGTAATCCCGTATATCAATCCCGCGGGATTGAATGAGCTGCGGGATTGCAATTCCTACCTCTGAAGCGCTCGAGCGCTGCTACTGCACCCACCCTGCTATCTACTTAAGACAATATCCTAAAGATAAGATCTCTTATTTGTTGAGAGCTACTGCAGTGTGGAGAGCTGACACAAAGTGCAGTTCGGTGCAGTCAACAACCTGAATAAACAATTTGAACACATAAACAATGTATCATTCGGTAAACAAAAGTAAACAATACGAAACGTATCAAGAGCGAGACATCTCCTTGCCTCCTATTGTCCTGTCCCTGCCATGTCCGCAGCTAGCTCACACAAAGCGCTGCACGAGCACGACCCACATTGTTGCAGCGCTTTTTATCTTTTTAACAATAAAACTATTTGTTCTCACACCTTGCCATTACGGTATTTCTGTACTTCACAAAAGAATAGGCACAAAAGACACAAATTTGCGTCTAATTCTGATTAATTCCGTACTCCTTCGTTGAGGTTTAATGTCCGAAATGTTCACAGTTACTACATACGGTACTCTACAGATTGGGTCACACGTGGCTCTGTCAACTTCGGAAATCCGATATTCCTAAGCCTGGACCAAACTCTGAACAAGTGAGTCAAAGTAAGATTCCTACGAATGAACTGTTTACAATGTCTGTTGCTTACTAGCTTTAGCTTTGAGTTTCCATGAGAACTGCTAGTAAGTATAACTAGTAGCCTACAACATCATCATGAACAGAGTATAGCATATACCACGCAATTTTTTTTTCAAATAAGGCTGGCGGTCCAGAATTAGCGCGTTCAAAGTTACAAACTCACCAGTTTTATATAATTAGTGTTTATTCATAGATAATCAATATAAACATATATCTCCAAAAGCTTAACATTGAGCCAGAACTTGCACCATCACCACTCAATTGTTATATAAATTGGGTACATGTTCCACGCAACCAAGAAACCTTCAGGAGGCGCAATTGATCGTACGCTGTACCACATTAATGTGTCTCCTAAATATGCCTCGTGGTAATAACGCAGCTATGGAATAACAGACATCATAAACAGTTCCTCGAAAGGAATTTATTTTGGCTATTTTTTTATACCACCAAGGTTTGCCAACTTCAACTTCATTGCCTGCCAACTCTTACATACTTGAACACTCATTTCTTGAAGAATCCCATACTGTAGTCTTTAAAGTAAACCTTGGCGGAGGAACCACAATTCTCTCAGCGCGTCTTTGAACCGAATCAAGCTGGTATCTAGGTGCACTTATCACAGATGGCAGCAGTACTCCATGTGTGGGGCTGAACTTGCGACTCTTAAAGTAGGTTGCTACTCCCGAGGTAAAGTACTGCTTCGCTCTGTTAAGTACAACAAGTTTTATAGACGCCAGCTCCACCTTGTCTTTTAAATGATGTCGAAACTGAACGTCACTAGAGATCCCAACGTCAAGGATCCCAATACTCGTAGAGATGGTAAATGGCGTTTGCTCGAGTTATGGGACGTCAGAGAATAGGTTTTTCAAGCGGTGTTTTTAGTTACTTTTTGGGTTGGGTAGAATGAGACCGTACGTATTTCATCGTATGAAGATAATAGAACTGTGAATACCTTTGGACGATAAACTCTACCACTAACAAAGGAATAGCTTAATTTTATTATTATCATAGGTTAGTAAGCATTAGGATGTATCGTATGTATATATAGATTCAGTTAGTAAGCATTAGTAGGTATATATAGGTACAGGTGTAAGCTTTAGTAGAACATACAAATTGGTAGTAAGGGTAATTTGTTCTGAGTTTTTAATTATCTTTATTTATGGCCAGGACCTAGAAACAGATACCCAAGGTAATAAAAGTATTATTTATTTTAATTGTTGTTAAATAAACCGAATACATTTCATAAATAGTTTTGTAAGTGTTAATAATTTTGTCTAAACAGACGAACATAACGATAAAGGCAGAAAGATATAACGAAATTATAACGGAGTACTAAAAACTTGTTTTTGACAAAAGAACTTGTTTCCTAAGTGTCTTTAAACATTAAATGTACAAGCCATGTATTTGTTCGCGGCCCCCACGTAACGTACCTATTATAGACCAGGAGCCGAACGCCTTAAATGTGTGAAATTTACATAACGAGACGATATAATGATATCCTTTCTTAGGGTTGCTATGTATTATTAGGTGGTACAAATGGCTTTTCTTGCCCTTGAAATGCAAGCTTTATTATGTAGCTTTCTTCCTCGCGTACGAAACCCTTTTTTTCAGGAACGTTGAAATTAATATCAAATATTAAGGTCTACGGTCCCTTGAAGTTGTAAAAAATCAAGCTTCTAAATCAACGCAGTAAAAAGATACGACCAGTTTTGTCGCATATTTCGTAAACCTATGGGGTAGGTACTTCCCGTTGTCTTAGAATCATGAATAATAAAAATCTTGATAATTGCTTGTACTGTCGAAGCTAATTTGTTTACCTAGGTATGTGTATTTTTCAGTATATTGAAGAGGCTCGTCGTCGACGTATATTTGTACCTTGGTGCTGTTGGTCATTATCATAGTTTTAGAGAGGTTCATTTCTGGGCCAGCAAGCTTACTAGCTTTATTTAATGACTCTTCCATGTACTGTAGGTCTGATCCTTTCTCTGATATTAACACTAGGTCGTCGGCAAAACGCAGGTGGCTCAAGTATTTGTTTTTTACTCTGATGCCGCGTTATTTCCAGTGAAGTTTACTTATTATTGACTCTAGTGTGGCTATAAATAGTATAGGTGATAGTGGGTCCCCCTGTCTTACGCCCCTCGTAACAGAGAACCAAGAACCGGCTGTTTCTAGTTTAACTCAACTTTTACTGTTAGTATATATGTTTTTGATTACTCGTATATATTCTATTTCCACACTCTGTGTTGTAAGAGTTTCCCAAATGTAATTATGTAACACTGAATCGAATCCTTTTTATAATCGATATATGCCAAGTACAGCGGTCTACTTCTTTCTTGGTACTTCTCGATAAGAAATTTCATTGGATGAATGTGGTCGATTGTAGAGAATCCTTTTCTAATGTAGAGCTTATTTTTTTGTTGACGATTGTAGAAAATAACTTATATATACTCGGCAGTAGGCTTATTGGCCTATAGTTTCCTATATCGCCTGGGTCGCCTTTTATATATAACAAAATGATGTTAGATTCTGACCATTGGGCGGGCGTCTCTCCAGTTTTAAGGATAAAATTGAATAGATTCATAAAGGGTGTGGCTAGTATAGGGGCAGCTATTTTTAGAGTTTCATTTGTTATAGTGTCCGAGCACGGGATTTTGACTGGTTTTAGGTTATTCAACGCCTCAATAACTTCGTTTTCTTCGATTTTGGGTGTATTTAGTTTGCTGCCTTCATTGGTTGTACATTGGTTCTCGTGGCTAGTGTCTTTTGGCTCCTTTGCGCTGTATAATTCCCTGTAAAACTCGGTTGCTATGCTGATTATGTCACTGCGGTTGTTTTTTGTAATTTTGCCTCGTTTTAGCCCATCTATCCAAGTTTTGTTTTGTTTTTATTTGGTTTTAGCTCTTTGTATGCCTTTTTGGTGCTTCCAGTTTTGCTCATGAGCTTTATAATAGTTTTGTATCTGTAGTAAGTGTAGTCTTTTATTATGTATTTACCAACAAGCTTATAAAGGGCTAAAATTTCATTTTTCGTTGCTCTAGTTTTGTTTTCGCTATTTTGCAGTTCTTGCCTTCTCTTTTACAGTTTTTGTGTGCGCTCTGACAGTATTTTATAGTTTTTTTTAGAGTTTTGTTCTTCTCGGGCGTTTTGCAGGCTTGTGGTGATGAGTCTGATTAAGTTATCATAAAATTTTTGGACTGAAATAATATCTTGTGCGAACATTTTATCTTTCAATAGAACTAAATGAGGCTCTCAAAGTAATCAAATACGACATAATAGGGCCAGCTAGCTGAAACAAGACGCATTCGAAACGAAATCGAAGAACATGAAAACTTCATTTTGTGCCATACACACCTGGAAGAAATGGCATTGATTTTATAATAAAAAGTAGGAGTTTAGGTATTCCTTAAATTTTATAATTTCTTCTTCGCTTATTGGTGTGGTGTTTTGACAGTTAGTGTATTTTGTTCTGTTTTTCTTTAGTGGTGTATCATATGATATTGTAGCCCTTAATGGTCTATGATCTGAAGGGTAGTTTATGTTCAGTACTTCTATATTTTGAAATATGTGCGGTCGATTTGATAGCACAAAGTCTTCTCGTTTTGAAAAATGTATTTAAAATTGACAGTTTGTTTTCACTAGCAAAATCGATCAATCTTTGTCCTTTCTCGTTTCTATCTCCATATCCATGTGCTTTCATGATTAGATGTTCCCCTTTATTTTTGGTATTCCAATTTTTGCATTTAAATCGCCCATCAGTATATAGTCTTTGGATGCCAATTCTAATGCCCTATTTAGTGTCATATAAAAGTTGTTGATCTCAGCGTCGCTTGCTTGTGAGGTAGGGGCGGAGACTTGTATGATGGATAAGCTATTATTTTCGAATTTCAGGTTTAGTATGGCTAATCTTTCGGAAAGGCTAGGTAACTTTCTATATAGTTTTTAAAATGGATTTTTATTATAAAACCAATGCCATTTCTTCCAGGTGTGTGGCCTGTATGGCACAAAATGAATTTTTCATGTTCTTCGATTTTGTTTCCAATGCTTCAGAATACGAAACTCATCTTCCAAGCTGGATGGTCACCGTGAAAGATCATGAGGGTTTTGCCCTCCAAAGAATGAAACAAACCCACTAAAAAAGTTATACATATTGACATATACTGTCAAAACAATTTCATCATACGAACGTTTAATAGAACTAAATTAGGCTCTTTAAGAAATCAAATACGACATAATAGGGCTCGCTGAAACGAGACTTCGTTCCATCCGGATTGGAATATGATTTTCGTATTCTGATAGAGTATTTTGTATGTTGGCGTTGCGAGAGGGGGGCTGTAATTATGTCCTGTGAATCTGATGGGTTGTATGGGTTCTTGTAAATTAGGTAATTTAGCATGCCTGGTTTTAAAATTCCCTCTGAGAAGCAAGAAGTTCTCTTTATTGGCGTTTGGGTTTTATTTTTCTTGCTAGCCTGTGCATTTGTTTCTGTTTTTGTTTCGGCCCCTTTGGTGGTTTTTATTTCAGGAGATGTTGAAAGCATTGTTTTATGTTTGCCAGTTGTTTTGATTTTTTCGCGTATTACAAGCTTGTCGTATATAATTTTTACAAGGTTTCCTTTCTCCTTCTCAATCCTTGCTTGTTCTTAAAGTTCTTTTCTCTTCATCAGAATATTTTATGGGTTAAATCTTCCGTTATATAGTGTCCGGTATCTTTCAGTGCACTTCTCTGTTTGAACAAATTAATATTTGTGCCAAGTGTAGAAAAATAAACTGTTATTGGTCGAGGTTTTGCCCCTTTCTTGCCCATTCTTCCAACCTCTTGAATATCCCTGCGATTAAATTCTTGAGAGAAGTCAGGTATTCACAAATAAATCAAAACCTATATAGTCCATTGAAAAGTTACATTTAGGGTTGCGTTTGTCAGAGGACGCAATTTTATTTTTTAATTATGAAGAGGGGGTTAGTTTAAAATTAAATCCAAGTTTGTGGGGTTGCAACCCTTGTCCCACGGCTGCCATCTTGAGGAAAGAGGTTCAAATGGTTTTTGTGGTTTATCTGCCAAACTATAGGTCTGACAAAAAAAAATTACTTAATATTTTTTGTTGCAAATAAAATTATCAACAACTTCTGTTCAGTAACTTTTTTTCAATCAATAAATCAAATAAATTTTTATTCAAATAGGTTTCTAAGAACACTTTTGAAACGTCAATACAATCAATCGAGTGAAGGAATACAGATATTTAATAGTACTAGTGGCTTTAGCGCCATCATAATTATATTTTGCACAATCATATGTACATACATACTTACATATACTTAAGACAATCCATACTATCCATGAATATAGTATAATAATAAATATTATAAATGCAAAAGTAAATCCGTCTGTTACCTCTTCATGCTGAAACCACTGTACCGATCAAGATGAAATTTGGCATGCAGATGGTTTGAGTCCCAGAAAAGGACATAAGCTACTTGAAAACGTCAAGTATTATCCGTTTGTTTTTTTTCCCATAATTGAGGTGCTGCCGTTGAAATCCTACAGCTATGACCGAATACTAAGAATACAAAGAAGTTTGCAAGAGCAGACCAGTCTCCACAGTGGCACCCGTTCACGAGTATGACACATGAATCAGCCATCGCTTCGCTCAACCGTGTTTTAGGGAACGTAACGACCCGACGCACATGCCACCACCGCAGAGACACTTTGAGAGAGCATGACACACTCAAGCAACTCCAATAAAACTTCTATTGTACTAGTTACAATGTATGTAGTAAAAGAAGAAAATATAAATCTGACACACGTACTCTGAACTTAAAACTGATTTATAGTTGCTTTTAAAAATATTTAGATAAGAGAAGATTGGAAGGTCTCACTCACACACTCAAGGACACACAGAAATATACATAAAACACAAACAGTGTATCAAAAATTTTTTTTTCCTAATAGTATCAACTATTAGGAAAAAAAAAACTATACATATATGTATAAACTTACATAGGTACAAGTATAATAATTTAATAAATATAGTATTAATAACCCGCTGCAATGCAATCCACCATCGGCCGCCCAGCGCCAGAGAGGCTCCAAATGCGTGAGGGCGCATCACACAAACGTGCACACATTCCCATATGCATACACATACTCACAGACGTTGTATATCATGAAGTATCCCAGCTCCCACACGACAGTCCAGCAACAAATGCACACCATTTAACGTACTGTCACTTCGGAAACTAGCCTAAGGGAAGAAGAAGTGACAAGAAACTTCCCGGGTGTACACCTGTTACCATCAATCACGCAGGAACCAGGCCGCCAAACACACAAAATCTATGCCAATATGTGTAAACACACATACATGTACACGTCTATGCGCCACACCAACCCCCATCCAGAACCCCTCAAACACCAAGCAGCCAACGGTGGACGACTACCCATGGTGCATCCCCTCATCGTAATGTGTCATTAATTATCAACTACATAAGTCATAGATGGATGTCCAATATTGGGCCCATACCTTTAATTCCAGACAATTTTATTAATCAATTAATTTTTTAATATATAAAGCTGCAGACCCGCTGACTGACTGATTCACTCACTCACTGACTGACAGAATTGTTTTCCCAGAAGGAGCCTCCGGGGGTGAAAATGATGAATGAGGAAAGTGATTAAAATAGTTCCATGACTATGGGAGAACATCCAGACCTTTAAAAACTGCTCCTCATCAGGGAGTTATGGTGCAGCCCTATGGCATTTCGAGGCATACTTTTTCAACGTTGTGAACCGACACCCTAGTCAAATTCGATCACCGGAACAAAGGAAACTTTTTGCTTTAGGAGGGGGGGTGCTCGAACAAATGTTGTAAAAAGAATTATCATCTTATGACCACCATATAAAGAGATAAAAAAAAGGTTAACCAATGACAGTGAGCAACGCAGGGTCAACTCTCTTGTTGAGGAACAACGCCGTTCCACTTGCTAACTCTCACCAGCGCATTATTCTCGAAAATGACACTCTCAGTGATTTGAAATTATTTTAAAAATCAATAATTCCAAAGTTTTGTGATGGAGTGTCAAATCAATAATTAATTTATAACAATACTTTATTATCAATAATCA
This sequence comes from Apoda limacodes, assembly GCA_946406115.1. Lineage (NCBI taxonomy): Eukaryota > Metazoa > Arthropoda > Insecta > Lepidoptera > Limacodidae > Apoda > Apoda limacodes. The sequence continues at coordinate 2,194,819 of OX291550.1, read as the reverse complement.
AAAAGATTATCATAAAAAAATAACAAGATGATTAAAAATTATGGCAAAACATTGATATTTATATCTATATTCATGTATAGTTATGAATACTGAAGAATAGTTAACAACTCTCAATTCACAACGACAAATGCTAAATGTAAAATCGATGTGAGTCATCAACCTCAATCTATGTTCATGTTTCCGGTGACAGAAAATGATGTAGCAAGAATAATTAAAACATTGAAAAATACAAATAGTGTTGGCTATGATGGAATATCAACAAAAATTATTAAATATGTGGCTTCGGATATAACAAACGTTTTATGTCACATCATAAATTAATGTAAAAAAAAAAATATTTAAAAAACTACAGGCCTATTGCGCTTATATCGAAATTTGCAAACATTTTTGAAAGAAATATTTATGAAGCCATTTCCAATTATGTAACTATGTTTGACATACTCTGTCCAGATCTGAAAGGATGTAGAAAAAACAAAACAATTAATATGGCCATTTTTGATTTCATAGACTCAATCATGATTAATGTAGATAAAAATAAACACAAATATGTGCAATATATACCGATATGACCAAAGCGTTTACCACGTAGATCATAATACGTTAATTGATAAATTAACAGCCTATGGTATTAGAGGATCGATTTTAGATTTAATTAGGTCATACTTACAAGACCGACATCAATATACTAAGACCACAAGAGTATGCAAAAATAAAACAAAAATAGAAGTAAAGTACTTATCCAGCGCGAGAACTGTTAAATGCGGCGTACCACAAGGAAGTGTATTAGGACCATTATTATTTTTACTATATATAAACGATTTACCCAGTGCAGTTAATTCTCCAATGGTTTTGTTTGCTAATGACAGCACGATCATTGTAAAAAACGAAAATGATATGAATTATCAAAACAATATTAATGAATCACTGGCTAATGCGGTAAAGTGGCTTGAAACAAATTTGATTATTAATCTTACTAAGACAAAAGTTATGCATTTTTATCAATGCCTAAACCAACAAAAAAGTCAGTTACAAAGATATTGAACTATAAAGTGTAAACACAACTAAATTTCTAGGGCTCCTAATCGATAGTCAGTTAAAATGGAAGCCTAAAATTGAAGAAATAAGAAGCTTAGTAAATTTGCTTATGCACTTTATAATTTGTCCAAAAAAGGTTAATCTCGATGCAGTTTTAATGTCTTATCACGGCTCTGTAGGATCATTACTCTGATATGGAGTTATATTTTGGGGTAATTCTACCGAAAAGGATACAGTTTTTCAAAGCCCAGAAGCGATGTGTTAAAGCAATGTATGGTTTAAAAACCCAAGATAGTTGCAAACCTGCATTTAAAAAACTGAAAATATTGACACTAACATCTTTATACATTTTGGAAATATGTATTTTTGTTAAGTGCAATCCATCTCTTTTTGTAAAATGGAAAAAAGGCTCCTCTTCTTTACAATAAAATACCGGATAAAATTAAGGATCTACCAGTACAGTTGTTTAAAAAAAGATTAGTGTCAATTCTTACAGAAAAATGTTACTACACAATAAACGACTTTATAAGTGATTCTATCTATGTTTTGCCGTTGATTGCGGCGTACAAATATTTAAGCATGCACTGAAATACACCGTTCTAAAAATTTTTATATTAAAAGATACAAAACCTGTATTACCTGTATGTTTAACAAATAAAAATTATTTGTATTTGTATTTCTATAGTATTCGTTTCGGAGCGCTGTAAAACCTTAAATAATATATAAACTGAAAATTTTTCCTTAAAACAACGTCTATAAAAATGGTCTGACATTATTTTTTTGTAAAATAATTTAAAAAAAGTTTTATCGACAAATAGATTTTTTTTGTCAAATTTTAATGGATTTTCACTTATAACTTATTAATCTATGATTCTACGTCTAATAGTTACTGAACAAAAGTTGTAGATAATTTTATTTGCAACAAAAATGTTAATTAATTTTTTTGTGAGATCTATAGTTAGGCAGATAAACCATAAAAACAATTTGAATCTCTTTTTCCAAGATGGCGGCCGTGGGACATGGGTTGCAACCCCACAAACTTGGATTTAACTTTAAACTCACCCCCCCTTCATATCCTAAAAATCGTCCTCTGACAAACGCACGCTAAACTCAAAAAAATGTAACATTTCAATGGACTAATAGGGTACTTCCGTTGTGTAGAATCATGAAATTTGACACGAAGAATATAGGGAAAAATCCGAATTTTGTTAATTTGTAGTTATAACACATTTAATCAACTTAAAATTAATATCAAATACTAAGGTTTACGGTCCTTAAAGCTCTGAAACAAACAAGCTTCTAGGTCAATATGAAAGAAAATAGGGTAATTCAACGACAGATGGACCACTTTTTTTTGAAAACCTCTTTCTTTTTTTCTTTAATAAGTAAAACACATTCTAATAGTAATATATTAATAAAGTATTATTGACCTATCATTTATAACATATATAAGGCAAAATGACTGTTTCTAAAAGATAATTTTTGAGACGAATCAAAATAGGTGATTTGGACCACCCACAAAGGAGAGATGGACCTTACAAAAATAATTACTTATTGTACGTATACTTAAAATATTAAAAAATAGCACATTGAAGATCATTATAATAAAATAGCTTCGCAAAATCGCACCGCCGCGCCAGCCATCGGCAGGGAGTTCATCCTCATACCTTAGAACCTAAATGGTCGCGCACTGTTCGGTTTGAGAGGTGCTTCCTCCTGCGAACACTAAGGTGGGACTACAGTGGGGTTCTCCAAAAAAGGAGTGATTAGATTTTTATAGGGCAACGCGTGAGTTATGCCCCTGGTATTGCAAACGTCCATAGGCTATGATGACCGCTTGCTTGTTTGCTCCCTTGGTGGTGTAAAAAAAAGCTTCAAAATAAAATGTTTTTTATTTGTTAGTTATTGTATCTCCACATCTGTCGTTGTATCTCCACATTGTATCTCCACATCTGTCGTTGTATCTCCACATTGTATCTCCACATCTGTCGCACATATTATGGTATTTAGTGCAGCCTTCATAAGACCAGCGTTCACAAATGATGCATTGTAGCCAATCATCCCGGCTTTCAGTATCCTCGTAGTTTTCGCCACACTCAGCACATTCGTGGTCATTCCAATCCTCAATTTCTGGGCTGTCACGTAGAATTATAACCTCTTTTTCAATGTCTTCATCAGAATTATCTTCTTTTGCTTGTCTTCTTATTATTTTCCTATTTTTTTTATTTTATAGTGCATTGCAGACTGAAGCTGATTATTTCCACACTGCAGGCAAAATTTTTCCGAACTGCAATCTTGTTAATTTTCTCGACGGATTATTTGTTATTAACCTATTGCATTCGTCGTAATAAAATGAGTTCAGCGATTTGAAAAAGGTTCTATCCAATGGCTGAATAAAGTGTGTTGTGTGACTGGGCAAACAATTTCCGTGTTGCTACAATGGGAAGAATGACCATCCAAAATTAGCACACATTTCCCTGAAGACTGCTTACGGGGCAAGAAATGATCTCGTAGCCAATCAAAAAATATTTGAGAGTTAGCATAAGCAGATTTTTGTGACAAAGCTACAACAGAGCCAGGCGCCATGCCTTCTTGAAAATCAGGTTTCTTGTTTTTACGTTTAAAAATACAATAAGGTGACAAGAATACTCCTTCTCTACTAAAATAGGCAATAACCGAAATAGTTTCTCCCTTTTCACCCGCGGTGATTGTAGGCACGCTCTAAGACCCCTTCACAGCAACAACCTTTCGTGGTTTATTATTTAATTGTAGACCAGTTTCATCCATATTACAAATGGACCCCGGTTTATCAAACAGGTTATTTTTTATCAAAACGTCTTCCAATAATGCTAAGTAACTGTCCACAGAAGTTTTGTTTAAGCCATTTGACCGAGCTAACGATACTCCCTCTGACTTTCAAATGGAAAGTTCTTTATTTCTTCTTATGAAGCTTTTTAGCCACCCGTAACCAGCAATTTTTTTTTCTGTGTTAAAATTGTGCTTTATACCTAGTTGCTCTGCCAAATCATATGCCATTATTCGAACTGTTTCCCTTGTGGGAGTAAATCCATTTTTTTGTAGCTTTTTAATGTGTAAAACAATCTTCTTTTCAACCTCAGGCGTCAATATGCAGCCTGGTCCAAGAACGTCCGATTTGGAAAAAAAAATGTTTTTTAACTCTTAAAAGTGGTGGGTGGTATTCCAAAAGTTTTGGCTGCTTCGTTGACTCCCATCCCGTCAGCACAAGCTTTAAGAGCATTGCTTAAATCTACCTCATTCAGTTCCCTCTTCAGACCCCTCATTTCCTTACATATGTCACTGGCATTTCTGAAAATGTAAAAGTAAAACCTCATAAAATACACAACTTTCATACCACATATCACGTCTACAAAAACAAGTACTGAAATCTCCAAAAAATATAATTAATTATGAACTTTGAGTGGTCCATCTAACTTGTACTCAGTCTAGTCCATCTCTCCTAAATTGCGAGGAGAGACGGACTACTCCTTCACACTATACGGATGAACTTTTATTGATTTTTTTGAGGTTATATTACGGCTTTGAGAACATACAAGTACAGTGACGACAATTTCAATCATAAAAATTAAAAAATCTAAACAAACCTTCGTGTTTAGTGCACCATAAAAAAAAACTGACACACAATAAACCTTTTTTATAATTTTTTCCACGTTATCATTGAAATACGGTTGTTTTGTTTAATACACGTGGCAGCTGATGTGACTGCAAAAAGCCAGTGTTGACATGTTTAAACAAATAATTGTAATTTGAAAGAAATTACAACAGTCCGTCTCACCCGCTGGTCCATCTGTCCTTGAATTATCCTAAGCCCAAAATACGGTCATTTTTATTGCATATTATGACACACAAAAAAACACTATGGGGTAATTCCCGTTGACTTAGAAGACTTGATCATAAGTCTGTACGGAAACCTCTTTCTTTCTTTCTACTTACTTTTTATTATTTTTATAAGAAATAATGTTTTTTGGAAAAAAGTATTCGGTACTTACGACTAAATGATAGAGTATACTTATAACTCAAGGTAAGGTGATCAATAGTAGTGGATAAAAGAATGGCTGAATTATAATGTAGGGGCCGCTTGAATTATAGTGTAGGGGCCGCTTGAATTATAGTGTAGGGGCCGCTTGAATTATAGTGTAGGGGCCGCTTGAATTTTAGTGTAGGAGCCGCAATTCGGTGACCCCTGGAAGTTGAAACTATTCAAAAGATATACAGCTCCGTAGTTGGATATCTGGATGGGAGTCGTGTCAGCGTGTGATTGATTTCGATGTTTCTTTTGTAATGGGAGATCAGACATTCAGTGGCGATCGTGCAAAGTCCCTTGAAGACGTGGATTAACTGCTATGTTGATGCTAGTTAAATGGGTACGTAAGATCGGGCGACGCCGTTACAGCTGCTATGTTGATGCTAGTTGCATGGGTACGTAAGTTCGGGCCACGCCTTTAGCTGCTATGTTGATGCTAGTTGCATGGGTACGTAAGATCGGGCGACGCCATTACAGCTGCTATGTTGATGCTAGTTGCATGGGTACGTAAGTTCGGGCCACACCGTTAGCTGCTATGTTGATGCTAGTTGCATAGGTACGTAAGTTCGGGCCACGTCGTTAGCTGCTATGTTGATGCTAGTTGCATGGGTACGTAAGTTCGGGCCACGCTGCTACAGCTGCTATGCCTGTCCCTGCGCGAAGGTAAGAATGGCATCCCATTACGTAAAACAGAAATAGGGTCGGCGGTCGGGGCTAGCATAGTCTATTCGTATTCTTAGATTTAGGTAGAACTATAACCAGAGAAAAGATGCTACTTTTACACTTACAACACTGTGCACTCATACCTTGATAAGAGAAAGAGGTTTTGTGAAAATATGTTGGGTGTATCTCTTTGCGAGATGATATCCAGATGATTAGGTTCGTCGAATAACCAAAGTAACTGACATAGCTCGAACAGTTGGGCAAGCTGAAGTGGCAACGGGAAAGCCACATCGCTCGTCAATGACAACTGTTAAAATAGCCTGCCTTCATACCCAACAGATCTGTTACGATTGTCTGGCGATTACGGGTTAGAAGACGCAGCGGGGGACGACTTCCCACCAAGTGGACACACGACCTGGTTAAAACCGCAGAAAGCAGATAGGCACGGGCGACTCAGGTCCAGCCATTGTAGAGACATATAGGGGAGGCCTACGCTCAGCAGTGGAAGTGTTCCGATGGGTATAGTCAGGTAGTTATTAAGATATAATATTTGTCAAGATCGGCAGTCGGTTATTATTTATTATTATTAAACCTGAGAATGAGTAATTTGTTTTTTGTTAGCTCTTTGCTAAACTAAGATCTTAGATCTCTAATCTATCTTTTACTTTTAAGGTACAAAACCCTATAAACTAAAAATCTAGACACGAAACAATTTTGTCACAAACGATCACTTTGTTCTCACCGAAATCATCGCCGATCAGAACTATCTATTCATCTCTGCAGTTAGCTCTCAAACTATGACCTCGCTGTCCCCCGACCTTGGGCATTGACAATGACAGCGACCTTCAAACCTGGAGCCCCTCTCGACCCGCAGCCACTCTCAGTCGTCGCACCGCGAGCGCTGAGGGGCCCGGCCGTTCCTTGTGTTTGTTTGTAAGAAGTAAAGTGTACGCGGAAGTACACATTACGTTAAGAGTATTGTTACGCTTCGACGTGTCGCACATTTTTTATTAAAACATTTGTATGTAATACCATAGAATAGATACTCTGTCTAAAAGACTGCACTATGCTCCAACTTAACTTCCATTTTTTCCGCAATTCGTATAACTCGTTGCCCGACAACTCTTTTAAAACAATTTTTTACAGAAAAAGCAATGATAAAAGTGTACAACTCGCTGAGAAAAAGGCATTGTGAAAGCGAGGACCACTCAACCCACCAATCCTACCAAAATAATAAATGTGAAAGTTTGTTTGTTCCGCGACCACGCGCTTCGTCGCAACCGACCATCCAATTCAGCTGAAATTTGGCACAGAGATATTTATAGAGACATTTGTTATACCGGAAAAGTCATAAGTTTCCGTGGAAGTAATTACAATTGAATCCCACTTGAACGAATTATAACTACAGGCATAGTTTGCACGGTAACAAACTTTTTAGGAATACTACAACGATATTAAAATTTAAGGCGGGCGGAGCCGCTGGAATAATTCTTATATCATCACAATTATTACAAGTTTTAACTTGAAAGGTTCCACAACAAATTGTAAATAATTGAATTCTTATATTTACACCTCCCGCATCCATCTGTCTGTCCGTATGCCAATCTTTTCGTAAATCCTGTGTTTTTTTTAACGAACGGATTTTTACATAAATGAGGATACAAAATTATTGTCATGTAGTTAGTTTTTTCTCTATACACAGTTATTAACAAATGATAAATCCAAAGGAGACTTATACGTCTAAACACCATGTGCCAAACAACATCAAACGGAGTACTGCGAGCCATTTTCCTATCAATGTGTGTGTAAATCAGCTAATACGACTATCATTTTTACATATGTGTTGGGTAATTTCGGTGTTACCAACCTTAAAGGGATTATCCCAAATTAGAGAAATTTTACCTTTTTTCAGTACTAGCGGCCCGTCCCAGCTTTGCAATGGTGGACTTATTTTTTAAACATTTTGGGATAAACGTAGAGAATTTGTATCTTTATGCGTGGCATGAGTAGTTTGACGTGACAATGGGACAGCCTTATTATTTAACACAACCAATTGCGCGTGGTCATTACTGGTCATATGTCGTCTTGCTAATGTAGAAGTAGTAGTAGGTAATTCAATTTAAAATTTTGTACAAAAAGTTCAAGTTGTGACGTTACCTTTCGTTGTGAAGACAAGAGATTTTTATTTAACTACTAATGTGTTTTAAGATACAGTGATAAATTAATTTAGTTTCGTAGTCCATAAAATACATTAGACATACTACTTTTTTTATTGTGATTTACATAGAACTGTTATGTTTTTGTCAAAGTAAACTAGTTGCTTCCGGGATAAAGGTTTACGTTCTATGGATACAATTTGTCAGAGGGGTCATTAAAGAAATACTTTATCAACCTAGAATAAAGTAATGTAGGTATGTAACGTTATTTAAAAAGAATATATTTTCGTTTTAGGTCAACCTTACTGAACTTGGGAATTAAAGGTACAGACTTCTGACTTGGTAACACAGACAGAAAAACATTTGTTGTTACTTTGGCGAGTAATTATTTTGAAAAAATCGTTCGTAACTCAAATATGTGTTTTTTGCAAATATATAGTTTCTACATAATTTTATTGCACAAACCGACATTTTTATTACTTCACGCGGGAGCACAGTTCGCGTCGGCGCACAGATTACGTATGATGTAGTGTGACGGCAAGTCTCTGAAAAGTCAGGTACTTGGATTGGCTCGTTTCGTGTGCATGGAGACGGTATCTAGACGTATAAGTCATCTTTGGATAAATCACTGTTTGTGAGAATATTTTTACTTTGAAACGGTAACATTTAAAAAAAATATATTACGTCGGGGCAAAGGTTGCTACTTTACAAGTCGCAAGTCCGGCCCCATATGGAGTACTGCTGCCATCTCTGGGCGGGTGCACCCGGATACCAGCTTGGCCCTTTTGACTCGGTTCAACGACGGGCTGTGAGAATTGTCGACGATCCCAAACTCACTTGCGGTATTGAGCCCTTAAGTCTTAAAAAAAGAAGTTATTAGATTTCTGAAGGGTCGGCAACGCGCGAGTGATGCCCCTGGTGTTGCAAGCGTCCATAGGCTACGGTGACCGCTTACCATCAGGCGGACCGTAGGCTTGTTTGCCACCTTAGTGGTATAAAAAAAAAAACAAATAATACTTTTTTTACAGTAGGCACCTAGTTTTAATTTTGTTGCCTTCAAAAGATAAGTATCAAACGTTAAGTTTCAAAATAAAAAATAATTCAGCGTTAAATTTTTTCTATTTGTGGAAAAGCATAAGAATCAAAATAAAATGTTGAAATAAGAAAAGTTTTTTTTTTACTATCTGCAATAAAAAGTACCAAACTTACTTATATACTGAGTTTCGAAAATCGAACTTTTTGAGAACCCAGTGCAAAATAACTCCCAGGTTAGTTCGAAAAACCGTATGAAATATAATATTTTTAGCGCGGCCGGAGAAGAAAAAAATATGACGTCAGTAGCGGGCGGCCGATAGACCGGCGAGAACGACGCTGCTCGCTTCGCGCCGCAACAGAGATACATTTTTACGGGAAAACATGTCGATTCTTTTCTATCTAGTTATTTATTTTTAATACAATATTGGACTTGAAGGATTCGCCTTCAGGATACGTCGAAACCAGCTCCTTCCCTCGGGTAAGAAAAAGCGTAATTTTGTACTCTGTACGAAATATACTATTTTTCTGTCTATTTTAACTATATTTATGAAGCAGTAAAATGATGTTTTATATTCTTCTTTACTTTAGGAAATAAGAAACTATCACGTTTTCCATACAAAAGATCTCAACGCGTTCCTCTTAACAACATGTTACGTTTTAGCGTTGAAGAAAAGATTTTAACAAAAGCAAAATATGAGTTTTTAAAAACGGGTCAATTGCATGTGTAGGTAAATGGTTAAAGGGTTCTATGTGGTGAGACTTAGATGTCTGTCTGTATATCACGGCTGTTTTCTAAGCAACTGAAGTGCTAGATAAGTTTTTAAATTTTTGCCTACCATAAAAGCAAAGTTAAATTTTATCATTCCTTGACACCCGCGAGTGCTGCCCCTAGCTGGGTTGTGGTTGTGTGCTTGTGCCAGCTCCGTTATGACAAGTACTCTAACGGTGCCAGTGGTCTCGGGTACACTGGCACACTGGCACACTGGCACGGGCGCCCACTCACTATTTAAATATCAGGGTTGATATGTATAAGTGTAAATTGTAAACAGACAGCGAACATTAAAAGTACTTTATTTAATTATAGATAGGTTATTTTCAATATTTATTATTATTATATTTTTGACAATAGGCACAATACATAGACCTAACAAGTAAGGCGCCAGAAGGTATTCACTCTAAAGATATAACAGAAGATATTCTTAAAATATATTGTAAGTATCAACTAATAGGTAGGTACCTATACAATCTGTATTGCGAAATATTCAAAAATATTAAGTAGGTGGCGCCTCACGTTAGATTCAGTATTATTGACAGATTGTAAATTAATTACCTAGTTAGTTATTGCTTGTAACTATTGAAACAAGTTTGAACAACCACTGACCGCTAGCTACAAGTAGATAACTCGCTCTATTACTTACCTGATCATAAACAGGTGATCTATACAATTTACATTAGTAACTGATGTGTCATCATTAAATCCTTATAATTACCTAATTTGTGGATTATTGTTTTGTTACTGCAGTTGTGTTACTGTCCACTTCGTCGCGTCGGGGGACTGCTAATTAAATAAAATGAAATTACAATAGAAATCAAAAGAAGCTTAAAAATGATAAACAAATGTATGTATTCAACAATAATGAAAATACTTCTTTTGCGGTCCCCCGTTGTGACGACTTGCGGATCAAAATACTGGGTACTTTTAATAAAGTTAGAGGGCCAACAAACACATGTTATTTGTTACCTACTTTGTTTTCTGCGTCGGAGTTTTTTTAAAATTTTAATTTAATATTTTTCACCGCAAGTTTGAAGTTTGTATGTATTACTGTTAGTACGATAGAGCGAAAACAACGAAACTGTGTTTCTTGTATGGGAACCTGCCTTACATTTTGAATTTTTACTATTTTTTTTTTTTATCTGTTGCTGACTATAATAGCACGTATTCCAAATTCAAAATAATATACAATTAATTATTATCTTAATATCAGCTTTAGTTTTCGAGTTACATGTATGTATTATATATATCTAAAAACACTTAAATTACAACTCTAAAATCTATATTCAAATTTTTATAATTTGGTACACAAGGTCTGAAATAGCCACTTACACTTGCTGAATTCCCTCTCTTTATGAGAGAGACTTTTAGATAGATAATCCCTCATTATAATACATATGTATACTGTGAAAATTTCAGGCTTCTACCTATTTCGGTCTAAAAGATAGAGCGCTTCAATGATCGGACAGACGGACAGATAGGCTTAGTCTATAACTAGGTCCAAAAACTACTTTGTCAAAGACATGTACCGAGTTATTATGGAGCTTGGTATTTTATTTCCAAGTAAATTTAACCAGCCCCCACTGTTGTTTTTAGGTAAAGTCTGAGGTAAGCGGAATATTAAAAATGAATATTGAGACCAGCATTTTTTTATAAATTTGTTTTTCAAAAATGAGATAATTCATTATCAATTATCAGCACAGGCCATAAAATTCTGAAAAATAGTAAAAACCGTTTCTAATATGTAGTGATTGAAATTTTCATACCGGTTTAAAACCGGTCTTATACAGTCTTTTAAAAACCTGTTTTAAGCCTTAGTTTTATTATTTTATTTTATACTTTTATTTAATTTTAAAGTTATCAATAATATTGACACTTGAGCCGTCAATTTTTTATGGTATTGGGCACTGGCCATTGGTCCATCGGCCAAAAGCCGTTTCGTGATTCTACGTTTCGTTCTACGTTAAATTTTTTTAACGATTTTCTGTGAATTGCAGGTCAAATAATTTTTTTTTTATTTCAGAATTTCTAGATTTTAAGAGCTCTTCCGAAAAAATCTACTCATAAGCTGGTAATTTTTAAATTTTTTTTTATTTTTTTAAACAACTCTTTTGTAATCATTATTCATTTTGAACGCACTCAGCTATGTTCGTAAGCTCTCCCTGACGGGTGTGGTATTTTCTCTGTCTGTTATGTAGAAATATGTATTCATCGTATATGTATACTCATAGTACTCCCGTTTAGTTTTAGGATAGAGCCTACCTTTGCGAATATCGTAGTATTCATATTTACTGTTATGGTATTTCGTTACAGCTTCCATAGCCCGGATAGCTCAGTCGGTAGAGCATTGGACTTTTAATCCAAGGGTCCAGGGTTCAAGTCCCTGTTCGGGCGACAGTTTTTTTGTTCAACATTTGGTTTTTTGTTATTTGTTATTCTATTTTTGGTATCTGTATTTGTGTTGTAGCAATATTTTTTTGTAAACTATTTTTATTACGCAATTTACGTATCCTGTAATGATAAATGCTTAATTAAGTTAAATTATTTATGTTTGTAATCATTGTTAACTGACTAAATCACCGTATATTTCGTCGCTATTGGTTTATCTAAAACTTGCTTTTCATAATTTTATTTTTAACCGACTTCAAAAAAAGAAGGTTGTCAATTTAACCCGTAGGTATGTATGTTATATTATCAGAATTGCTTTTTTGAATATGTTAGTCTATACCAGCTTCTAAGCATATGTGCCAAATTTCATAAATGTGTGTATGTATGTTTGTCCGCGTACCTATATCTCAAAAACTATAAGTAGGATTGCAATATTTTTTTTTAGACTAGTTAGTCCAACTAAGGAGTGCAAGTTTAATCAATATCGGTTCAGTAGTTTTATCCGACCTCAATAAAATAAATGACATATTAAATTTAGATGTTTTAAAGATAAAACTTTTATTTCTTTCATTTTCGTTATTATATTAATTAAATTACAGTTTTGAAAATGGTTTAATTTTTTTATCACATCTGTTCCTTTCTCCTCATATAAAAAATGATTATTTTTCTAATTATTATCCTATTACGTATGTACCGTAACTGAACAGAATGCGTACTTACTTACCGTTCGTTAACTTGGGAGTATGAATTGATGGGCAACTGATATTTCAGCACTGAGATGCCCCATCTTGTTGTTTGACCTTTGATATATACATACTTTGATAGATATGTACATACATATCTACATATTTACAAAAAAAAAAAAATTATTTGTATTCGTTGTCTGGTATCCATAACACAAGCTTTGTTTACTTTCGGGCTAGACGGCGCTGTATTTAATGTCCAAAAATATTTATTTATTCATCTTTAAGGGTGAATTCGTGTTCATAAATTGAATTAAAATCTTTGTACCCAAGCTCTTCAAGTCTATTTATATAGGTACAGTTTATAGGTTCGTGTGTTTTAAAATTCAACGTCTTTATGCCTATCTCTCGGGTTTTTATGTTGCACCGTTTTTCACGAAATTTGGCAGTGTAATACCTTGCACCTTGGGGAAGGATAAGAATCGCCAAATATACTGTTAAAAAGTAATACTAAAAAAAAAAATTAAAAATATATGTACTGTTTACCGGTAAATAAAATTAAATTAAGTTATTACAATTAATGTTTCCAAAAAATTAATATCAAAACATTAATAAAATAATAAAATTGTATTGTATCTGGGCAGATATCTGTTCCAGGCCTCTCGGCATATTCAACAAAAGAGCCTTTTCAGCAATGTATATGAGTGTGATGTAGCCGCGGTACCTGCTCGTACTCAGCAATGTATATGAGTGTGATGTAGCCGCGGTACCTGCTCGTACTCAGCAATGTATATGAGTGTGATGTAGCCGCGGTACCTGCTCGTACTCAGCAATGTATATGAGTGTGATGTAGCCGCGGTACCTGCTCGTACTCAGCAATGTATATGAGTGTGATGTAGCCGCGGTACCTGCTCGTACTCAGCAATGTATATGAGTGTGATGTAGCCGCGGTACCTGCTCGTACTCAGCAATGTATATGAGTGTGATGTAGCCGCGGTACCTGCTCGTACTCAGCAATGTATATGAGTGTGATGTAGCCGCGGTACCTGCTCGTACTCAGCAATGTATATGAGTGTGATGTAGCCGCGGTACCTGCTCGTACTCAGCAATGTATATGAGTGTGATGTAGCCGCGGTACCTGCTCGTACTCAGCAATGTATATGAGTGTGATGTAGCCGCGGTACTGCAGGTCGCAGGTCGCAGCGGGCTTCATACAAACTAACTCTCACTTATTTTTGACACTTAGGTATTAATCAAACACTACGACATTATGAAGACATGTTCCAGAAATATATATCTATGTGTAAGCAGGATTCAAGTTTTCATACAAATTGTCTTAAATAATATTTTAAGTTAGTAAAAACGTTTTTCAAGATTTGACAAAACGACAGACAGAGAGAAATAGATATTCGGCTTGAGATCATGTCTCTAACATTTCACATTTGTTTGTCAGTAAATTTCAAAATCAATAAGATATTTGTTTGTATGAAACACGCCGTACCCCTAACCAAACATATACATCTTATACACAATTATATCGTTTGTATGAAACACGCCGTACTCCTAACGAAACATAGACTTCTCATACACAATTGTATTGTTTGTATGAAACACGCTGTACCCCTAACCAAACAGACTTCTCATACATAATTATATTGTTTGTCTGAAACACGCTGTACCCCTAACCAAACAGACTTCTCATACACAAATATATTATTTGTATAAAACACGCCGGTACCCCTAACCAAACATAGACTGCTCATACACAATTATATTGTTTATATAAAGCACGCCGTACCCCTAACCAAACATATACTTCTCATACACAATTATATTTGGTAATTCTTTACTTTCCAAGAACGCTTGGTTTTTACGGAATAAAAATTTCTATTGATAGAATACCACATTTATATACGAAGATGAAATTCAGAAACTCTCGGAGGACACTAGTTTTTCCGGAAAAAAATAAATAAATTTCATACAAAAACAGCCATTATACAACAATAAATATCTACAAAAACTAAACACATTAGAAAATAAAATAACAAGTTTTTTTTTAAAAAAAGCAATGTTGTCAGTATTTAACAATCGAGTACTTACTCTGTACAGTAATAATCGATAAAAAATAGGCCGGCGAAGTGCCAGAAAAAAAATTGTTCTAATTTAGAATTGTTTCATATTCAAAAAAACAACGTTGACAATACTTACCAGCCTAAAGAAAAATACCCATACGGCAACCCACTTTGGAACATGAAACCTTGCGCGCGAAACTAAGCGGAGCACATGAAAGTTAGCGCGCGAAGCCGAGCGGAGCCGTGACTATACTAAATAAGTAGAAATTGGTTGCCGTGACTATACTAAATAAGTAGAAATTGGTTCTGGAGCTCGCCGACCGCTGCCGCGGCACGCTCCGCTCGGCTTCGCGCGCTAACTTTCATGTGCTCCGCTTGGTTTCGCGCACAAGTTTTCATTTTCCACTTATTTAGTATAGTCAAAGTCAAAAAGTCAAAGTCAAAAATGGTTTATTCAAATAAGGATTTTACAATCACTTTTGAATCGTCAAAGTTATAAAATATTATTTTTTGAACCCTCCCACCTTCCCGCCGGTTCACAATGTTGTTGATCTCTACCGAGAAGAATCCGGCAAGAAACTCGATAGTTACTCTTTTAAAAACACTTAAATAAACTAAAATACAATTAATGTTTTAAATAAAAGATTTTTAGTCGTACAATTTTATGTTATTTCCATTTTAATTTTGTTTACCTATGCATCCTGTAATTGAGCATCATCAGTCCCAAGGATTTTTATCATTAACATAGTCTGAAATATTGTAATATGCCTTTTTACAAAGTACCTGCTTGATAAAAGATTTAAATTTACTTATTGATAGATTTTGAATTTTATTGGGAACTTTGTTGTAAAAGTGTATACATTGCCCCATAAAAGAGTTACTTTTTTTGTGTAGACGTGTATCATGCACCAACAGCTTATTTTTACTTCTAGTATTTACTTTGTGAACGTCACTTTTCTTGCTGAAACTATTGATATTTTTATGTACATATAAAAGATTTTCATATATGTACTGCGACACTAAAGTTAAAATTTTTACTTCCCTAAACCTATCCCTCAGAGATATCCTAGATCCTAATTTATAAATAGCACGAATTGCCTTTTTTTGTAACAAAAATATTGTATTTACATCTACATCAGCAGCGCTACCCCACAATAGGATACCATATGTCATTAAACTATGGAAATAGCTAAAATATACTATTTTTGCAGTGTCGACATCGGTCAATTGTCTTATTTTCTTGATCGCATACACAGCAGAGCTAAGTTTTTTGGCTAGGTTATGAATATGAGGAGCCCATTGAAGTTTGGAGTCCAGCGTTATGCCAAGAAAGACTGTTGAATTAACAAGTCCTCATTGCTCGCCATTAATATTAATACATGTCTGTCTCTGACTAACATTTGGTAATGTAAATTTAACACATTTGGTTTTTTTTTCATTAAGTAACAAATTATTAGCGTTAAACCAATTTACAATTTTAGAAAGGGCATCATTTAATTCATTATAACATGTCTGTCGTCTCTTAACTTTAAAAAGCAAAGAGGTGTCATCAGCAAATAAGACAATGTCATGGTTTTTTACATTATGTGGGAGATCGTTAATGTAAATAAGAAATAGAAAAGGACCTAAAATTGAGCCCTGAGGGACTCCTATAGTGACTGCTGATCCCGGAGATCTTTCACCGTTGACATCTATTTTCTGTACTCTCCTACTCATATAGGATGTCAAAAGGTCGAGAGCTTTGCCTCTAATACCATAGTGATGTAGCTTCCTGATGAGATTTTCATGTTGAACACAGTCAAATGCCTTAGATAAATCACAAAACACTCCAAGGGCGTCATGCGAATCCTCCCAGGCGTTATATATATTTTTTAATAGTGCCACTCCTGCATCAGTTGTGGAACGGCCTTTCATAAAGCCAAACTGTTTACTACTAAGTAGCTCATTAATACAGAAATGGCTTAACATTTGACAAAGTATGATTTTTTCAAAAACTTTACTGAGTATAGGGAGTATTAAAATAGGCCGAAAATTATTAGGATCTGTTGAACTACCTGATTTAAAAAGAGGTATAACTTTGCTAAGTTTCATCTCATCAGGAAACACACCACTATCAACACAACTATTAAATATAATGGCTAAGGGTTGTGCTATAACATGAATAATTGAATTTATAGTTTTTACAGAAAGTCCCCAAAGGTCTGTGGTGTTTTTAATTTCTAATGTTTTAAATGTATTAATGATATCTGTATGACTCAATGTATGGATATTCCTAAAAAACTGTTCAAAGGCAACTGCTACCTTTTTTTTTTTTTTATACCACTAAGGTGGCAAACAAGCTTACGGCCCGCCTGATGGTAAGCGGTCACCGTAGCCTATGGACGCTTGCAACACCAGGGGTATCACTTGCGCGTTGCCGACCCTTCAGAAATCTAATAACTTCTTTCTTGAAGAACTCCATACTGTAGTCCTTGCAGAAAACCTTGGCAGGGAGCTCATTCCACAACTTAAGCGTTCGCGGGAGGAAGTTTCTCTGAAACCGCACTGTACTGTTTCTCTGAAACAGAATTTGTTTTAAAACTAGCATCATCTACAATCAACTCAAAGTCCTGACAAGAATTCCTAGCTTTACCAGTTTCATAATTTATAATGTTCCATGTAGTTTTTATTTTATTTGTTGAATTTTTTACTTTATGTCTGAGGTGAATTGCTTTTGCAACAAGACAGACCTTTTTAAAGGTTTTTGAGTATTTTTTTAAATAGTCCCTAAATATTTGGCTATTATTATATGTTTTTTCTTTATATAATTCATACAGTTTACGCCTACTTTTATGAATACCTGGGGTAGCCCATTCACTAAAACTAAAGCGACTGGAAATAAGTTTCTTTTTTGCAGTAAATATTTTATTATACTCTGTAGTAATAGTGTCTGGCGAGCGCCAAAACCAATTTTTACTTATTTAGAATTGTTTGGCAGGAATAGGGGGGGCAGGGTAGACACCGGTTTATTGATCTAAGTAACACAGGTACAATTCCAAACTGGGTTGCCGTGACTATACTTAATAAGTAGAAATTGGTTCTGGCGCTCGTCGACCGCTGCCGCGGCACGCTCCGCTCGGCTTCGCGCGCTAACTTTCATGTGCTCCGCTTGGTTTCGCGCACAAGTTTTCATGTTCCAAAGTGGGCCGCCAGAAACAAATTGTACCTGTGTCACTTAGATCAATAAACCGGTGTCTACCCTGCCCCCCCTAACCCTGTCAAACGATTTTAAATTAGAACAAATTGGTTTTGGCGCTCGCCGGCCGCTGTCGCGGCACGCTTCGCTCGGCTTCGCGCGCTCATTTTCATGTGCTCCGCTTGGCTTCGCGCGCAAGTGTTCATGTTCCAAAGTGGGTTGCCGTGACTATACTAAAGCCAGAACCAATTTGTACTTATTTAGAATTGTTTGGCAGGAATAGGAGGATCAATAAACCGGTGTCTACCCTGCCCCCCTAACCCTGTCAAACGATTTTAAATTAGAACAATTTGTTTCTGGCTAGCCGCTGCCGTGGCACGCTTCGCTCGGCTAGTGCGGTGTTCACCATGTAACCTAACGGCTCGTCGGTTCGGTTTGGTATGGATTCGCTGCCAGTTTTTTGATTTTAATTGAGTATACATATAAATATGCTTTTCTATCGATTAAAATTAGAGAAAAGTAAAATCGATTGAATCTTGTGTTTATTTTTTTCCTAAGGCTGGCAATAATTTTTTGGATAAAAAAAAATTTGTATTTTTAAATGTTGGTGTGTAATGGCGGGTTTTGTATGAAATTAATTTAGTTGTTTTCGTGAAAATCTAGTGTCCTCCGAGAGTTTTTAAAATTTATCCGTGTGTATAAATGTAGTGTTCTATCAGTTAAAACCATCGTTACGTAAAAACCAAGCGTTCTTGGAAAGTAAAGAATTACCTTATATTTTTGTAAACACGCCGTACCCCTAACCAAACATAGACTTCTCATACACAATTATATTGTTTGTATGAAACATGCTGTACCCCTAACCAAACAGACTTCTCATACACAATTATATTGTTTGTATAAAACACGCCAGTACCCCTAACCAAACATAGATTTCTCATACACAATTATATTGTTTGTATGAAACACGCTGTACCCTTAACCACACAGACTTCTCATACACAATTATATTGTTTGTCTGAAACACACCGTACCCCTAACCAAACATAGATTCTCATACACAGTTATATTGTTTGTATGAAACACGCCGTAC
Source organism: Apoda limacodes (assembly GCA_946406115.1). Classification (NCBI taxonomy): domain Eukaryota; kingdom Metazoa; phylum Arthropoda; class Insecta; order Lepidoptera; family Limacodidae; genus Apoda; species Apoda limacodes. The sequence goes on along the minus strand of OX291550.1, from coordinate 2,175,684 downwards.
CCCTAACCAAACATAGACTTCTCATACACAATTATATTGTTTGTATGAAATACGCCGTACCCCTAACCAAACATAGACTTCTCATACACAATTATATTGTTTGTATGAAACACGCCGTACCCCTAACCAAACATAGACTTCTCATACACAATTATATTTTTGTATGAAACACGCCGTACCCCTAACCAAACAGACTTCTCATACACAATTATATTGTTTGTATGAAACACGCCGTACCCCTAACCAAACATAGACTTCTCATACACAATTATATTGTTTGTATGAAACACGCCGTACCCCTAACCAAACAAACTTCTCATACACAATTATATTATTTGTATGAAACACGCTGTACCCCTAACCAAACATAGATTTCTCATACACAATTATATTGTTTGTATGAAACACGCTGTACCCCTAACCAAACAGACTTCTCATACACAATTATATTGTTTTTATGAAACACACCGTACCCCTAACCAAACATAGACTTCTCATACACAATTATATTGTTTGTATGAAACACGCTGTACCCCTAACCAAACATAGACTTCTCATACACAATTATATTGTTTGTATGAAACACGCCGTACCCCTAACCAAACAAACTTCTCATACACAATTATATTATTTGTATGAAACACGCTGTACCCCTAACCAAACATAGATTTCTCATACACAATTATATTGTTTGTATGAAACACGCCGTACCCCTAACCAAACACAGTCTTCTCATACACAATTATAGTGTTTGTAAACACGCCGTACCCCTAACCTAACATGGACTCCTCATACATAATTATATTGTTTGTATGAAACACGCCGTACCCCTAACCAAACATAGACTTCTCATACACAATTATATTGTTTTTATGAAACACGCCGTACCCCTAACCAAACATAGACTTCTCAAACACAATTATATTGTTTGTATGAAATACGCCGTACCCCTAACCAAACATAGACTTCTCATACACAATTATATTGTTTGAATGAAATACGCCGTACCCCTAACCAAACATAGACTTCTCATACACAATTATATTGTTTGTATGAAACACGCCGTACCCATAACCAAACATAGACTTCTCATACACAATTATATTTTTGTATGAAACACGCCGTACCCCTAACCAAACAGACTTCTCATACACAATTATACTGTTTGTATGAACACGCCGTACCCCTAACCAATCATAGACTTCCCATACACAATTATATTGTTTGTATGAAACACGCCGTACCCCTAACCAATATATACTTCGCATACACAATTATATTGTTTGTAAACACGCCGTACCCCTAACCAAACATAGACTTCTCATACACAATTATATTGTTTGTATGAAACACGCCGTACCCCTAACCAAACATAGACTTCTCATACACAGTTATATTGTTTGTATGAAACACGCCGTACCCCTAACCAAACATAGACTTCTCATACACAATTATATTGTTTGTATGAAACACGCAGTACCCCTAACCAAATATATACTTCTCATACACAATTATATAGTTTGTATGAAACACGCCGTACCCCTAACCAAACATAGACTTCTCATATACAATTATATTGTTTGTATGAAACACGCCGTACCCCTAACCAAACATAGACTTCTCATACACAATTATATTGTTTGTATGAAACACGCCGTACCCCTAACCAAACATAGACTTCTCATACACAGTTATATTGTTTGTCTGAAACACGCCATACACCTAACTAAACAGACTTCTCATACACAATTATATTGTTTGTATGAAACACGCCGTACCCCTAACCAAACAGACTTCTCATACACAATTATATTGTTTGTATAAAACACGCCGTACCCCTAACCAAACATAGTCTTCTCATACACAATTATATTGTTTGTATGAAACTCGCCCTACCCCTAACCAAACATAGACTTCTCATACACAATTATATTGTTTGTATGAAACTCGCCCTACCCCTAACCAAACATATACTAATCATACACAATTATATTGTTTGTAAACACGCCGTACCCCTAACCAAACATAGACTTCTCATACACAATTATATTTGTTTGTATGAAACACGCCGTACCCCTAACCAAACATAGACTTCTCATACACAATTACATTGTTTGTATGAAACACGCCGTACCCCTAACCAAACATAGACTTCTCATACACAATTATATTGTTTGTATGAAACACGCCGTACACCTAACCAAACAGACTTCTCATACACAATTATATTGTTTGTATGAAACTCGCCGTACCCCTAACCAAACAGACTTCTCAGACACAATTATATTGTTTGTATGAAACACGCCGTACCCCTAACCAAACAGACTTCTCATACACAATTATACTGTTTGTCTGAAATATGCTGTTGCCCTAACCAAACATAGACTTCTCATACACAATTATATTGTTTGTATAAAACACGCCGTACCCCTAACCAAACATAGACTTCTCATACACAATTATATTGTTTGTATGAAACTCGCCCTACCCCTAACCAAACATAGACTTCTCATACACAATTATATTTGTTTATATGAAACACGCCGTACCCCTAACCAAACATAGACTTCTCATACACAATTATATTGTTTGTATGAAACACGCCGTACCTATAACCAAACATAGACTTCTCATACACAGTTATATTGTTTGTATGAAACACGCCGTACACCTAACCAAACAGACTTCTCATACACAATTATATTGTTTGTATGAAACACGCCGTACCCCTAACCAAACATAGACTTCTCATACACAATTATATTGTTTGTATGAAACACGCTGTACCCCTAACCAAACAGACTTCTCATACACAATTATATTGTTTTTATGAAACACACCGTACCCCTAACCAAACATAGCCTTCTCATACACAATTATATTGTTTGTATGAAACACGCCGTATCCCTAACCAAACAAAGACTTCTCATACACAATTATATTGTTTGTATGAAACACGCCGTACCCCTAACCAAACATAGACTTCTCATACACAGTTATATTGTTTGTATGAAACACGCCGTACACCTAACCAAACAGACTTCTCATACACAATTATATTGTTTGTATGAAACACGCCGTACCCCTAACCAAACAGACTTCTCATACACAATTATATTGTTTGTATGAAACACGCCGTACCCCTAACCAAACAAATACATCTCATACACAATTATATCATTTGTATGAAACACGCCGTACTCCTAACGAAACATAGACTTCTCATACACAATTGTATTGTTTGTATGAAACACGCCGTACCCCTAACCAAACATAGACTTCTCATATTCAGTTATATTGTTTGTATGAAACACGCCGTACACCTAACCAAACAGACTTCTTATACACAATTATATTGTTTGTATGAAACACGCCGTACCCCTAACCTAACAGACTTCTCAGACACAATTATATTGTTTGTATGAAACACGCCGTACCCCTAACCAAACAGACTTCTCATACACAATTATACTGTTTGTCTGAAATATGCCGTTGCCCTAACCAAACATAGACTTCTCATACACAATTATATTGTTTGTATGAAACTCGCCCTACCCCTAACCAAACATAGACTTCTCATACACAATTATATTTGTTTATATGAAACACGCCGTACCCCTAACCAAACATAGACTTCTCATACACAATTATATTGTTTGTATGAAACACGCCGTACCTATAACCAAACATAGACTTCTCATACACAGTTATATTGTTTGTATGAAACACGCCGTACACCTAACCAATATATACTTCGCATACACAATTATATTGTTTGTAAACACGCCGTACCCCTAACCAAACATAGACTTCTCATACACAATTATATTGTTTGTATGAAACACGCCGTACCCCTAACCGAACAGACTTCTCATACACAATTATATTGTTTGTATGAAACACGCCGTACCCCTAACCAAACATATACTTCTCATACACAATTATATTGTTTGTAAACACGCCGTACCCCTAACCAAACATAGACTTCTCATACACAATTATACTGTTTGTCTGAAATACGCTGTAGCCCTAACCAAACATAGACTTCTCATACACAATTATATTGTTTGTATAAAACACGCCGTACCCCTAACCAAACATAGACTTCTCATACACAATTATATTGTTTGTATGAAACACGCCGTACCCCTAACCGAACAGACTTCTCATACACAATTATATTGTTTGTATGAAACACGCCGTACCCCTAACCAAACATATACTTCTCATACACAATTATATTGTTTGTAAACACGCCGTACCCCTAACCAAACATAGACTTCTCATACACAATTATACTGTTTGTCTGAAATACGCTGTAGCCCTAACCAAACATAGACTTCTCATACACAATTATATTGTTTGTATAAAACACGCCGTACCCCTAACCAAACATAGACTTCTCATACACAATTATATTGTTTGTATGAAACACGCCGTACCCCTAACCGAACAGACTTCTCATACACAATTATATTGTTTGTATGAAACACGCCGTACCCCTAACCAAACATATACTTCTCATACACAATTATATTGTTTGTAAACACGCCGTACCCCTAACCAAACATAGACTTCTCATACACAATTATATTGTTTGTATGAAACACGCTGTACCCCTAACCAAACATAGACTTCTCATACACAATTTTATTGTTTGTATGAAACACGCCGTACCCCTTAACAAACATAGACTTCTCAAACACAATTATATTGTTTGTATGAAATACGCCGTACCCCTAACCAAACATAGACTTCTCATACACAATTATATTGTTTTTATGAAACACACCGTACCCCTAACCAAACATAGCCTTCTCATACACAATTATATTGTTTGTATGAAACACGCTGTACCCCTAACCAAACAGACTTCTCATACACAATTATATTGTTTTTATGAAACACGCCGTACCCCTAACCAAACATAGACTTCTCATACACAATTATATTGTTTGTATGAAACACGCTGTACCCCTAACCAAACAGACTTCTCATACACAATTATATTGTTTTTATGAAACACACCGTACCCCTAACCAAACATAGCCTTCTCATACACAATTATATTGTTTGTATGAAACACGCCGTTTTCCTTACCAAACAAAGACTTCTCATACACAATTATATTGTTTGTATGAAACACGCCGTACCCCTAACCAAACATAGACTTCTCATACACAGTTATATTGTTTGTATGAAACACGCCGTACACCTAACCAAACAGACTTCTCATACACAATTATATTGTTTGTATGAAACACGCCGTACCCCTAACCAAACAGACTTCTCATACACAATTATATTGTTTGTATGAAACACGCCGTACCCCTAACCAAACAAATACATCTCATACACAATTATATCATTTGTATGAAACACGCCGTACTCCTAACGAAACATTGACTTCTCATACACAATTGCATTGTTTGTATGAAACACGCTGTACCCCTAACCAAACATAGACTTCTCATACACAATTACATTGTTTGTATGAAACTCGCCCTACCCCTAACCAAACATAGACTTCTCATACACAATTATATTTGTTTGTATGAAACACGCCGTACCCCTAACCAAACATAGACTTCTCATACACAATTACATTGTTTGTATGAAACACGCCGTACCCCTAACCAAACATAGACTTCTCATATTCAGTTATATTGTTTGTATGAAACACGCCGTACACCTAACCAAACAGACTTCTTATACACAATTATATTGTTTGTATGAAACACGCCGTACCCCTAACCAATATATACTTCGCATACACAATTATATTGTTTGTAAACACGCCGTACCCCTAACCAAACATAGACTTCTCATACACAATTATATTGTTTGTATGAAACACGCTGTACCCCTAACCAAACATAGTCTTCTCATACACAATTATATTGTTTGTAAACACGCCGTACCCCTAACCAAACATAGACTTCTCATACACAATTATACTGTTTGTCTGAAATACGCTGTAGCCCTAACCAAACATAGACTTCTAATACACAATTATATTGTTTGTATAAAACACGCCGTACCCCTAACCAAACATAGACTTCTCATACACAATTATATTGTTTGTATGAAACACGCCGTACCCCTAACCGAACAGACTTCTCATACACAATTATATTGTTTGTATGAAACACGCCGTACCCCTAACCAAACATATACTTCTCATACACAATTATATTGTTTGTAAACACGCCGTACCCCTAACCAAACATAGACTTCTCATACACAATTATACTGTTTGTCTGAATTACGCTGTAGCCCTAACCAAACATAGACTTCTCATACACAATTATATTGTTTGTATAAAACACGCCGTACCCCTAACCAAACATAGACTTCTCATACACAATTATATTGTTTGTATGAAACACGCCGTACCCCTAACCGAACAGACTTCTCATACACAATTATATTGTTTGTATGAAACACGCCGTACCCCTAACCAAACATATACTTCTCATACACAATTATATTGTTTGTAAACACGCCGTACCCCTAACCAAACATAGACTTCTCATACACAATTATATTGTTTGTATGAAACACGCTGTACCCCTAACCTAACATAGACTTCTCATACACAATTTTATTGTTTGTATGAAACACGCCGTACCCCTTAACAAACATAGACTTCTCAAACACAATTATATTGTTTGTATGAAATACGCCGTACCCCTAACCAAACATAGACTTCTCATACACAATTATATTGTTTTTATGAAACACACCGTACCCCTAACCAAACATAGCCTTCTCATACACAATTATATTGTTTGTATGAAACACGCTGTACCCCTAACCAAACAGACTTCTCATACACAATTATATTGTTTTTATGAAACACGCCGTACCCCTAACCAAACATAGACTTCTCATACACAATTATATTGTTTGTATGAAACACGCTGTACCCCTAACCAAACAGACTTCTCATACACAATTATATTGTTTTTATGAAACACACCGTACCCCTAACCAAACATAGCCTTCTCATACACAATTATATTGTTTGTATGAAACACGCCGTATTCCTTACCAAACAAAGACTTCTCATACACAATTATATTGTTTGTATGAAACACGCCGTACCCCTAACCAAACATAGACTTCTCATACACAGTTATATTGTTTGTATGAAACACGCCGTACACCTAACCAAACAGACTTCTCATACACAATTATATTGTTTGTATGAAACACGCCGTACCCCTAACCAAACAGACTTCTCATACACAATTATATTGTTTGTATGAAACACGCCGTACCCCTAACCAAACAAATACATCTCATACACAATTATATCATTTGTATGAAACACGCCGTACTCCTAACGAAACATAGACTTCTCATACACAATTGTATTGTTTGTATGAAACACGCTGTACCCCTAACCAAACATAGACTTCTCATACACAATTACATTGTTTGTATGAAACTCGCCCTACCCCTAACCAAACATAGACTTCTCATACACAATTATATTTGTTTGTATGAAACACGCCGTACCCCTAACCAAACATAGACTTCTCATACACAATTACATTGTTTGTATGAAACACGCCGTACCCCTAACCAAACATAGACTTCTCATATTCAGTTATATTGTTTGTATGAAACACGCCGTACACCTAACCAAACAGACTTCTTATACACAATTATATTGTTTGTATGAAACACGCCGTACCCCTAACCAATATATACTTCGCATACACAATTATATTGTTTGTAAACACGCCGTACCCCTAACCAAACATAGACTTCTCATACACAATTATATTGTTTGTATGAAACACGCTGTACCCCTAACCAAACATAGTCTTCTCATACACAATTATATTGTTTGTATGAAACACGCTGTACCCCTAACCAGACTTCTCATACACAATTATATTGTTTGTATGAAATACGCCGTTCCCCTAACCAAACATAGACTTCTCAAACACAATTATATTGTTTGTATGAAATACGCCGTACCCCTAACCAAACATAGACTTCTCATACACAATTATATTTGTTTATATGAAACACGCCGTACCCCTAACCAAACATAGACTTCTCATACACAATTATATTGTTTGTATGAAACACGCCGTACCTATAACCAAACATAGACTTCTCATACACAGTTATATTGTTTGTATGAAACACGCCGTACCCCTAACCAAACAGACTTTTCATACACAATTATATTGTTTGTATGAAACACGCCGTACCCCTAACCAAACATAGACTTCTCATACACAATTATATTGTTTGTATGAAACACGCCGTACCCCTAACCAAACATAGACTTCTCGTACACAATTATATTGTTTGTATGAAACACGCCGTACCCCTAACCAAATATAGACTTCTCATACACAATTATATTGTTTATATGAAACACGCCGTACCCCTAACCAAACATAGACTTCTCATACACAATTATATTGTTTGTATGAAACACGCTGTATCCCTAACCAGACTTCTCATACACAATTATATTGTTTTTACAAAACACGCCGTACCCCTAACCTAACATGGACTCCTCATACATAATTATATTGTTTGTATGAAACACGCAGTACCCCTTACCAAATTCATATTCAAATTCAAATTCAATATAATTTATTCAGTTTAGGCTACAATAATTGAGCACTTATTAATGTCACTACGCCATCGGTTCGTAAGTCTACAGGGCGGGAGACCTTGTACTGAGAAGAACCGGCAAGAAACTCAGCAAGGGCATTTTTTTCTCCCTTTCTCTTACAGCGTCCAATTAAAATATTGGAAAATGCCCTCCCTATCATAAAAGGAAACTTTCCATTACAAACATAAAAAAACATGAAATATAAAGCACAACATAAAAAAGTATCTTATATAAACATAAGACAGTTTATGTATTTATCACTAAGAAATAATCAATGTCTTACAAGAATACAAAGAAGTGTGCAAGAGCAGATCAGCCTCCACAGGCGGCACCCGTTCACGAGTATGACACATGAATCAGCCATCGCTTCGCTCAACCATGTTTTAGGGAACGTAACGACCCAACACACACGCCACCACCGCAGAGACACTTTGAGAGAGCATGACACACTCAAGCAACTCCAATAAAACTTCGATTGTACTAGTTACAATGTGTGTAGTAAAGGAACAAAATATAAGAGGAGAATATTGGAAGGTTCGTAATGCTTTACTACCGAGAAGCACCGGCAATAAACTCACTAGTTAATCTTTTATACTTCATATAAAAATACAATGTAGCCATACACTAGGTAATAACATAATAAACAATGTTTTAATTTAAAAAAAATATATTTCAAATGCCCCAATACAAATCAATTAAGTTTTAATTTTTCCAATCATTTTTATCATTTATGTATTCATCAACTTTGTAATAGCTTTTTTTCATTAAACTATCTTTGACATATATTTTAAATTTATTTGAGGGTAAATTAACTACATGTTCTGGAATTTTATTGTAGAAAAATATACTTTGTATTGCGAAAGAGCTATGTACCTTCTGAAGACGACATTTTGGAACTACCAATTTATCCTTATTCCTTGTATTAACACAGTGGAGGTCACTATTTTTAGCAAAAAAGTGACAATTTTGGCGTACATACATTATACAAGCGAAGATATATTGGCAAGGAACAGTTAAAATATCAATTTCCCTAAATAGTTCCCTAAGAGAAATTTGAGGTCCTAATTTATAAATTGACCGTACTGCTCTCTTTTGCAAAATAAAGACTGTATCAATATCAGCTGCCTTACCCCAAAGCAAAATGCCATAAGACATAACGGAATGGAAATAGCTAAAGTAGACCAAGCGAGCAGTGTCAACATCTGTAAGCTGCCTAACTTTCCTAACTGCATAGGCAGCTGAACTGAGTTTTCCTGCAAGAACTGAAATGTGAGGGTTCCACTGCAGCCTATTGTCTAATGTAATACCTAGAAACACTGTTGAGTCTAATAGTTCTATTTCTTCTCCGTTTAGGGATAATTTTGTACTTATGTTTCTGACATTTCGCATCACAAATTTTAAACACTTAGTCTTTTTCGCATTAAGAAGTAAATTATTTGCCGTAAACCACTGAAGAACCTGAGAAAGCGCACTACTTACGTCGTCAAAATTATTTTTATTTCTGTCAACTTTAAATAAAAGAGATGTGTCATCAGCAAATGGTACAATCTTGCACAGCTTCTCCACAAAGAAAGGCAAGTCATTTATGTAAACTAAAAATAGAAAAGGACCTAAAATAGAACCTTGAGGAACTCCTAATTTTACTTCAGAGCCATTGGATTTTACTTCATTGATTTGAACCTTCTGCATTCTACTACTTAAATATGAGCGGATAAGCTCAAGAGCCAAATCTGCAATACCATAATGACTCAGTTTCCGTATAAGAGTTTCATGTTGTACGCAGTCGAATGCCTTTGATAGATCACAGAAGATACCAATAGCATTTTGTGACTGTTCCCAAGCAGCAAATATATGCTGTATAAGAACACCTGCGTCAGTTGTGGAACGCCCTTTTGTAAAACCAAACTGTTGAGGATGAAGTAATCCATTTAAGTTAAAATGTTTAAGCATCTGATTGAACATAATTTTTTCAAAAATTTTGCTTAAGGCAGGCAGTATAGAGATAGGTCTAAAATTATTAGGATCATCTTTACTTCCACTATTAAAAAGTGGTATTGTTTTACTATATTTCATTAAGTCTGGGAATATCCCTTCGTCAACACACTTATTAAATATTATGGCTAAGATTGGTGCTATAATATCAATAATTCCGCTAAGGACTTTAACTGATATACCCCATAGGTCACAAGTTTTTTTCTGAGTTAGTAATTTAAATGTTTTTTTGATGTCTTCAGAGGTAACATGCTCAAATTTAAATATAGCCTTGCATTTATTTACATTACATTTTAAAAGTAACTCTGATTCTAATGGAGAGGAATTTAATGCATTAGTTGTAATTGTAGGCATTTCAGTAAAATATTTCTCAAAAGAGTTAGCGACATCAAGATCTGAATCAATTATTTTTGAATTTACAGTAAGTGAATAATTATTGTCACGCGGTTTAATTTTTCCTGTTTCACTATTTATAAAATTCCATGTGGCCTTTATTTTATTAATTTTATTACTTAAATGTATTGATTTTGCAACACTGCATACTTTTTTAAATATTTTTGAATACATTTTGACATAGTTGGTGAATGTGGGACTGTGGTTATATTGTTTCATTTCATAAAACTTATACAACCTAGTTCCATGACGGGAACACGCTGTACCCCTAACCAAACATAGACTTCTCATACACAATTATATTGTTTATATAAAAGACGCCGTACCGCCAACCAAACATAGACTTCATATACACAATTGTATTATTTGTATGAAACACGGCGTACCGCTAACGAAACAGACTTCTCATAAACAATTTTATTGTTTGTATGAAACACGCCGTACCCCTAACCAAACAAAGACTTCTCATACAAAATTATATTGTTTGTATGAAACACGCCGTACCCCTAACCTAACATAGACTTCTCATACATAATTTTATTATTTGTATGAAACACGCCGTACCCCTAACCAAACATAGACTTTTCATACACAATAATATTTTTGTATGAAAGACCAGCTTTGCCAGCACCAGCACCAGTTTTTTTTTTTTTATACCACTAAGGTGGCAAACAAGCTTACGGTCCGCCTGATGGTAAGCGGTCACCGTCGCCTATGGACGCTTGCAACACCAGGGGTATCACTTGCGCGTTGCCGACCGTTCAGAAATCTAATAACTTCTTTCTTGAAGAACTCCATACTGTAGTCCTTGCAGTAAACCTTGGCAGGGAGCTCATTCCACAACTTTTCTCTGAAACCGCACTGTACGCGAACATTTAGGTTCAAAAGTGTGAGAATGAATTCCCTGCCCATGGCGAGTTGTGCGATGGTAGAAAGTAGCCTTGGTTGAGTACACCAAGTTTTTTGGACGCCAGCTTTACCTTATCTTGTAAATGACTCGATTTGAGCCACAAGTTCTCCGCGGTTTTCCTCCACAACGGAACGAGGGTTGTTTGCACGACCCGCGTAAAAAGCGTTTCCAGTACTGTCATCTGTATAGCAATGCATGCTGTTCATGTCCAACATGTCATTGATATGCAGTAGAAACAGCGTAGGAGACTGCACAGAGCCTTGCGGGACACCAGCATTAATGTCCATGCTATCAGAGCAACTACCGTCAACTACGGTTCGTATGCGTCTGCCGGACAAAAAGCTAGCCACCCATTTGCATAAACCCTCGGGCACTCCGTACGATTTATTTATTTATTTATTTATTGAAACATTTGTAAACTCACATGTTTGCCCCAAAACGTTTACAAACAAGTTAAAAATACTAATTACTTATATACAATTAAACATTAAATGGTTACAGTGGATAGCATATATGACATTTAGTATTCATTTTAATAATTTAAAAGTTAACAATTCAATAATAATATTTTCAGAACAATAATAACACATAAATTCACTAATTCCATAATGTCAATGATATAATAGTTTAATAAGTCAATAATTATAAGGAGAATAATTTAACATTTTCGTAATACAAAATAATAATAATAACAGGATTATTCAATAAGCCATAATGTCAGTATTAGAATTTATAAGTCAATAATTAGAGAAAGATTTAGAGAAACAACTTCGATAGAAGACCCCGGTGCCAGACCCGGTCGAACGCCTTCGCTATGTTCAGGCTACATGCCAATGCCTCCCCCTGACTCTCAATGGCTATTGCCCATCGGTGTGTGAGATACACTAGAAGGTAACCAGTCGAGCGACCGTGGCGAAAGCCATATTGACGGTCACTGACCAGGTCGTGTACTTCTAGTTATCTTAGAAGCTGCGTGTTGATCACACGCTCCATCACCTTGGAGAGGAGAGAGGTAATAGCGATAGGTCTGTAATTCGATGGATCTGATCTATCGCCCTTTTTGGGCACCGGGTGCACATTCGCAGTCTTCCATGAAGACGGAAATTGCCTAGTGTGGTAGGAAAGCGCGAAGAGGCGTGTGAGTACAGGACATAACTCAGGAGCACACTGCTTAAGCACCACTGATGGTATACCGTCTGGCCCACTCGACTTATGAACATCTAGAGAAAGCAACGCCCGCCGGACCTCCCGCTGCATTATGGAGATTTCCGGCATGGTCTTACCGCACCACGGTATTGTAGGTGGTACAGCGCCTTCATCGTTCATTTTCGAGTTCGACGACAAGAGACTGCCCAGTAGATCGGCTTTCTCTTTAGCATTATGGGCCAAGTCACCATCAGTCTTTCGCAGTGGTGGTAACGACGACTGACAAAAGTTCCCTTCGGCAGCTTTGGCAAGCGACCAGAAAGCACGACTCCCAGAAGGATAGCTCGCAAGTCGCCCACCTATTTTGCCGATGAATCGGAATTTACTTATTATTACGAGCCGTGGTCCAAGCCTCATATGCAGTTTGCTTAAGAATTTTAGCTTTTCTGCAAGACCTATACCACGGTCGTTTTTTGACGCCGGCAGCTACTCACGAGTTAGGAATATAGCCTTCCATACCAGCAAGGATTGTCTCAGTGACTGCGGCTGCGCAGACGTCAGGATCTTCTGAGTTAAAACAGATCTGACGGGATGCGAAAAAAATCATCAGTTCTATGTTCCCTTAAATTTATTAAATCTCTATATGGCGGTAAAATTTGACCGGAATGTATATAAAAATGGTAAAATTATGTATAAGGAACACAAACAGACAGACAGGCATACAGACGGCCGAACGGATGGACATGACGGAACTATTAGAAGCTCGTTTCTGCCATTTGGCTACGGAACCCCAAAAACATCGCGAAACTAATAAGTACTAATAACTAAAACTACGAAAAGAATAAAATATTGGTTGTCGCACCTCAAAAAGAAAAAAGGAACCTTTATAGGATCACCCTGTCCGTCCGTCCGTCTGTCCGTCCGTCCGTCTGTCCGTCCGTCCGTCTGTCCGTCCGTCCGTCTGTCCGTCCATCCGTCCGTCGGTCCGTCTGTCTCAAGACCCTTTTACTCAGGAACGCGTGAAGAAATCAAATTAATATCAAATATTCGTATGATATCACTCACTTTTCTAAGTCAATGCAATAAAAATATATGCCCAAAATACGGTAATTTCTGTCGCATATTGTGACACAAATAAATCAAAACGTATGAAGTTAGCTGAAAATTATGACCCGACCAATTAAGACTACTTTGTTAAATAAGAGTTAAAATAAGAACGATATAGCTGCGTTATATCATTTATTTTAATACAAAACGTGCCAAATTGATATTTCTAATTTTTTTCCGATATTTAACTTAAAAGAAAACTTCTTTTTTCCAAAATTTATTTTAGGATAAAAAAAAAACATAAAATGCTATAGCTTTCCTTTTTACTCCTATTTAACAAAGTATTCTTAATTTGGTCGGGTTTTTGCAGCTAACTTTTCAGCTAACTTCACAACGGTTGGCGTACTTCCCGTTGACCTAGAATCATAAAATTTGGAAAGAAGCAAGAAATTACATCACAAAAATCTAAAAAGTGATAATTAAGGCATAAACCTGTGATGATGAAAGAACAATGAAAAAACCGACCAAGTGCGAGTCTGGCTCGCGCACCGAGGGTTGGGTGCAAACTTATAATATGTAGATAGCTCTTAAATCATGAGATCAAGTCTTCTAGGTCAACGGGAAGTACCCCATAGGTTTTGATTTTTTGTTTCACAATATGCGATAAAATAACCGTATTTTGGCCATATATTTTTTTACACATTGACTTAGAAGTTTGATTTTTTTTACAACATTAAGTGCCCGTAGACTTTACTATTTGATATTAATTTCAACTTGATTACTCCACGCGTTCTTGAGTAAAAAGGTCTCGACAGACAAACAACAAACTTTGTTTTACAAATTTTTATTTACAAATTAACAAAATTCGGATTTTTCCTATTTTGGTGGTTCTTATACTTACTTCGTGTCGAATTGCATGATTATTGGACATCGGGCAGTACCCGATAGGTTTTGATTTATATGTGAATATCTGAATACCTAAATATGCGTCAAAAATGGCCGTGTTTTTTTACTTAGTTGACTTAGATAATTTATTTTTCAACAGTTTCAAAGGACCGTAGACTTTAGTATATGATATTAATTTCAACGTGATACCTTTACATTTTCCGGAGAAAACGGGTCTTGGGAAAATACAGACAGACGGATAACAAAGTGATCCTATAAGGGTTGCTTAGAAAGGTAAAAAAACAGGTACTGGTCCATCATACGGGAAGTAATGACAGTCCAGTAAAGTTATTTAAAAAACCGGGCAATTGCGTGCGTAAAAACTGTTTATTTTTATCTATCTTACTTAAGAAAATATAATGTTTGACGCAAATACTTAGGAGAAAACAATCTTAAAAATAAATGTAAAAAACTTGTAAGATGACAAATATTTATATAGGTACAAATGTAAACATAAGACGATGTAACAAAAACTAGTTCAGAAACATAACATTTTTTAGTCACCAATCATCATCAATACAACGGTGCAAATTTCTGTGGTTTTTTTCGTAACAGTAAATATCGTTCTTGATACCTACCTAGTACCCATGCAAACTTCGAGTAAGAAAAGTGTTTAATGTGCCCCACGTTTTTATTCAAGTGTTATTAAAGCCTTAGATTGTAATGGTGTAAATATGACCGCTTACCATCAAGCGGACCGTTAGCTTGTTTGCCACCTTAGTGGTATAAAAAAAGTTATGGTTTATTCCGCTGACTGAGCGACAACAAATGACCTTTGGCATCTGACACTGAGATGACGACAATTCTCTCAGTCCTGCGCAATTTCATATTGTCCTATCTATCTGCTAATATATAATACCTTTAAACGAGTAATTCTTGTATATATGTGTATATATAATCTAAATCTCGGAAACGGCTCCAACGAGTTTCATGAAATTTAGTGTGCAGGGGGTTTCGGGGATAGTTAATCGATCTAGCGAGGTTTCATTTTTAGATGACGTCGTGTTTTCAGGCTGTGGTTAACTGAAAAATATGACTCTTTCCGACATCTATTGGCGAGTAGTAATACTATTATTTTTACCGACACAGCAACACTAAAGCTACTTGACAATAGATGGCGTTGTTGAAAAAAGCGAACAAAGCTCGGACTTCCAGGTACTTATTTATTTAGTGCTATCGGTACTGTCTTAAAGTCAAACAAAGTCTCAAAAGCTTGTAACGTCCCCCCTTCTTTAAGAAATAAAAATACATTATTAAAATGTTTTAGGAAACTTCGCAGCCTCAACCTCACTCACTTAACGAGTGAGAGAAATTAAATCTAAATAAATATTTAATAGTGATGTAGATAATTATCTAATTTGGCCAAGCGTGATCGTCAAAAGTGGTAGGACCCGAAAACCGTTGTGTTAAATAAGTAGTAACCCAGTTGTTTTAGAGGTACGTTAGAGTAACATAGTAAACAATAGTATACAAATAAGCGTATAAGAAAATAATCAAGAAGTAAATATAGCTAAATCTACGATAATAAATAATGTCCACTTTGAATTTTTCACCATTTCTAAAGTCAGTACAAAACCACATAAACAAAGCAAATACGCGAATATTAGAACTAAAGGGACACAAGTACTAATGAGTTATATGATTTTCCGTTATCCCTACACAAAGGAACCCTAATTGATGCTACTTCCACATTTAAAAGTAAAATCCATACGAATGCTAAATCCATTCGTTTTGTAGTGTGGGAACCAGGTAGCTAAGCGTTCAGGACTTGCGACCTGAAAGTAGGTTTAAGGGGCGCCCCCTTACAATGTACATTAGCGCACACCTACACTAGCTAACCAGCCAAAATAGTAAAACCCTACTAACGCCGCTAATGATGGACATGGATTACACATAGTAATTACTGTATCTCTTGGCAGACCTAGTTCTTTAGTGGGCTATATAATTATTATGGCTGGTATAGCCTTAGTTCCCACTTCTACTTTTATAAAAGATTTATCTTTACCTAGCTGTAAAAGTCGAAGAAACAAGGTCCATCAATATGATCCTTCCTACAGAGGTGATTGAGATTTCTTTCAACCATAAATTTCTAACCGGCAAAAAAGGCGAACTCATTACGATGCTTTAAGTAAGTCTCGCGGGCGTTTTCAACATTATAAAAGTTCTAAGTAACTTAAACTTTCGCGGTTATATTCAACATTATAAAACTCCCAATCAGCGCTCTTAAAATTACCACCAATCACAGTACGTTCGCACAAACCAATCAACGCTTGTTTTAAAACATTCTCTTATCACTTAAGTTCCAAACAAACACCATTCTGTTCAAAATTTCACGCAACTTTATTTTGTCTAGACTTCGAATTCATAAATCGGAAGTTAGATTACTACCTACATTTAACACTTACTTTCGTGTTGATGTCTATGTTTCGTAAGTTCACTTAATATTTTACATTTTAGTCATTTGTACTTATATTTTGTTAGCTTTAAAACTTTCATAAAATAAATCATAATTTCTCACCTAATGTATAAAATTACTGAACTTGAATATTTGAACGCGCTATTCTAATTTAAAGATGCATTTTGCTATTGGTAGTACGTTTATTGAGAATTGTTTACTAATGAAAATCTTCGCGCTAAAACTTGAATAAACACATTCTATTACGAAAATGTTAAGGCATAAATATGGTATCGTCACAAGCTCCAGATTGGTGTCTTTGATTTTTTTTTGTTTTTCGTTGTTACGACTTAGATGAATACTTAGCAAGCTAAAGTAGCAATAGGCAGTTGAACTCATAACCATCCTACAGAGTAAGTATAGTGGCAACGACATACTAGTCCTAGCGTGGGATGACCCGCTTTTAGATGGAAAAATGAGCTGGGTTAAAGAGGCAGGAAACATCTGGATGCTGGCGGCTCCAGATGTGGACACGTATAGGGAAGGCTGCATTCAACTGTGTACGTCTTTGGGATTAGATTTTAATGATGGACTGCGTAAATGCTCAAGAACACAATGTTGGTACCCTTGTTAGTTCCGTTCTATTAATAGAGACCTATTTATTACAATTAGTACTATATAGCATAAAAAACCCATTCCAACCTGCTGCTCATGTAGCTGGGCAACATACGATAAACATAAACATTGCCTTGTTTTGTTGATAATATGTAGTTGCGTTCACATCACCGAGTGCTGACTCGTGTGTTTGACTGGTTTCTAATAAGCTTATTTTTATTGTTATGTTATTAACCATTTAGCTCCAGATCGGCTATAGCAATCACCCCTTTTTCAGATGTCGTCAGAGCCGCGCTCGTCACCGATCTGTGTGTCCTCGCGGCGCTCTATGCTCTATGCTCCGCCGCGGTCCGCGACCACACTCGGTATCGCTCGGCCGTACGCACTCGCCGCGCCGCATCACACGACTCTGAGTTGTGCACAACATCGAAATAAAAAAATAAAAAGTACTGTGATTAATGTGCAATGAACGGCCATAGGCTATAAAAAAACGATTAGTGCTGTGAAAATATAATTTTTTGATTTCAATTATAAATTAAAATAACATTTTGTAGTGAAGCTATTTGTTATGGGAGTAAAATTATAAAGTTTTATTTTGATTTTCTATGATAAAATGTCTCGAGCTTCAGTTTTTAAAACCGTATTTTAAAGTGTAAATATTACTCGAACTATTGCGTTAGAAAAAAAAATGACTAAGTACAAATTAAATAATACAGTACGCTCCTCGTCGGAAGTGACTCTTACGTCGTACATGACGGGTAGTACGGACAGCACAAACATGAAAAAAGACGAAAGAATATACCACATTCCGGAATTAGATTCGAATCAAAATGACAATTTAAATTCGGAATCAAACAGAAATATCGACGCTTCGAATTCCTGCCATGTTTGTCCGCATTCGTGCAACTTCCTGCAGCAAACGGATCAGCTGGCCGCGTCACTAGCCAAACGCGAGTGTGATAAATTTGGACTTAATGAACTGAAGGTGGAAGGCCTGGAGAAAAATGTGTGTTTATGCGAAAAATATAATGGTGGGTGCAAACTGTGTCCTCGACCGAGCCTGGCGCCCACACTGACCCTCAGCCTGGACGGAAAGGACGGGTGTCCGATCTGCACGGGATCTACTTTTACTTCGGCGTTCACAAGTAAGTTTTTTTTTTATTTTTCTTATGAATTTCTTCAAAAAGACAATTTATGTAATATAGAAAAAAATCCTTATTTTGGTAACACTAAGCAAATTATTGTTTTGTTTTGTGCGGCAACAAAACAAAGCAACGCAATAAAAGTATAAAAACTGAATTGTCATTTAAAACAACATTGCTGGAGTTTTGGCGCGAATCTCAAGAAGGAGTGGTGTTTTTTTGTGTTTATTTTTTCTAAATTCATTTAGTGAGTTTCGATGTATATATTTTAGTAATGTTTTACGAAAGCGTGTTAAGAATTGTGCAGCGAAGGCAGACGAATAGTGAATTATGAAGAAATAAGCAAAACAGGACGCGCAATATCTGAGGATCCACACCAAATCTCCCGCCCAATCTTGGGACATGAAAACGAGGACAAGCGGTAACGCCCGCGCTACGAAACAATTTAATTGACTTTGACTCTGGGAAATGCATAAATGGTCTGCTAAGACCGTGCGAGCCCATTATAATATTAAAAAAAAAAAAAAAAACAACATTGCTCTCAGGCTGATCGTACAGACAAACTAAATAAAAACAACATTGCTTTCAGGCTGACCGTACAGACAGACTAAAAAAAACAACATAGCTCTCAGGCTGACCGTACAGACAGAGTAAATAAAAGCAACATTGCTCTCAGGCTGATCGTACAGACAGACTAAATAAAAGGAACATTGCTCTCAGGCTGACCGTACAGACAGACTAAAAAAAAGGAACATTGCTCTCAGGCTGACCGTACAGACAGACTAAATAAAAGGAACATTGCTCTCAGGCTGACCGTACAGACAGACTAAAAAAAACAACATAGCTCTCAGGCTGACCGTACAGACAGAGTAAATAAAAGCAACATTGCTCTCAGGCTGATCGTACAGACAGACTAAATAAAAACAACATTGCTCTCAGGCTGACCGTACAGACAGACTAAATAAAAGGAACATTGCTCTCAGGCTGACCGTACAGACAGACTAAAAAAAACAACATAGCTCTCAGGCTGACCGTACAGACAGACTAAATAAAAGGAACATTGCTCTCAGGCTGACCGTACAGACAGACTAAAAAAAACAACATAGCTCTCAGGCTGACCGTACAGACAGACTAAATAAAAACAACATTGCTCTCAGGCTGACCGTACAGACAGACTAAATAAAAGGAACATTGCTCTCAGGCTGACCTTACAGACAGACTAAATAAAAACAATTAACAACAAGTACCGAATGCAGAACATTTTAATGTATTTTAATAACAGTGAAATATTTTTTTCTACGAAATTTATTTTTACTGGCTTTTTCTGATTTTTCTTGAAATTTCGAAATAGGTATCTAATTATTGAAAATAAAAAATGGAAAGACTTATAATTATTGTATTCACCTAAACGTAACTACACGTTATTCCAGTACATTGAGCATAAGAACTCCTTACCGAGCCGGCGAAACCAAACGCACTCTGCGATCTCCATAATAGACGACTTGTCTCACCTTTCTGTCTGTGTCGCTTGCCTTCGACATGTCGATCGATGCTGTCAAGTTGAAGGGCTGCTGGTCTCAGGCGCAGGGTGCCCCTGTTGCATGTGTGCCCCTGTTGCCTGTGTGCCTCTCTAAAACAACCTAACTCATTTCGAATATGCTGGTACGCATTTCCTTGTATACTCATAAATAAAAAAACAAATTAAAAAAATCGCCCCATACCTTTGTGCAGGCTGTACTCAGTGAAGGAACCCTTGTTGTCTAGTCGTTTAGTAAAGGCTAAACTTCGATCGACTATATTTCGCATTTGCATTTACCTATTTAATTTTATTAAGTCGTAATATTTTTTTATTAGTTTACTTAGTAAAGAAAATCCTTAATAGTTCATTAAGGATCGCAAAAGTTTTTGAAAAGCTGAAAACCATAAAAATATATTTACACGAGTTTAATGTAAATGAACGACGTAAATGTCCCACGGTTTTGGAATTTGCAACAATAAAGTAAGTAGGTACATTGTGTGATAAGGAGAAAATTTACTAACGAGAAGCTATTTAGAAGCCGACGGTCGAAGCTAGTTTGATATTATCGTGTCTTACACACAAAGTTCTTTTACCACATTTGCGAGTAAACAAATAAAAATATAAGCCGAATAAATAAATAAACTCACCAAAACACAATTGAAATGGTAGAAATAGAAGTAAAGAAAACAACGCCACCGGCAGATACAAGAAAGATATGTTTATATACATAAATATTTGGGTGAAGTTAAAATTTGTAATTGTTCGCTTGTAATGTGCGTGTAATTTATATTGCATTCATAATTTGAACCAACAGCTTTAAGACACACTTAATAGAATAGGCGCGTCATTACAGCCCGTGGGTTCTATGAACGCGCGCTTTGCTTAGAGAAAATATTTTTATTAAAGAAAAAGCCCGTGCTTCACTTGCCTGCACGTAATGACACTGTTACGTGTTACTGTAAAATGTTGTACGAGTAAGTGTGACGAGATAGTGAATTGTTACGCAATGGTCAAAAGGGACGTTTTTAGGTACGAGACGGTTTAGCGCACGATGTATTGCGAGGGTGCTGAAAGTTCGAGTGCCTAAATAGGTCCTATACCCGAGGTAAATACTCTATACTTAAGGATAGTAAATGAAAACCAGAATATAGTTAAATTATTTTTAACTCGCACGTGACTATTTTACTGTAAGTGTCATAAATTTTCGTAATTGCCTTTTAAAGCTCTATATTTTAATACCTAATTAGTACGGTCTTGTAAAATTTATTTTTTAACCCGCATAAAATCCGCCATTTTATTTTTAAGAAATTTTAATGTACCTAGTGTCACTCACACAATCATGACGAATCAAATGACACCAAAGGGCGTGCCAAAGAAATGGAGATACATACATACGCTCAAAAAACATTACCCTCCTTTCTCCCGGCAGTCCGGTCCGTTCCAGCGTCTTAACAACCAGCGTTCCAGTGGAAAAACTCAAGGAATGAGTCACATAGGAAAAAACAGTCAATGGTGGGTTTTTGTAGAGTGCTCAAAACTGTGGGCTGGAACAGCGCCAGCGTTCAAACAGACCACCTTTTTGAAGAAACGGAGGGTCCTCAACCACTCAAACACAAAAGTGTTAATTGTATGGAGAAAAGTTTTTAACTTTTTATTTTTTGTAAGATACTCCCACAATATAACAAATAGGTATACTGTGAACATTTCCGGCTTTTACCTATTTCGGTCCAAAAGATAGAGCCCTTTAATGGTCGGACAGACAGACTGCGTTGGGTTAGTAATAGAGCTCCATTGGCACCCTTTGAGTACGGAAACACACAAATAGACATGATGGATTAAATCCATGTTTCTAAAATATAAAGATCAACCACGTGATGTGATGTGATGTGATGTGTCAGTAATTTATACTTAACTAAAATGATGCATACTCTTAGTTCAGTAAAACATAAATTGTAAGATGTTTTATGCAAATAACTGAATATGAATATGCACATGTACCTACTTACCACAGACTGCACAGAATTCGTACTTATATTAACCCGTGACGCGTCCTAGGTCCCACTGTGGGCTCTAAGCGACTCTTGTTTTTTTATAATTTTTTCAAGACGACTTTTATCAGACAGGCTAATTGTAAGTATTCAGAAGTGAAGCCAATGGCCTGTCCTACGTTCTAGTATTTTTGGGTGGACAATATTTTGTGCATTTAATATTTTTTTATCGGAAATTGTTTGGTAATTTGATCCGGCCGCCATTTTATGTTGAGCCGTTTTGTGTTGGATTTTGGATTTTATTAACAGTACCATAGTGTTTATTTTGACCTCGGGTAATGTGCTATTCGACAAAAACTATGCCTTTTTTTTAGTAAATAAATTTACTATGGCTATAGTAATAAGGTGAGCTTATTCCTATTACTTTTTTTTATACTGTATATATTAGAAACATACCTAAAAATAAATAAAGAGGAATAAAAATAATATAGTAAGGTAGTTAGTACTTAGTACGGGTGCGAAAGTGGGTTCCTGTGTCTGTCATTGACGTCGCAAAGGTGCATCCAACAGAGTTGAAAATTCAGAGACTTCAGAGAATGAATAGTCAGAGACGGAGAAGGACAAAGGCTTTTATCCCAGAAAATTCAAAAGTTTTCGCAAAATAACCAACCAAAACCGATTCCACGTGCTACTACAGTTATAGCTCGCCACGAACTTCCACGATTTCGAATATCATTCGATGCTACTATAGTTATACCACGAAATTCATATCTATAATCAATGCGTTGCTTACGTTCGTAGTTACGTACGTTACTAACGTAGTAGTATGTAAACTTTAACTTAAATTGTAGTACCGTAAACAAGTTGCCCTTGAACCCTTAACTGCGTACATCCACTCTTCATCCTCTCCCCTAGTTGGGGTTGCGTCCCCTCATCCCCTCCCCTGCGTATCGTGTCTAAGCAGTGATGGATTTGTCGTATAATATAATAAAAAGTGTGCATTAACATTAATAAATATAACATAACAAATATTTGTCAATAAAAATAACTAAGCTACAAAATATAAATTAACATTAAAAAAAAATTAAAACCAAAACACAATAGCCATAAGTTAAAATTTAAAATTCATGATATAATTTTATGTGCAGATGATGTACCAAACATCTTTGTCTCCTATATAATCTAAAACTGTATAGTAAGCTTTCTAATTTGAACATGTTTAACATATTGCATGAATTTGCTTTTAGTAAAATCAGTGATTCTCTTTGGAATTTTAATCTCATTTACAGTGGTGCCTCAGCCACGCAGCAGTCCACGCCTTAAAAAATCGAACAACTTTATTCTTAAAGAACCTATAAATATATAGGTCAGCCAGCTTCACCTTGTCTTCCAAATTATCTCGGAACTGAACATCGCTGAAGACATTCCAGGAATGCAACTTTTATACACAAACAGTACAGTGATTTGATTATACTATTATTTATTAGATTAGATAGATTAGATTATATATTAAAAAAATTTCCTTCTTTTGAAACTTTTGAAAACTACGTGAAACTTTGTGTACTTGAATAAAAACTGCATTAACTCACGTTGGTCGTGCCTCGCGGTATTCATTTTTAACACCGCCAAAACAAAAAACTGCGTCCACTTGAAGTAGCTGCCCGGACCGGTACTTAAGGCTATAGCATACCCTAGCAAAAGCGTGCCGTTACGTCCAGTGTACAAAGACATATTACACGTTTGAAGCATACAAAGCGACACGGTTCCGCGAATGATGGGAGGTAGCACGTGACCGCACGTTGAAATTCTCGATTTTTTCGGTTTTTCGTCGGTATCAAATTCAAATATTTATTTAGATCTATAAAATAAGCAAATTCACTTGGTCATATTAATATATTTTATGAAATAAGAATCAAGAGAATATTACTCTTGATTTTCCAAACAGTTTGAATTAAAGCTCAAAAATAGATTGTCAGAATTACTTTTTTTTCTAACTGTTTTAATAGCTAAATTATTATAATATTAGCAAATCCACTTAATTAATTTTTCACGTTAAAAAGCGTACTCAGGACTGTAACAAAATTTATCAAATTCTTTCAAATTTAACTTGGTTAGGTATGCCATCACCTTAAGAAGGAATATAATATGTGTATGAACACATTATTACATACATATTGTGTGTGTGGTGCGTTGGACACCATTTGACATCAGTCGGTGTCCTGGTCACTTGATAATGAATACTTTTGACATTTACGTCTAACAAAATTGTGAGGCGCAGTTTTTATCGATAGACGTGGCCAGCCACAAAATTTATAACAAAGGTTATTATAATAAGTTAGAAAATTGAGTAATAAATAATATCTCGAATAAAAAATGATCACATTTTATTATCTCTTATTATTATAGAAATAGACTACTACTCGTACTAGAAAGTGATATTTTTAGGGTTGAAAAAAAGGTGCGAGCAACGGCCCGCGGGCTGCGCGGCGACGGCGGCCATTTTTAACCTTTTCTTTTTAACACAAACTACACCCCACATTACGCAGATTGGTCAAGTTTGTAATGACCAGTCACACTAAAAATAATTTTCTATTTTACTATAATAGATTTCAATATACATTATGAAAGATAATGACTACAGTAAATAACATCGTCGTACTTGGCCTATAAATCGACAACTTTCAAAAGTATCCAGCTTGTTTTATGCATTACAAAGCAATAATTAAAATCTAACAAATACTTCTGAGTGTCAAGTTATTGATACTATTTTAAACAGTTTTATCATCGTTCTATGTTCCATCCTCCATGGTGACCCACTCACCCACGCACGACTATGGGTATGGATGTTCCATTTCTATTGATGCTTCATATTTCAATACCTTTATAATATTTATGTATTTTACTCCAAAAAAGAAATTAATTTACAGTCGCCTGTCTTGTTGCAAAATCAATTTAACTCAAAAGTAAAGTTGAAAATTTAACAAATAAAATAAAAACTACATGGAACATAATAAACAATGCAACTTGCAAAGCTAGGAATTCTTGTCAGGACTTTGCGTTAATCGTAGACGATACTAGATTATCGCAGACGATACTAGTTTAATCGCAGACGATACTAGTTTAATCGTAGACGATACTAGTTTAAAAACAAATCTTGAGGTAACTTTGTTTAAAGTTGAAACTTGTTTTGAATTTTTTTACCAATATTCCATTAAAAACAACTGAACATCTTAACTCAAGTCGACTTTTAGCAGAAAAAAATAATCAAAACTAATGTTCTTGAATGTAAAGTTTCCTTTGTATTTAAAACATTAGTCCTACGGATATCATAAATACATTTTAAAAATTAGAAATAAAAAACACCACAGACCATTAGGGACTTTCTATAAACTCAATAATTCATGTATAGCACAACCCTTAGCCGTATTTTTTAATAGTTGTGTTAATAGTGATGTGTTTCCTGGTGAGATGAAACTTACCAAAGTTATACCTCTTTTTTAAATCAGGTAGTTCAATAGATCCTAATAATTTCAATACTACCTGTACAGTTTTTGAAAAAATTATACTTTGTCAAATGTTAAGCCATTTCTGTATCAATGACTTACTTAGTAGTAAAAAGTTTGGCTTTATGAAATGCCGTTCCACAACCGATGCAGGAGTGGCAATATTTAAAAATATTCTTAATGCCTGGAAAGATTCGCATGGTGCTCTTGGAAAGTATTGAGACTTATTTAAGACATGTGTCCAACATGAAAATCTCATTAAGAAGCTATATCGCTATGGTATTAGAGGCAAACCTTTTAACCTCCTACATGAGTAGGAGAGTACAGAAAATAGATGTCAACGGTGAAATATCTCTGGGATTAGCAGTCACTATGGGAGTCCTTTTAAGGCTCAATTGTAGATCCTTTTATATTCGTTATTTACATTAATGATCTCCAATATCATGTTAAAAACTATGACATTGTCTTATTTGCTGACGACACCTCTTTATTTTTTAAAGTTAATAGACGACAGACATGTTATGATGAATTAAATAATGCCATTTCTAAGATTGTAAACTGGTTTAACGCTAATAATTTGTTACTTAATGAGGAAAATTCCAAATGTGTTAAATTTACATTACCAAATGTTAGTCAGATTCAGCCATGTATTAATATTAATAGCAAACATTTAGATCTAGTTGATTCAACAATCTTTCTTGGCATTACGCTGGACTCCAAACTTCAATGGGGACTCCATGTTCATAACCTAGCCAAAAAAACTTTGCTCTGCTGTGTATGCGATCAAGAAAATAAGGCAATTGACCGATTTCGACACTGCAAAAATAGTATATTTTAGCTATTTCCATAGTTTAATGACATATGGTTTAATTAATGATTGGTGAAATGGTAAATAATACCTTATTGTGGGGTACAGCTGCTGATGTAAAATACAATATTTGTGTTACAAAAACGGGAAATTTGTGCTATTTGCAAATTAAGAACTATGAGGAGTAGGTTTAGGGTAAATATTTATGGCTTAAAATTTATATTTAAAACATTGATGATTGTATTGGTTTTTTTTTATGATACGTTACACATTATTATTATGATACGTTACACATTATTAACCACTAACTGGACTCAGGAGATTTAATCTTGATTCCGTTCATTCATATATATACACATAATGCTTATTCGATGTAGCGTCGAGCTGATTTGCATATTATTTTAATAAATTTATCGCTAAACTATCAGTTACTAGCATAGAGCAGCACAGCACGGCCATGGGCCATGGGCCTGGCCACGTCAGGATGCCGTGTCGCTCTATGGTTACTAATGATAAAATGTAGAATCGATTTGATAAATTGGAATATAATTGACATAATTTATACTAACTACTAACATTTCGACTATAAATTGAATGATTTTTTAGACTATTTCGGCGCCGAATTAAAATTATTTACCTGCTAACATTCGTTCAAGGTGCTTAGTAAAAACTAAAAAAAAAGGACTTTAAAAGGTTTAATTTTTTTTCACTTTTCAGTTTCTATCGTCCGATTTGATTTCTTGTTAAAAAGTTTAAATTTTTTGTGTTTTTTTTTGTGGGTAGACCAACAACACATAATACCGGATAAAATTATATTTCAAAGAATCTTATAACCTGGTCCAAAGTTTTTTTTCAACATACTTAAATTAAAAGTCGTAAATACAAGGCAGGTGCTGTAAACTCATATATTCTATTTCACATAGCATGGTGCATATCACAGAACATTATAACATTATAAGTCATTAGAAGTGCGATGTTACTCAAATAGTACCTGAACCGCTGTCGCCGCAATACATTCGCAATTTTGAAAGAGCCGAGCGTCTTTGCCAATCACGATCAAATAGGCGGGGTCAGTTTGAAAAGTGTTAGGGAGAGGCTATGTCGATAAATCCATATTGATAAATTTGGCGCAAAAAGATAAGATTGTTGGTAACTATAAAATTACTAATCTACTCATACTTAGGTCATATTATTATTGAACTTTATGAAATCTACTATTATCCTGAATGACTGACTGCCGGATCAACGCACAGCCTAAACCGCTGATCGTAGGGACCTGAAACTTGGAGGGTGTGTTCTTTATATAACATATGCATCCGATAAGAAAGGATTTTCCGAAAGGGTCAGACAATAAGGTTAAATCAATTATAATAAATTTGGTATGGTAATCAAATTTTGGAAAGTAGTTATGCACACGCTGGGGAAGATTTCTGAAAAAGAAAAAAAGATTCAAGTGCGATTCGGACAGGGTCAAGTGCAAGTCGGACTCGCGCAATAGGGGTAAACCGATGGTAATGAAATTTTGGTAAGTTGTTATTCACACGCCGGGTAATTGTTTTGAATTAGTACAACCCTATAAGGTTGGTGCGGCAGATGTTTTAAAAAAGTAACAACGTTTGCTTGGTTAAAAGAGTAAATTTTACATTTTTGAGACATTAATCAAAGTTGTAAGTTACAACTTGTAACTACGATGACGACTAGACTAGGCGACTAAGTGTCAAACAAAGATAGACCAACCCTGTGCATATGTATTTTTATTGGTTTTAGGTTTATAAAAACTGGTAATTATTAAGATTTATTTGCTAGGAGCAAAACATAAGTTCCCTAGTAATTGGTTGTCTATGACGTACAAAGGTGTAGTTAGGAGTTTCTTTGGCAATAATTCTGTTTTAATAGCTCAAACGGCAGAGCGCTTGAACGGATTGTAAGGGTTGCTGGTTCAAGTCCTAAGATAAACTTTTGCCTTTGCTATGAAAATGTTTGTTTATATGAATGATGTAGCCATGGATATGGCATTTATGAAATGTTTTCTTCAAAGAGTCTCGAATGAAGATTATTTTGATCTATATTATGAGAACTAGAACCAAGGGACTAAAACAGCTTGATTTCCACAAAAAACAAAAAAAGTATGTGATGAACATTTATGATTCTCTTTAGACTGGGCGTTTTCTACGTATAATAGTTAACTCCCTCGCAGCCTAGTTGGTAGTGTGGCCTGCTGCTGTTCGATTCCCGCACTGGACAAACATTTATATGATTTACATTTGTGTTTGTCTTGAATCTGGGTGTATGAACAAAAAAAAAGTAATTTATATATATTTGTGTCCGTTGTCTGGTGTCCATAACACAAGCTTTGCTTATTGTGGTGCCAGACGGCGCTGTGTGGAATGTCCAAAAATATTCATTATTTTATTATTTTATTTAATATATGCATATAAATTCTTTTTTCGCTTCCCAACGTTTCAACCAACTTACACCGATTTTGCTCATCCCATGTGCAATGTAAAAAAATATTTATTAAGATATGAAATTCCATTCATGCTCTGTCTTTCTGTCTCGTACCTAAATAAGTTATTTGACACTCATAGCTTCAGATCATAGTACTTAAGACAGTTTGCTACAGCAGTAGCTATAGGTCGTCCAGGTGGAACTCGGGTATAGATAATTCCTTAGGGAAGTTATAATCGTCCGGAATTAAAAGTAGTCTAGTGATTCGTACACACTAACAGACCAAATCTTATTTGACAAAAAAATAATTATTAAAATCCGATTGTAAGTTTCTGCGATATATGTAGAAAACATACATAAATACATTTATGAAATTTGGCACACCTATTTGCCTTTGTGGGCTTTCGTATGCTAAAATATGAATACAGCGCAATTCTTACAAAATCACATACATACGGGTGGAATTGATAAACTTAGTTTTTGGTAGTCGGTTAAAAAAAGCGGCCGATTGCGTGAGGGCTTACACGTATATTCACTCATTAAGTTAGGGTTCTGTAGAATGAGAATGCGCATATCCAAAAAAAACTTATAAACCGACTTTGTTTTGAAAGCAATTAACTCGCTATTATTCAACGACACCCTCACACAACTGTATGATTTTTTTTCTCAAGTTGACTACAAAACTGTAGGCCAGTTTACATAGGAAGCCTTACTACATTTTTTCCGGATCGGTGCAAAGACTGTAACATACGAACGGACGGACATGACAAAATTATAAGGGTTCTGTTTTAGCACTTTTATCCAATTCGTTACGGACATTAAAGAGTATTAAAACTTTTTAGAATTTTGACATTATAAATATAGTAAAGTGTAATAATAAAAGTTTACACATATTCAGTAGAGTGATTAATAAAACTCGCAATTTCAAAACCTCAGGCCTATTTAATATAATTATTTCAAAATAGTATGAAATTGGCAGTAGGTACGTAAATCAGTGTTATAAAGCATTAAGTTCTGATTCGAACTAGACACTCTGAAAAATGTCGATAAAAGCAATAAAATATCGTAGAACATCACTACCAGAAAGACACGCATCGATCATACGACTCTGTTGCTCACGGCATTTATACATTGCTTTCTAGACACGGTCGTTATTGCGACTCCAAGGAATATTGACAGTAATGTATATTGCTTATATTTTGATACTTTAAGATATTGTTTATAAAATTTTGATTTTAAGGTTATTTTCCTTATAATTATGTAAAGCTTAAAATAATGTTTTCTTCTACTCACAAATGAAAAGATAATTCTCTCTTTGACATTTTTCAATATCTAGCTTCTTGCTCTGCAAGTAATAACTGCACAGGAAGGCATTTTAAATATTTTTGCACAGCTACCACGCAGCTACACACAGCGATGTTGTCCGCGAGCAACTAGATGGCAGATTTGCAATTTTCGGACTGAATTCTGCTCAAGATCGTGGCGCGCTCGCCGTGCTTACATCGCATTTCTACTGGGTAGTCTTATAATGTTCTGTATTGCGTATCATAGTGTCATTTTGTTTCTGAAAAAAAAAAAAAATTTTACATAATGAAGATCAATAATTTATATTTTCCAAAAAACATATTAATACACTTTATTGTGGTCATCATGGTATGGGTAATTGAGTATTGTGGGTGTTCGGTGATGCGTGTCGGTGTCTGAACGTGCGACGCACGCGTCCGTCACGCACGTTGGCGCGCGCGTCTGCACGTGCGTCGTAGGTGCGAATGGAAGCAATGTGGTAGAGACAGTAAATAGGTGACGTGCATTACAAGTTAAGTGAGTATATAGTACACGTGAGATACAAGTGACCTGAGATATATAGTACACGTAGGATACAAGTGACCTGAGATATATAGTACACATAGGATACAAGTGACCTAATATATATAGTACACGTGAGATACAAGTTACCTGAGATATATAGTACACGTAGGATACAAGTAACCTAAGATATATAGTACACGTGAGATACAAGTGACCTGAGATATATAGTACACGTAGGATACCTGAAATATAATGAGCGTATAAATAATGGTGAATTTTCTTTTGTGACACAAATTCAACCCATAAGTCGACAAATTGGGTTGTATATTTTATATAGGACGAGGAAAGCACGGAAAACTATTAGCAATATTTCGACACCATGAAACGGGGAGCGGGGGCCATCCTAAGTGTGATAAAGCCGATTTTTTTTTTACAAAAACATATAATGATGCGTTACGGGGACACAGATTATTGAGATTGATTTTACAGAAATTTCTAAGTTCCTAAAACAAAACAACTCAAATAATTATTAGAACTGAAACTAAACTAAACTGAAACTAATAAGGATATTGCTAATAGCTTGTCAGTCACAGTGAGTCGCGCAACGCACGCGTCGTCACGCACGCGTCGTGCACGTGCGCGATCATTACAGTGTACCATCTACGCAGATATTATTCTATGACTAATTTATTTATCTCAAAGTTTTGACTATCTTAAGTTACCACCAAGGCTAACATTATTTTTTTTGTTATTAATTTTAATTAGTATGTAAAAATCTAAAAAAATCTGTCTCTATATTTTCGTAGGTTTCACTGGCATAAAACATCCATTATATATATAATACATAACATATATATGTTGGTCGGAGTGGTTTTACCTGCTGTTGTCACTACACTCATTTTCTACAGAAGAACCTGGAACAGTAGCTACATAAAAAATCGGCCAAGTGCGAGTCGGACTCACGCACGAAGAGTACTGTACTGCCTAACTATCACGGTTCATGAGATACAGCCTGGTGACAGACGGACGAACGGACCCTTTGGGTACGGAACCCTGAAAATGACTACAAATGTGCTTTAATTTTTGGTGATTACGCTGTATTTACTGAGTCTTCTCTCTCTATTTAAAGCTCAAAATAATTACCGTCTTATATAAAAATTGCAAATATATTACATTTATAACGGATACAGTTTTCTTATATAACTGCGGGACCCTAAAAACTGTTTTTTTCCGCCCAGTATTCTCAAAAAAGTTGTGAGACCCAACCGAGCAGTCTCGACCACGTATACCACACGACATGCTATTTGCATGGCTTCAATATGTAGAGAATGC
Organism: Apoda limacodes; assembly: GCA_946406115.1. Lineage (NCBI taxonomy): Eukaryota > Metazoa > Arthropoda > Insecta > Lepidoptera > Limacodidae > Apoda > Apoda limacodes. The sequence continues at coordinate 2,143,045 of OX291550.1, read as the reverse complement.
CGAATAACACAATAGCATTTTAACGTGAATTTGATGAAACTGCAGATTTTATAAAGAGTTGCGACACGCAGATAATGTACTTTTTGTATCGTCTTAAATATCGAAAACTGAAAAAGATTAAACAAGGTGAGATATATCATCTTAAACTTAGTTCTTCCAACTTGTCAAAACGAGACAAAACCTTTGGAGGTTGGGTGGCCTTGCAAGAAGTGTCTCAAATTATTTATACTCCGTGATAATGCGTTGTGCCGCAGCACATCTACCAATATGTGACGAACCAATACGTTGTTCGCATCAACGTGGTAAAAGAACCCTAAGAATTTTCTGTAATTTTTATGAATACAGGTATCTCTACCTAACACTCGTACAAGCGACAAGCGATAAGCGATAAGCGACAGAGCAGATCTAAATGAATTTAGTACCTGATCTTTAAATTGACTTATAAGGAACTTTAGAAGTTTCGGAATGATTACATTAAAAGGATCCATAATATTTGTCTTACAAAAGAAAGGCAAACCATTTTTTGTATGCCGTATTGTATTGTTGTTCTTGAATTGTACTTTTAGACAGGGATTTTATCAATAAATCGACCGAACTGACATCTAGAGACTGTTTAGTGAAATGTGCCGGATGATGTTCCTTACGCCAGGATAAGACTGGGTCATAAGGTGTGATGTTCTAAAAGTAAAGTAACATATTTTCATCTGGTCAAAAATATAATACTTTTGAAGTACCTAGTCACAGCGGAAACCACGGTTGGGTTGACCAGTCAGGAACTACTAATATAACTATAATTTATAATTTTCTAATACCTTTTAATAATATCGCAAAGGAAGGAAAGGTGTAACATAAACTTTTGAATAATTAATGTTTTTACAAAAACACTTTAATGCCGCGAAGGCACCTCTAAGTTGTTTATATGTTTTTCCCTTTCTTCTTGTGATCATTGACCACCAACTGTATAATATCATTGACCACCAACTGTATAATATCATTGACCACCAACTGTATAATATCATTGACCACCAACTGTATAATATCATTGACCACCAACTGTATAATATCATTGACCACCAACTGTATAATATCATTGACCACCAACTGTATAATATCATTGACCACCAACTGTATAATATCATTGACCACCAACTGTATAATATCATTGACCACCAACTGTATAATATCATTGACCACCAACTGTATAATATCATTGACCACCAACTGTATAATATCATTGACCACCAACTGTATAATATCATCACAGAAACCTCCCCCTGTAAGGTTAGAATCTGAATAGATCTTTTATTTAAAATGACCAGTGCTAATTGGGTTGTGTTCAAAATTTGTTTTTCTTTCACACCATAAAAGATTACCAGAAAGTGATGAGCTAATTTTCATTTTTATATCATAGTTTTCTGGGTGTTTTAACAGTTCTAGGTATTTTTAGGTATTCTCCCTTTCGAAACGTTTTGTATACAGCCAACCATATTTTTTTGTGTTTTAATTTATTGAACATTTCCTCTATTATTCTATTCTTTGAAAGAAAAAATGTTACTTAGGGTTTCTTTATATTAATTAAATTAAATTTGCTTGCAATTAGTTGCATCTGTGAGTGGTACTGAAGGTCTACGCCGTACGCCTGTGAGTGGTACTAAAGGTCTACGCCGTACGTCTGTGAGTGGTACTGAAGGTTTACGCCGTACGTCTGTTTGTGGTACTGAAGGTCTACGACGTGCATCTGTAAGTGGTACTGAAGGTCTACGACGTACATCTGTAAGAGGTACTGAAGGTCTACGCAGTACGGCTGTGTGTAGTACACGTCCAACCGCGTAGAACTTGCTACGAGATACTATTTAATTTAAATTTGTAATTAACTATTATATTAATAATATTCTGTGTTATGTTACTTACATACACCACTTGTATTTACAAGAATACATATAGTGAGCTAACTAGCGCCGCTATTAATAATGTTCTCTTCGTACAAAGCAGACGAGTGAGCGAGTAGACTTTATACATACGAATAAGCATGAGCATGTAAGTATTTACTAGTAATTTACTAGTTAAAGTAACTTTTCACACTTTTTTATTAAACAGATAAAATGGTGTTACTTTAATAGTTATATAAGTAGAATAATACGACCTCTTATAGCTTTAAATTTATTTGTTTTGTAGAATACGTTTAAACAGGCATGATTTATAGACACGAGGCAAACGCCGAGACCTAGACCTAGACCACAGGCGACCTATTTAGAAACAACCTAGTCATAAAAAGCCAGATAATATCACATGAGAAGTTTTGATTTTAAATATTGAGATACTTAAAAAAGAAAAGAAAATGAAACATGGTTATTTTTACGTATTCTATACTATAAAATAATTAAAACCGGTCAAGCGCGAGTCAGACTCATTCACCGAGGGTTCCGCACCTACCACTATCTACGTAATTTACAAACAAAAAACAAAAGTGTGCCGCTAAGCGGTCTCCCATCTAATTTCTGACCAAGCCCGACGTTGCTTAACTTTGAATATCGTCGTTTCCAAGAAACAAATGTGTTACTGTTACACTTGGTTATAGCTAGATGGCGCTGTAACTGATGGTGATTTAAGATGGTAAATTGCTCGGGCCCGTCTCACATTTGGTCGGTTATTATTATCTATTTGTTGTATAATTTCGAGCTAACACACACTATGCTCACTGCAAGATTGAAGCTTGTATGTGTTACTGTGTTCACGATAGAGCAACTAGATTATGAAGTTGATGATTTATCTTGAAAAACAACAAAACAATTTTTATTCGTGCAATAAAAAATATTATAAATGCAAAAGTAACTCTGTCTGTTTGTCTGTCTGCTTGTCTGTCTGTTTGTCTGTCTGCCTTCACGCTTAAACCGCTTAGATGATTTAGGTGAAATTCGGCATTGCGATAGTTTAAGTCCTGGAAAAGGACAAAGGCTACTTGAAAACGTCAAGTTAGAGTCGGTTTTTTTTCTATAATAGAGGAGTCGCCGTTGAAACCCTATACACCGATAACCGAATTTAGGGCGAGAGGAACTACGGGCAAAAGCTTGTACTATATATAAATCTATTCTAATATTATAAAGAAATGTTTACCTCCTATCTGCTTCTACTAAAAGTACAAGTAGAAGTTACATAAACTAAAACCCGACTACACACAACCCGCATAACTAGTAGCTACCGAATAAAACGTGTTTATTTTTAATTTGCGTAAGTAACGTAATTACAGAGAAGGAACAATATGCAGCTACGAGTATAGTCCGATCGGAATCCGGTTTGGGAAAAAATAATTAAAACTAAATTTATGTTTTTAAAAGGTTAACAGGTACATAAGGAACAAAAACCCGTAAAATGCCCCTGATTTTCAGCTCTTCCCGAAAAATGGTGGGATGAAAAGGGGTAATTTTTTTTTATTACTGGCTTAATTTTCGAGTCGATTAAAAATATCCTCTAAAAAAGTTGTAGGTCTAATAAAAATAAAAAACTTTTGTAGAAGACTTTTTTGAGCATGACAGTTAGTGCAGAAATTAGTGCACTTAACCACAAGAAAGAATTGTTAACCACTCACCAGGTATCGGCCGCTTGTCATGCTTCAGAAAATTGTTCTAACAGTGATCGACATTTTTCAGAAGATGTCGATGCCTCAAAAAAAATTCCTAAAGAAGAAACGCCGTTCTTATTTTGAATGAGTAAATTACTGACGAATTTAATGACTCTGAGGTTGAAATTCATGATGAACAGAGACTTCTGACGAAGAAAGTTCAGAACCTTTGAAGAATAAAATAAGAATATTTAAAGAAAAAATTATGATATTTTAACAATAATATGTTGTAACTTGTAACTTGTATTTTTATATTATATTTTTGATTATGAATAAACAAGATAAGGTTATAAATTTCAGTTTCTCTAATAGATTACCTTAAAATCTTATTTTCTTAAACAATTGAATGTTTTTTTAGGGTTCCGTACCTCAAAAGGTAAAAAGGAACCTGGTCTGGCTATCTGTCTGAGTGTCAAAACCCTTTTTCTCAGTAACGCGTGAAGGTATCAAGTTAAGATTATTATCAAATACTAAAGTCTACGGACCCTTGAAGTTGTAAAAAAAACAAGCTTCTAATTCAACGCAATAAAAAAAAATATGGCAAAACTACGGTCATTATTTTCGCATATTGTGACACAAATAAATCAAAACCTATGGGGACTAAACTTTGACATAGAATCATAAAACTTGGCAAGAAGCAAGATGTTACATCTACATATAATAAGGTTGAACCCTCGGTACGCGAGCCAGACTCGCACTTGGCCGGTTTTGTTTTCAATGTAAACATCCACTTGAAGTTGGATGTGGTTTCCGGCCTCCCGAGAGCATAAAACATAAATTTCTCGGAAACATGTCAATATTTCAATTTTAAAATTTGTTTGTTTATTATATGTAAATTTTAAAGATAACTTTCCTCCAGTTACATGGAAATCACATTTTATTTGCGGAAATAAAAAAAAATCGAAATAAAATTAAAAACCCTATTTGCAAAAAAAGTGTATTTTACAATAGTTGTAGATTTTTATTAGTCCTACAACTTTTGTAGAGGTCAGTTTTTGGTAGAATATCACAGTAAGCTGGAGATCAAACAAAATTCACCTCTTTTCATCACACCATTTCTCGGGGGGTAGCTGGGGCATTTTACGGGTTTTTGTTCCTTATGTGCCTGTTAATACTGCAGCCTCGGTGTGCACGACATATAATTCCAGATAGCTTTTTACAATTACTTTTTTAATCTATTTTCTTTTTATTACATCACAGCATACTTCTTGTTTACATAAATATAGTCTAAATATAGTTCACTTTTAGTTGCAATAAGTAAAAAAACATGTTTTCGTGTAATGAAAATAACGAAAATAATAAACATAATATATAACATAAAATAAACAACTAAAGCATTTTAATTTAGAAAATATTGTCTTGCGATAGTTCTATAAAGAATATTAGAATAAAACATATGTCAACAGCTTAATTCACTTCACAGACTGAACTTTTAAAAATACTTTAGGTTTTAATTTTGAAGTCGTATTCTAAGAATTAATATCTAGGTCTGCAGTGTCCCAGTTTGTATAAGTTAAAACGGCGAGACTAACCGAAGATAAGAGTAAGAGTGTCAGCGCATCGAATCGATTTCAGAATCATTCGCGTTATTATTATTTTCTGTCCGACTTAATAGTACGGGATCCAATTATTAAAAAGTGCTCAAATAACGATTTTTGTGGGACCCACCGAAGAGATAAAGGTGGGAGGGGAGGAGGGATACCTACTACCGGTATGTACTTATTGGGCACGTTCTTCTGAATTCCAAAAGTGCTGTAGTAGACTCTGAAAGTGGTGGAGGGGTAGTTATGACGTAACAAAGACGGCGGGTGGCCCATGTGGTTGAGCGGTGTTTCTCGATAACTACTGAACCGATTTACTTAAATATGGTGTCAAATTAAAGTGCTTGTAATTTAGAATAATTTAATTCAGACATTGATCCATGCACAACTTAAGTAAAATAAGTTATTACAAAAACTAACTTTTTGAAAAATAATCTTTTTCTTTCCGGAATAACTCGCTAATTAACAGGATTTTGTAACTTTAGTTTGAAATAAAGTGTGTTGTGGAATTTATCAGGATATGAATAAACTTTAAATCATCCCGATCGAGTAACAAAAAAGGGAGCTAAAAGTATTTACGTGCGTGGCGATGGCGATTCACTTGGTAAGGGTGTCAAATAAAAGTGTTTTTAAAGTAGAATAGCGTGTTTCATACACTTATATATAAAACTTAAAGAAAAAAAGATATTACAAAAAAAAAACTTTTAGAAAAAAATCGCAGGAAAGATGGATGCTGAGCCTATGTTATTCCACTAAAAAAATCGACTAACTGGTCTGATGTTTGTAAAAATGGCATACTTGTGGCCTTTTAGTTAATCTAAAATTTGTTGGTTTCACTGTTTCTGGAAAAACCGACCGTTGAGGATTAAATGGGAAATGAAACTTTGTCTATGTATCTGGTTGTTTTTGTAAATAAAACCGTTAGTAAAAATATGACGGTAAAATATAGTTTTTTAAACTTGAGGAACAGATGAAGATAGTTTAAAAACAAAGTTCTTTTTATTCACTTATTTTAATAATCTTTGTAGATTTATTATTTTTAGATATTCTTAAATCAGCCAATACGTTTCTGAAAATCTTTTGTTTTGTAACATCGAGACCCGTACGTTTACCTAAGTTTTCTATTGGGTGCAGCTTTTTTGTTTTTGTGCACCGAGTTGGATCTGATAATGCGTTGATCGTGTTACACTTAGTTAGGCTGTGATAATGCGTTGATCGTGTCACACTTATTTAGGCTGTGATAATGCGTTGATCGTCACATCTGATAATGCGTTGATCGTGTTACACTTAGTTAGGCTGTGATAATGCGTTGATCGTGTCACACTTAGTTAGGCTGTGATAATGCGTTGATCGTCACATCTGATAATGCGTTGATCGTGTCACACTTAGTTAGGCTGTGATAATGCGTTGATCGTCACATCTGATAATGCGTTAATCGTGTCACACTTAGTTAGGCTGTGATTTGCCGGAATCAGCGCGAAAATGATGACGGTATGTCGCAGCCATCGGGGCACGACATTTAATTTATTCTCCAAAAAAATACCTAGTTGCCATCAATGCCGTGAAAAAACTTCTGCTTCTTTATGGTTTCATCTCAGATAATCAACGTTTCTTTTTAAAAATGGTGCAAACCAGCTCTTTGTCTAAATATAGTCCAGTATAGTGAGAAGTGTTTGTGTAGCGGGAGGAGAGGAGAGGCTTAAACGATTTTTTTCTGAGACTAAATAAAATTTTTGTTTGTGTTTAGCAAAATGCATGCATGCCCTGTAATCTGGTGATTGATTGGAACGACGGAATATTTTTAGTTTTATTTTTGAGTGCTATATAATATTTAATAGAAGTTTTATCATACCTCTAAAAAACGAAACGGACGCTTTGGGTATTGATTTTTTTATTAATTTTAAACTACAAATCTGTAAGATTTATAAGATTTTATAAGATTTTTATTAGTATAACAACAGCTTAACCTAAAATACAATTTCTGTTTCAGTAAATTTTTATGATATAACACTAAGTAGGTATTTGGTAATACATACTCAATAATTAGTCACTTATATGTTGATCACTTGGCAAGCTACTGGATACGAGTTATACTACCCTCCGTACTAGTTAAAAACTGTATCACGGAAAGATAACATTCGTCGCCTCCTCATACTAATTACAGGTTTAGATGTTTAAACAGAACAGAACAGAACATAGAGTAACGATGAAATACAGAGACATGACATGTACATATTATGTTATTTTCTGTAAGACGTCTAGATTAAACTTATCTAATATTATTTATTGAACTTTGTTTTATTATTTTTAATACATATGTAATTGTAAGTAGATAAATATCAAGTAAAATTATTTTAAAAGTATTTAATAATCAAAAGCAAATGTGAGTAGATAAATATAGTAACTAGTAATTTATTATAAAAGTATTTTATCATTATTAACGATTATAAGTAAATAAATATTGAAGATCTGCAATTATAATAATAGTGTCGAATAAATTTAATTATGTAACTTGGTCATAAAATTTATATTTTAATATATTATCAGGAGTATGTGTGCGTGTATGAGGATAATTAGTTGTTTGTATGTGTGTGTGTGGGAGGTACAGGGTGTTTTGTGTGTGATTGTAAGTGTGTTTGGACGTAATAAAATGTGATTGTCATGTTAACTTACTCATGGTCAATTTTTATGTAATAAATTTCAACTGCTTGCTTATTATTCTATAGGTTTTAGTATTCTCTCCGTATCACCGTAACTAAGAGTTTTTAAATAATGTGTGACTGTTTTAGCGCATTCTTTATAAATTAAATCTTTTAAACAAGTTACTCTTGATATTCTGTTATATTCTGTTATATTAAGAAAGGTGCTAAAAATTTTATATAACCTTGTGCAAAAACTGATTTATAAAAAGGAACATTCCATACTTTGTCTTTTCTACGTTTATTTTTAGTTATTTCAGTAGGTTTTTAATGTTAAATAAGTAACGTCTGATTTATATATATTTGTCTAACTGTTAAAACTGGTATTTCACAATATAATTTTGATGTCGGATGTCGATACTTTTTAAATGTCATAACTTTCAGTATTGCTCTTTGGGCTCTTTCTAGACACATTAATGTGGATTTGTATGTCCCACCCCAAGCTCGGATTCCATATGTTAATATTGATTGGCATTATGCACTGTAAATGGAAATTAGTAGCTTTTTGTGACATATATGTCTGAGTGTTTTAAATACAGGAATTAAGCGTCTTATACGATTACATAACGATTCAGTATTGTATTTCCAATTCATATTACGATCAAAAGTTACTCCTAGATATTTTATTTTGTTAGTTTCTATTAAATTTACACAACTACACGCACGAATGTTAACATATTTGCAATAGTGAGCTTTTAATGGCCTAGTGGTAATTGGGGCTTGATGATTATTTCTAATGGTGAAATTGACGTATTTAGTTTTATCAACATTCAGTGTCAGTAGATTACTGTCTTGCCAACTTGTGATATGGCTAAATTCTTTGTTCATAGTAACATATAGTTACTACTACTACACACAATAATAATACACTACTTCAAGTAATTTCACTACATAGAAGCACAGTTTCATCTGCAAAAGTTATAATTTTTCCATTTTCAATGGGTAGTTGACATAAGTCGTTAATGTAGATTAAAAAAAAGGGTTGGTCCAAGAACACTGCCTTGGGGGACGCCGTAATCTATATCTGTTTCCTTGCTTTTCTGGTCATTCAGCTTTAACATCCGTTTACGATCTGTCATGTAATTAGTTAATAGTTTTAGTGGTAAACCTCTGATTCCAATGTGCTCCATTTTACTCAGAAGAATAGGAACCGAAACAGTATCGAATGCTTTGGCTAAATCCAGGAAAATTCCAGCACATTTATAGCCCATTTCTTAGTTTTCTACAATAAATTCAACCAACTGGTCAATTGCATCCGATGGCGATCGTCAATTCCTAAATCCGTATTGATTAGAAGCACGGAGATTAAATTTTTAAGAAAGTTTTTGAGTCTAGTATTTAAAAGTTTTTCCAAAATTTTTGCCAAAGTAGGTAGCATAGATATTCCCAGGTAGTCTATCTCCAGACTTATAAACCGGAATTATAATTGATTTCTTTATGTATATATATGCTTTTATAATATTATAAAGCTGAAGAGTTTGTTTGTTTGAACGCGCTAATCTAAGGAATGTTCCGATTTAAAAAAAAAAAAATTAATAGCTAAATCTTACGACATCTCATCAAAGAGGGAGGGGGGGGTCGAAAATTCGTCAAAATCAGCTCACGTAATTTATGGATAAATATAATATTATATATAATATTCTTACTAAGCCAATACGTTCGCTTAGATAGGTAAATGGGTAGTTCTCATCGTAGCTCAAATTTAATGGCCACACAGTTATATTTTCTAAACGGTATAAGTAAGATACAGAAATTGTGATTTGGGGGTAAAATATCTATTAAGCTACTAAGTAAGTAAAGCTTGTCTTAATAGAAGCAAAAATATATACCAAAAATCACACGAAACGGTTAAAAACGGGGCCATTTTTCGCATTCTCATCGCGTCACACTTTCCATTGCAGCAAATCATTTGTTTTCTGATTCTCTAAATTTCAGTGTATTTGTATGTGACATATACTGAAAGCATCGTAATTAAATATACTTTATAAAAAATAGTCTAAAAAAAGTTATTATCATTATTTTAAATTGAAAACACAAAATGCGTCGGTCACACGACTTTAGGTACTTTAGATTTGCCCAAATAAAGGCTTGCTGTTGAACACGATTGCAGCGACCAATCACAGAGTTAGATTCGGACAAACGTCAGGCGTTTTCCGGTATTGAAGAAGTGAGACGAGCGGCTTATCCACGTTCAGTGACAACAAGATCTGGTGAGTTCTATTTATTCATAGATGTATCGATCACTTGCGTGGACAACATTTTTGTGCATTGTATTTTAGCAACTGAAATCAAAGTTAACTAATCGAAGCAACCAAAATGCAAGATATTTATGTAGTATTTGTTTAAAATGTCACACGTAAAATTTGCAGGAATTTATTAAAAAAGGCATATTATCGTCACCTTTGTGGCACCTTTATGCCACGAAAGTGATTTTGTACCCTGAAAATGATTCTTTGTATGTTGGCAGGTGTTACATAGCCCATTTATCGAGAAAGGCTATAGGATTTATATCATTACGCTTAGACCAATTGGAGCTGAGCACCAATAAATAATGTTTCGAAAACGGGTTTTTTTTCCATTTGAGAGATTCCGCTGCGTGCGCTGTGTAATCGGTTAAAGTTTCGCAAAAACCATGTATGACAGAATTATGCCACTTTAAAACGACAGTATATGTTTTAAGGTTGGCTCACTATAACCTTTTTTATGCTAACCAAATTTGTTTTAAAATAATGCATTATTTGCGAAGGTGTTTTTATAAACATGATATAAATCCTTATCCAAAAAAATACGTTATTCATCACAAGTATTTAATTTAAAACAAAATTGTTCTTTACATCATTCGATTTCAATAAATATCTTAGGAGATATCGCAGTTTTAAAATAACATTGGCGGGTTAAAGTTAGCGTTAGCCCAAAGTAACTACTACTAACTGACTGACTGAACTATCAACGCACAGCTCCAACCATTGGACGGATCGAGCTGAAATTTAGCACACATATAGCTATTATGATGTAGACATGCGCTAAGAAAGGATTTTCCAAAACTTACCCCCTAGATGGGGGTTCAAAGTTTGTATGGAGCACCAAGATCGCGAGGTTAATTTATTAGTTAATTATTTTTGAGAAACAGAAAGAGAGGGGAAGACAGAGACAGAGAACGTCAAGTGTAAATAGGTTTTTTTTATAATGGAGGAGTTGCCGTAAGCATCCTACGCCGATAACGAAATTTAGAGCGGGGGAAGCCGCTGGCAAAAGCTAGTCCTAGAAATACGAAGACCTCAGCTTGTTTTGACACTCTTCTATGTAGGCACATTACCTATAGTTTGTCCATACTGTACTACTTAGAAAAAACCTCAGCAGAAAGCTCATTCTAGAACCTCAGCGTCCGCGGCAGAAAGTACATCTGAAACAGCATTGTTTATTAATCTAAAATTGTTATCGGTCACGATAAGTTAAGTTTTATTAAGTTAAGTTAAGGTTAAGTTAAATACAAAAAAAGATAATGTCGCAAGATGGGTCCCACGGAATCGTTCTTAAAACCAATTGGAGTCTGTACATACTACAAACCTTTATTAAATTTCATATCAAGACGTGAAAGGATAAATTATGCAACAATATAATATAAAATGTATAAAGAAAAAGTTAAAAATAACCGAACTCGGAACAAGAAGGGGGAAGAGCGGAGTTTGTAAGTTTGTTTATACGAGAATGTGAAGGTAAATCTCTGGAAGCGCCTGTTTAAAAGATCTTTAACTATATAAAAGGTACATTGTTCCAGATTGACATAGACTATGTATTATGTGTAGAAGGGAGAGGGATTATCAAAACCACGTTTGCCGTCGCCAGGTTAGCTAGTACACAACATAAGGGTATGTATGTACCTATTTGTCGATTATGGATCCCACATCCCATGTAGGGGTCGCGTTTACCAATTAATGAAAGGTTAGGGTTGAAGCCCTGGCAGCGGCGAGCGGCGAGCGCGTCATCCATAGTTTTTACGTCGTTCTCAATTTCCTGAGCTCTGTCTCGATTCGAAAGGCTAATTAAGTTTTTTGGCCGAAGTAATTGCGTTTCAAGGCAGCCACCCGACTGCGCCTTCCTAATGACTCGCCATCTTGTTTTTCAAACGGTTTTTGCCGCGGAGCCCGCTTTTAAAGTTTTATATTTTTGAAAGTGTCATTAAGTCGACCTCGGGGTAAAAGTATGAAGTCGACCTCGGGGCTAAAGTATTTTCAGAAGGTTGGAATAATTTTGGAATCATCTCAAAAACGTTTTACAGAAAATTTTATTATTTGGGTGTGATAAGCGGTCCTTAAATTCTATGATAGTCTTTGCACGTGTGCACACTACACACGTCGGCGAACGACTTTACGAACGTTACTTACCTATGTATAGGTAAGTAACGTTCGTAAAGTCGGACTATACTAATATTATAAATGCGTAAGTACTCTGTCTCTCTGTTACCTCTTCACGCTTAAACCGCTGTACGTATTAAGATGAAATTTGCATGGACAAAGTTTAAGTTCCGGGTAAGGACAAAGGCTACTTGAAAAAGGTTTTTTTTGTTATTAAGGGCGGTTGACACCGCGGGCAAAAGCTATTTATCAATATGTTTATATGTTTCGGACTTACCACGATTAGATTTGTTGTTCCCGATATTTCGGCACAGTTACATAGGTACACGATCTTTACGGATGAACTTCAAATCTATTCGTGGTTAGCTCGAAACATATAAACATATTGTACAGAGGATTTCATTTTTGTGTGCGCTAGGTATACAGGTAGATCTTTTTTGTGTGCGCTAGGTATACAGGTAGATCTTTTTTGTGTGCGCTAGGTATACAGGTAGATCTTTTTTGTGTGCGCTAGGTATACAGGTAGATCTTTTTTGTGTGCGCTAGGTATACAGGTAGATTATTTTTGTGTGCGCTAGGTATACAGGTAGATCTTTTTTGTGTGCGCTAGGTATACAGGTAGATTATTTTTGTGTGCGCTAGGTATACAGGTAGATTATTTTTGTGTGCGCTAGGTATACAGGTAGATTATTTTTGTGTGCGCTAGGTATACAGGTAGATTATTTTTGTGTGCGCTAGGTATACAGGTAGATTATTTTTGTGTGCGCTAGGTATACAGGTAGATCATTTTTGTGTAAGCTAGGTGTCATCATTTTTGGCAAATGTGGTCTAGATCCTCAGTTTTATCTACCTCTCCTGTGTATCCTCTCCTGTGACCTTTCTGATGTCTGTGTACATTGCGTGCCGAAGTCGCGTGCACTCTCTTTGACAATTCAACATACTTAGCGTGCCTTAGCTCGCACTGCAGTGCGACGAGTTGCAGTGCGTTTTCAAAATCGCAACGTAACAGATTTGCTTAAAGCACAAAGTTGTCCAATTTTTTTTTAACCTTTTGATGAATAATAAAATAATAGAGAAACTTAGACTTACGCAGCACCCATTGTTAAGGGTACTACAAACAAAAAGGAAATGGGCACTTAGCATTTGTTTGTACTTTTATTTTGCAGAAAAATATTGACATTGACATTCTCGGAGCCGGTTGTTTTGAGAGCGGGCGCTGGGAGCCGCGCGGGTACTCCGACACCGTACACCGCACGCGGCGCTGTTTTCACTACCGCCACATACCGCCCCACCCGCGCCGCGTCGCCTCCGCCCGGCCCCAGTGCTTAACGTTACAAAGAATTAGTTACATGTTACATTGGTGTTTTGCACACAACTGTTAGTAAACACTACATTAATAAACACGAAGCAACAACTTCAATACTCCACATGCTCTTCTCGAGTAATTACCGTTCGGTACAGATGTGTTGGTCCTGCTTATTGTCCTTTTGTCGTCGGTATGTTGGGGAAAGTTTTACCTACATTTTAAAAGGTACTTCGAGAATGGAATGTCTATTTTAGTTTCATTGCAAATAATTTCTCAATACTTACCAACCTAATTAAACCTAATTAGTTAGTATGAACAAAGTTGCATATTTAGACCCACATGACCTTAATATACTCATATTTATAAAATGTCATAGATATTTATTTTTAGTATAAAGGTTATTTGTTATTCGTTGCGGAAATATTTGCCACTAGACGATCACCCATCCGGCTACTGAACGCTCGACGTTGCTTAACTTCGCATATCGCTTTTGTCTGATAGACAATTGCAACTGGGCCACGAGCTCTTAGGTGGCTTAATAGGCAGCTTAAAAACTCTGACAGAACTCTTAAAAGATGTGATTAAATTTTAAAAGGATTAGCGACGCGCGTGTAGCTCCCCTGGTCGTCGGCTACGATGCCGGCAGACTGTAAGCTTGTTTGCCATCTTCACAATATAAAAATTAAATACTCGCATAGCCTGCTTAATATGCATATCTGTATAGGTACGAATATGACAACGTTGCTATCACTCAATCAATAGGCATTGTACTGTTGTCTGACGGTACTATCACTAAATAGGCATTGTAATGTTGCTGATGTTGCTATTACTCAATCATTAGGTACTGTAATGTTGTCTGATGTTGCTATCACTCAATCGATAAGCATTGTAATGTTGTCTGACGTTGCTATCACTAAATAGGCATTGTAATGTTGCTGATGTTGCTATTACTCAATCATTTGGTACTGTAATGTGTCTGATGTTGCTATCACTCAATCAATAAGCATTGTTATGTTGTCTGACGTTGCTATCACTCAATCTATAGGTACTGTAATGTTGTCTGACGTTGCTATCACTCAATAGGCATTGTAATGTTGTCTTGATGTATCAATCAGTATGTACTGTAATGCTGACTGAAGTTGCTATCACTCAATTAGGTACTGTAATGATGACTGAAGTTGGTATCACTCAATAGGTACTGTAATACTGACTGAAGTTGCTATCAGTCAATAGGTACTGTGATGCTGACTGAAGTTGCTATCACTCAATAGGTACTGTAATGCTGACTGAAGTTGCTATCACTCAATAGGTACTGTAATGCTGACTGAAGTTGCTATTAATCAATATGTACGATAATGCTGACGTATGTTCAGGTTTTTATAGATAAAAAACAGAAATTTAAGATATTTTCAAGTTAAATTTCACTTAAATGGCAATAATTTTAGTAAAAATTGTTTTATTACCGCATAAAGTATATATTTATCTTATATTTGTATATAATGAAAATTGAAAAATATCATTATGTATCTTAAAAACATCTTATTATGGACTCATGTTTTTGAGACGGTTACGGTCATAGGATTTTTTCAACTGAAGTTATAAGTTACCAGTGAATTTCGGAAATCTAAAACAGAAAACAAGAGAGGTTCTGTTTAAGTATTTGTATTAAATAGAAAATTAAATTAATTCATACAATTCCTTAAATGAATATTTTAGGAACCTAAATTTGACCGAATTAAACCGAATTTAACACCATCCAGTCATAATACTAAAACTATAACAACTTAAAAAATATACGCTATTTGTTAAAATACTTCTGGTCAACAATACACAGTTATAAAAAGCTAGTTTTTAAATTATTAATCGTTATAATTAATTTTCAAAGTGTGTGAGCTGCGCACATTTACGCGTGCAAAACGAGAGTTTGTATGGCAAGCGGGCCGTTTACCGATAACACTCTTAAGTTAACGTATTATTACTAGGCTTGCATTTATATTTTTACACGAAGTCTTTATTTTCCCAGAGAAATAATCCAAGACACAAAAAGATAAAACGCAGATAAAATGTCACTACTCTTCTTGCTTGACTTCAGCAATGCTTTCTACACGGTTGATCTTGACGTTCTAGGAGGCACTTTACGTTCGCTTAACATATCTCCAACGGCTATAGATTGGTTTCGCAGTTATCTGTGTGGTCGTCGGCAGCGCATTAAGGTAAATGACTCTACATCTACCTGGTGTGAAAGATTCGCTGATGGCCTACAGGGTAACGCTTTCTCCTTTATTGATTGCAATATTCATAAATTCAATTTCTTCTCGTATTTCTTCTCTCTACCTCTTTATGCAGACGACTCCAAATATATAAGCAACCTACTATTGAAAATCTGCCCATAGCTATTGCTGACATGAATTATGATCTGAATCGTATATTGGAATGAGTTTTATACGGTCTGAATCTAAATCCTGTTAAAACACAAGTAATAGTTTGTTGGCGCCTCGAGTCTTTTGAAGACCGCTTTCAATTTCTGGTTTCTTCTGCAAATCGACTTTCCACAAGCTTGTTGATTTAAATCCCCCCCATTACCTTTTGTATATTTAAATATGAGATTTTTTTTTTGAGTGGGTAGCTGTTACTTTTTATTATGTATATGCTGTGTTAAAGTTGTCTCTAATACCCTAATACAACTGCTGGATGGATCATCAATTCACTAACCAAAAGTCATATTGTTCTACTACAAAGTCACTATCAACAACATGGATCTCACACAAAGCTTACAATTAACAATGTGTATGAATTAGTAAAGCTGTGCCAATCACGTATGAGTGAATATGAATCTAATCTCCAAAGAATAGGCAATATTGCTGATCTTGTTCAACCAGACATCACTTCACTGACCCAAGATTACAATTAATTCAAAACTTTTGTCTGGAAAACAATATCCATTTTGAAGTCACAAATGGAACAATTGGTCCTTGGATTGGATAAATTTGAGACCAATGCACGAAAAAAGATTCTCCTATTTCACAGTTTACCAGAAAAAAACCAAGACAAAGTAAGTGAGGCAGTCATGCAGGTATTGACCGACAAGATGAAACTGCTTAAATTGGGCCCAAAAGACTTAGAAATGTGTCATCACTTGGGTAAATTCAGAGATGAACCACGGCCAATATTGGTTAGTTTTTACAGTTACCAACAGAGAGTACAAGTACCTATAGGATAGTAAGCATTCAAGGATATTGGAATCACAGTTTCAGAGTTTTTGAACAAGTTATGAATAACATCAAGTCATGTTTAGATAAACAAATGTTAGTCTAATGACGGCAAGATCATTTCCGCTAAGGTTTTCTCTAAGGACTACAGTATGGGGTTTTTCAAGAAAGAATTTATTGGATTTTTGAAGGGTCAGCAACGCGCGAGTGATACCCCTAGTGTTACAAGCGTTCATAGGCTACGGTGACCGCTAACCATCAGGAGGACCGTATGTTTTTTTATCACCTTAGTGGTATAAAAAAATACGCAATCTCATATCGCGATAACCGGAATCTGTTACAAATGTCTCCCAGGGCGCGCCTAAGCCTGTGGTAGACACGCGCAGCACTAGCCAAAGAACTGGAAGTTTGGCCAACTTACAATCAAGAACCCCTCGTAATACAAAATAGAATAGGTATCAACCTGATTTACTTTTATATGACTTCTGAAATTAGTAGTATTACTTATTACAAAAACAGCTGAGTCATTAATAAAATTCGGCCTAAATTCTATTTCCATTCCAGTTTATGTTTTTTTTTTGTTCAAATACAAATTTTCGTATAGAGGTTACTGTTTGTTGATGTTTTTGACAGCTGACAAGTTATTTTCTTTTCTATTTAAATTGGCCTGGTTATTAAAGAGTATTACTCATAATGGCTCGCACACTTCGGAAATTTGACATTGGACTCGTAGGAATTTTATGCTATTTTATAATTATTGTTTCGATATTAAATTGTGATGCGCTATTTTTATAATTGTTTATCAAAATCTTTTCTGAACCCAGTAGGTGTAAATGGTGTTACAGCAAATAATAAATCATTAGACTTATGATATTCTTAAATACTTTATCTTTATTTTTATTTTTTTATTACAATTTAACTATTTCTATTATTTTATTTTTAATATATTATTATAATATTATGAACATTTCTGACAACCTTGACAGTAGCTTCTTTTCAGTTAATTCAGATTTAGCTGAAAACTATTTAGTGCCGATAGTGAAGATAGTGAAGACCCTATTAATCTCTTTGATAATCTCGTTTCTACTTTCACTAATTTCCGATAATGCTTAAATATTGTACACATGAATGCACAGAGTCTGGCGTAATTTGATTGTCAACATATTGATGCAGTACTCATATCCGAATCTCTTCTTAAACCTTCACTACAATCAACTCAAATTTCGTTACCTGGATATAAATGATTACGTAACTTATTGATAGAATCAGGCGTTACTTTGCGGAAATTCAGAATTATGATAAAATACCTTGCAAATCCGCTAAAAACAATTCAGTAGCACTCACGTGCAGAATTACACTCCTAGACATGTGGATGGTGTATTTCTGCACGTGAGTGCTACTGAGTTGTCTACGAGAAATTCCGTGTGTTCAAGAAAAAGTGTCGGTAGGTGCAAATTAAAAAGATATTTACATATATACCTGCGTATTATTTACATTATATACTTAACTACATAAATTCATACATACATACAAACATACATACACATACATAAACATACACATATACCTATACATATTATACATATATTTATACGAATACATACATAAATTTTAGTGTAACAGGATGATAATAAATATTGTACGAAAAGTCAGGCGAATCGGGGAAACTATTTGGAAAAAACAAATGTTACAGATTGTACTAAATAATTTGAAAGAAAAGTTATGATGAGGATGAAAGGAAGTGATTTCGAACAAGCCGTTTCAAAGAATCGCGTGATGTAGCCTTTCTGATAGAGTCAGGATTATGTGAAGCCAATTTAGTTGACGTTGGCATTCAGAGACATGATCGAATATCACTGCAGTTAAGAATGGGTAGGAGAAGAGTATCAACGAGAGTAATTTTAGTAGAAGTAGGAAGAAAATGTTTAAAGCGTTGTAACGAATGTAGAGAGGCATAGAATGTAGAGAGGCATAGAATGTAGAGAGGCACAGTATGTAGAGAGGCATAGAATGTAGAGAGGCACAGAATGTAGAGAGGCATAGAATGTAGAGAGGCATAGAATGTAGAGAGGCACAGTATGTAGAGAGGCATAGAATGTAGAGAGGCACAGTATGTAGAGAGGCACAGAATGTAGAGAGGCATAGAATCTGCGAGAGCTCCTTCACTTGAGCCGACCAACTAAGATTACTGTCTATAATAATTCCAAAGTCCTTTACAGTTGATTAGTAAGGTATAACAGAACCCAAGAATCTGATATTTGGTAAAGTATTATTACTAATTTTGCAGTGCTGCCGGGAACTGCATAATAAGATGGCTTGACTAGAGATAAGCTTGACCTATGTACATTGTTATTTTTGTATTGTCTATATGGTAATTATCCTATACCTAATTGTGTACATGAAATAAATAAATAAAAAAAAATATATGATTTTTATTTACTACTACTATTTCAAATCGATACAACAGATTTAGAAGTTGTTTAAATTCTGCTTTAAATATTAATTGTTTGTTTACCTACTTACCTGTTAGATAATTAAAAAAATCTAAAGTTAAAAAAATCAATATTTTTTTTGTGATTAGTTCGGTGCAGACCAAGTAAAATTCTGGCGACCATGTGAGTTACTCTAATATTTTGTCCACAAAAGGAGGTTTCACAAAACTTTCCCTAAGTCCATCTTGTACCAACGGCCGACGACTGTCCCACTTACTCATTTGCATCGCTCTCGACACTTTCCACTTTTCCCCACAAGTTTTTACTAATCACCTTGTCTTATTGATTTGCAATCATGATAGAAGTGACTACTGACGCATTAGATCAAGTACAGCCACCACCACCACCTTTGATTCCAATATTAATTTGACATCACATGAACCACTTTTAATATCATCTGGTGCCACAAAATGAAATCGTATTGTATATTTCTCCCTTATTATTTTATGTTATTTTGAATTTTATATCTTAATGTGCTATCTTTATTTTATATATTTGTAATTTTTTTTATGTTGTATCTTAACTAAATAAATAAACTTAAGGCCCCTCTTACAGCCCACTAATATCAGTGAGTTGTAGTAAGCATTTCTGCTAAAAACGGCCACTTTTAGCAGAAATGCCAACTACAACTCACTGATATAATTTAGAAACTATATAAAACCTTCTAAAAATAGCTTATCACTAGCTTCATATTTACGACATTTGGATTTTAGAAATTCGTTTTCTACGAAGAGAAAGATGAGTATATCTAATGTCGGCGCTAGTTAGCTGCTATATGCGCCTTAACTAACCAAGCGGAAATCCTTTTAAATATACAGATAATCTTCTATTTGTTATAGGTGCGTGCGCTTGTATCTGTTATACGTGCACCTTCTATCAGTTACCCGTAAGTCTTTTATCTGTTTTACGTGTGCCTTCTATCTGTTATACGTGCGCCTCCTATCTGTTATACGTGCGTTTTTTTGTCTGTTATACGTGCGCCTTTTGTCTGTTTTACGTACAAGACGCGTTGTGACTACCATTATTGCCGAACGTAATAAATTAAATGACTGTTTTAATTTATTTAAGTAATTTTTAATTTATTTATTGCTATAGTTAGTTGGTAAGTCATAGTCCAGTTACGACGAGGTCCAACATTCAATTAATTTCCCTCCGTTTGTTTCTTCTGGTCCTCTTTGCTTATCATTTACATATATTATTAAAGCCGTAAAGATCGAATGGATTACAACTCAATTCCTTGCGAGCAAACACTAAAAACTGGTGGTATGGAGAAGTATCTGAACTCCTATAGGTCACACAGGACCCTACTAATGATGCTATTGGGCATTCTCCGATACACGGAGACCAAAATTATAGTTTACGACTTTTCGAGTCGATGGTGTATTTTCATCTATTTGTAATCCCATGTCTCGTAAAATCTTAGTCAAACAAATATTAAAGTTATTTGAATATTTTTGACTTTATTTTATTTTTATTAAATCTAAATTTACGTATTCGGCCTTTCCGTGCCTAACTAGGAAGGTTTTCAAATCACGCAAAATTGGCTTTCTTCTTCCTATGAATCCGTAAAGGGCCTAGCCCGCTACATATTTCTTACCGGTTGGCAAAATTATAGCAATTAGTTTGCTAATAGCGTTTAACTTTCCATTCGCTACCTTACAGCTAGATTATTGGTGGAAAATCTACACTATATCTACCTACTTGGTAATTTCACCCAAAATGTGGACATCGGCTTCGCGCATCTCACCACGTTTAATATGGTCAATTAACTCAACAGGATAGTCGTCTGATTTAGTTAACTTTTCTTCAAGAATAGCACATTAAATCTTGGAAACGACATAAAACTTTTATCAAATATTCTAATACCTATATTATAGTATATATTATAGTACCTAACTACCTACAACTACTTCTGGGCACACTTATAGTAACAAATACCTACTACTACTTCTGGGTACTCGTATAGTACCTAACTACCTACTACTGCTTCTGGGGACTCTTATAGTACCCAACTACCTACTACGACTTCTGGGCACTCTTATAGTATCTAACTACCTACTACTACTTCTGGGCACTCTTATGTACCAAACTACCTCCTACTGCTTCTGGGCACTCTTATAGTACCCAACTACCTACTACTGCTTCTGGGGACTCTTATAGTACCCAACTACCTACTACTGCTTCTGGGCACTCTTATAGTACCCAACTACCTACTACTGCTTCTGGGCACTCTTATAGCACCTAACTAACTACTACTACTTCTGGGCATTCTTATAGTACCCAACTACCTACTACTGCTTCTGGGCACTCTTATAGTACCCAACTACCTACTACTGCTTCTGGGCACTCTTATAGTACCTAATTAACTACTACTACTTCTGGGCACTCTTATAGTAACCAACTACCTACTACTGCTTCTGGGCACTCTTATAGTACCTAACTAACTACTACTACTTCTGGGCACTCTTATAGTACCTAACTAACTACTATTACTTCTGGGCACTCTTATATTACCTAACTAACTACTACTACTTCTGGGCACTCTTATAGTACCCAACTACCTAGTACTGCTTCTGGGCACTCTTATAGTAACTAACTAACTACTACTACTTCTGGGCACTCTTATAGTACCTAACTAACTACTACTACTTCTGGGCACTCTTATAGTACCTAACTAACTACTACTACTTCTGGGCACTCTTATAGTACCTAACTAACTACTACTACTTCTGGGCACTCTTATAGTACCTAACTAACTACTACTACTTCTGGGCACTCTTATATTACCTAACTAACTACTACTACTTCTGGGCACTCTTATAGTACCTAACTAACTACTACTACTTCTGGGCACTCTTATAGTACCTAACTAACTACTACTACTTCTGGGCACTCTTATAGTACCTATCTAACTACTACTACTTCTGGGCACTCTTATACCTAGTACCTAACTAACTACTACTACTTCTGGGCACTCTTATAGTACCTAACTAACTACTACTACTTCTGGGCACTCTTATAGTACCTAACTAACTACTTCTACTTCTGGGCACTCTTATAGTACCTAACTAACTACTACTACTTCTGGGCACTCTTATAGTACCTAACTAACTACTATTACTTCTGGGCACTCTTATATTACCTAACTAACTACTACTACTTCTGGGCACTCTTATAGTACCCAACTACCTAGTACTGCTTCTGGGCACTCTTATAGTAACTAACTAACTACTACTACTTCTGGGCACTCTTATAGTACCTAACTAACTACTACTACTTCTGGGCACTCTTATAGTACCTAACTAACTACTACTACTTCTGGGCACTCTTATAGTACCTAACTAACTACTACTACTTCTGGGCACTCTTATAGTACCTAACTAACTACTACTACTTCTGGGCACTCTTATAGTACCTAACTAACTACTACTACTTCTGGGCACTCTTATAGTACCTAACTAACTACTACTACTTCTGGGCACTCTTATAGTACCTATCTAACTACTACTACTTCTGGGCACTCTTATACCTAGTACCTAACTAACTACTACTACTTCTGGGCACTCTTATAGTACCTAACTAACTACTACTACTTCTGGGCACTCTTATAGTACCTAACTAACTACTTCTACTTCTGGGCACTCTTATAGTACCTAACTAACTACTACTACTTCTGGGCACTCTTATATTACCTAACTAACTACTACTACTTCTGGGCACTCTTATAGTACCTAACTAACTACTACTACTTCTGGGCACTCTTATAGTACCTAACTAACTACTACTACTTCTGGGCACTCTTATATTACCTAACTAACTACTACTACTTCTGGGCACTCTTATAGTACCTAACTAACTACTACTACTTCTGGGCACTCTTATAGTACCTAACTAACTACTACTACTTCTGGGCACTCTTATAGTACCTAACTAACTACTACTACTTCTGGGCACTCTTATAGTACCTAACTAACTACTACTACTTCTGGGCACTCTTATAGTACCTAACTAACTACTACTACTTCTGGGCACTCTTATAGTACCCAACTACCTAGTACTGCTTCTGGGCACTCTTATAGTACCTAACTAACTACTACTACTTCTGGGCACTCTTATAGTACCTAACTAACTACTACTACTTCTGGGCACTCTTATAGTACCTACCTAACTAACTACTTCTACTTCTGGGCACTCTTATAGTACCTAACTAACTACTACTACTTCTGGGCACTCTTATAGTACCTAACTAACTACTACTACTTCTGGGAACTCTTATAGTACCCAACTACCTAGTACTGCTTCTGGGTTATTTCATTCTGTTTTTTTATTATTTGTTGTTATAGCGGCAACAGAAATACATCTTTCGTGAAAATTTCAACTGTCTAACTATCACGGTTCATGAGATACAGCCTGGTGACAGACGGATGACGGACGGACGGACGGACGGACGAACGGACGGACGGACAGCGGAGCCTTAGTAAGTAATAGGGTTCCGCTAATTACCTTTCGGGTAGGGAACCCTAAAAATGAATATATGATGGCAAACATAAAAACAGTTGTGAAAGTAAACATAACGTTTCAGTATGTCCTCATAAACCAAGATATGAAGCTTGGTGACACAGCTCTTTTAAATAAGTATTTTTGGCTAACGCGACGAACCGAAGTTTTGTAAGGGGACACTAAACTTCAAGTCATCTATTTGCACATTATTGAGTTAAAAATGTTGACGGGTTGAGATGAAAGCAAAATAGTATTTATACCACTCATACAAGTTACTTATACCCTACAGATTTCCCCTGTCTGTTTGCAACTAACCAGTCGTAGGGGCATACAAAGAAGGCTGCGGATATTGACCTCAGAACTAGCTGCTTTTCACTTGGACAACACAACTGTACGTCACTTGTTTTAACCTCAATAAAACAAAAATATTCCCTAAAATAAATAAATATAAAAAATAAGAAATACCATCACGAGACTTATCCCCCAGTTAAGTCAGAGATGTTAAGAATGTATTGCCTATATAATCCACGTTTCACCGATGGTATTCCGTCCCACAAACGTACCGGGTAAGGTGCTGAGCCTTTCATCGTACCGGGCACAAACCAGAGTCACGACAACTTAAACATTTACAAATTGTACCAATATTTGTTTGTCCTTACCGAAAATTACATAATATAAAACTGGTGGTTGGTAAAAAGAGGGTGTCCCCCACATTATGACGTGGGTGTGCATCCCACTACTGCCACCAACCAAATATGCATTACATTTTTTATTAAAATTTACACACATTACATACTAATTATTACAATAACTAAATAAACTAACAGAAATCTTACTATATCCCCTGATACCATTAAATAACTTTCTAAAAAAATTAAAAATGCAAATCCTTTGTGAAAACATTGGCAAAAAATTATAATTAAAATTGATAAATAAGATTATAACTAAATAAACTAATCCCCTTACTAAATTAAATAAACCGTCCATTTGTACTAAAGCTAATTAATTTGTCAACTACGAGTACCCAACTCACAGTTCTGCTATGATATAATGCAGTTTAAATGTGTTACATGAAGTAGTTTTCTACTTACTGTATATGAGACAATTACGTAATCTGTTACCTATACCCACAAAAGTTGCACTTGCACAATCTTTACTTCTTCCTATTCTTGATTATGCTGATGCCTGCTATATTAATCTCACTGAGGAGCAATTAAGTTAACTTGAGCGGCTACAAAATCTCTGTATTCGATTGGCGAACAAACCGATCGCAGCGGTGATAACGGTATAGTAGCCGGTGTATGCCGAAACTAGTAGCCGGTGTATGCCGAAACTAGTAGCCGGTGTATGCCGAAACTAGTAGCCGGTGTATGCCGAAACTATATAGTAGCCGGTGTATGCCGAAACTAGTAGCCGGTGTATGCCGAAACCAAAACAAAAACTTCGGTCGGTTACTTGATTTTATAGACATCTTGTAAGTGAAAATGTTCCTCTTTTCTCACTGTTGATATTTATCAGCAGGAATTTAAGTTTTAAGTCTTTTTCACAATTATTAAGACATATAAACGTATATGTTTGTGGCGTACACCTTCGGCCTAGTATCTAAACGTGACGTAACATGTACGTATATGTTTGTGGCGTACACCTTCGGCCTAGTATCTAAACGTGACGTGACATATGTACGTATATGTTTGTGGCGTACACCTTCGGTCTAGTATCTAAACGATATTTATGCGTGTGTTCACAGAAGATGGTTCGTTGCCATCGAAAGAGGACGAGTGGGCGACCGAAGAGGGGTGGGCGAGGCGCGCTGCGCGGTGTGCGGCGCGTGGCGCACGGCGGGGCGCGCGCTCGTGCTGCTCCACCAAGGCGCTGGTGCGGCGCGTGCCCGTGCTGGGATGGCTGCCTAGATACTCGCTACGAACCGGCCTCGCTGACGCCATCGCCGGTGAGTACACAGCGACCCGCCAACCGGCTTCTTGGTCCGACTACGGGTTCTAGATAGAACTCATTCTGAGCTCCGAAATTTGCCATAGCAATTGGCGCAATATGCCCATTCTCTGCTTTTTACCACTGCATAACTAAGTTTTTACTATAGGTACAGAAACATCGCGACCTACGCATTTATTTACCAGCATAACTAAGGTTTACTATAGGTACAGTCATTTGCTAAAGTGCATGCATAGTGTAAAGGTTAAAATTGCGTGAAGCCATTCTGTGAATCTCGCACTCACACATTAAAATTATCAGAACGGTCAATAATATTAACCTTAAATCGATAAAATTAGGTTTAGTTTTCTTTATACCGTTCGTTTATTTAAACCGTTCTTCTATCTTTTGGTTTCTTAACCTAACAATTAGGTGTAAACTGCAGTGTTGTTCTACATAAGTATTGTTTATTTCGTATTACATGATATCTGCCCGGTGGTGTAGTGGTAGTGTAGGTAGGCGCTGCGACTTAATCCAGCGTGCCTATGGTTCAAATCACGTTTTTCCGTATTGAGCATTTTTGTTAGGAATAACTTTTTTTTTATGTTTTGACATCTAGTTTTCTCTGAAAAGCACCAGTTGGTATGAGAACTTTTTGTTTTGTTTGCAAGAATTAAAACACATGCAATCAAATAAAAATGGTTTTTATTAAAATTTTATAAATCATAAATAATGTTTTTGATAAATGTCTCTTTTTTCTATATATATATATATTTCCTATGGTTATAGCTAAAGTATTCGTTTTCATAATAAAAAGAAAATTGAAACTTAACCATAAGAATAAAAAAAATACAAGTCACCATTAATTTGGTAACGCTGCTATATTTTGAAAAACAACAAAGTAAAAAAAAATATGTTATGTCTTAGATATATTGAAATGTAAAAAAATATCTGTAAGAGAAATAGTACTTTATTTTAAGGGTTACATATATATGTTTTTTTTTCTATATATATATATATATATATATATATATATATATATATATATATATATATATATATATTTCCTATGGTTATAGCTTAAGTATTCGTTTTCGTAATGAAAAGAAAATTGAAACTTAACAATAACAATAAAAAAAAATACAAGTCACCATTCATTCGGTAACGCTGCTATATTTTGAAAAACAACAAAGTAAAAAAAATATGTTATGTCTTAAATATATTGAAATGTAAAATAATATCTGTAAGAAAAATAGAACTTTATTTTTAGGGTTCCGTACCCAAAGGGTAATTAGCGGAACCCTATTACTAAGGCTCCGGCTGTATCTCATGAACCGTGATAGTTAAGACAGTTGAAATTTTCACAGAAGATATATTTCTGTTGCCGCTATAACAACAAATACTAAAAAATTGAATAAAATAAATATTTAAGGGGGCTCCCATACAACACACGTGATTTTTTTGCTCGATTTTGCTCGATATTGATAACGGCAACAGATAGACGCCTTAAAATATTTACAAAATATTTAGTTATATAGTTACTTTAAAAATAAATAATTAAATTAAAATAAAACAAAAATTTAAGGGGTGCTCCGATACAACAAACGTGATTTTTTTTCCGTTTTTATAGATAATGGTTCCCTTCCCTTCGTGCGCGAGTCCGACTCGCACTTGACCGATTTTTTAGTATTTAATATAACCTCCATTATTTTCAATCACAGCAAGCAAGCGCCGCCGCATAGATCCGACTATATTAGAACAGATCTGTTCCTCTAATATTATTCCAAATTTCTAAACAGTGAGCCTCTAATGACTCTGTAGTTCTTTCATTTCGCATGTTCCATCTTTGCACCATCAAACCCCATAGGTTTTCTATGGGATTTAAATCTGGTGATTTTGCAGGCCAAGGAATAACAATATTGTCCGGGTGTTGAGTAAACCAATCCTGCACTATATCGCTCGATGCACAGGACAGTTATCATGCATAAACTGTATTTGTGGCATATCAGCTAATGGATAAACACACCGCGCTGTTGGCAACATTATCTCGTCTAACACTTCCACATAATGTGAAGCTCTAGCGCGCCCTGCTATCGAGATTAATTCACCAGGACCAGCCGCAGTCATCCACCCCCACATATTTAGTGATATCCGTCCAGATTCTATATTTGGGACAACATTGTGTTCTGCATAACGGGTTCCAATTCTGCGCCACAAATGAAGCCTCCCGTTTTTAGATGATACGAACGACTTCTCATCGGTGAATAATGTGTGCTCCCAGTCAAAATCTAAATACTCCTTTGCAAACAACAATCTATTTTGTTTATGGGTATTAGTTAAATATGTTTTTTTAGCTGGCTTTCTATGATGCAATCCTTCAATATGCAGACCTCGACGAACTGTGTGTGAAGATGTATGAAACATGTGTCCAAACACAGCAGTCGGTATGAAACCATTGTTCTCGTATTGTTCCACCATGAATCTTCTTTGAATCGCATCAATGTGCCGCGGGCGTCCACTTCGAGGTCGAGTTAATAAACTCCCCTCCTCTTGGTTGCGCGAGATCCAACGCTGTGAGATACACTAGAAGGTCGCCAGTTGAGCGACCGTGGTGACAGCCATATTGACGATCACTGACCAGGTCGTGTTCTTCTAGGTATCTTAGAAGCTGTGTGTTGATCACACGCTCCATCACCTTGGAGAGGAGAGAGGTAATAGCGATAGGTCTGTAATTCGATGGATCTGATCTATCGCCCTTTTTGCACATTCGCAGTCTTCCATGAAGACGGAAATTGCCTAATGTGGTGGGAAAGCGCAAAGAGGCTCGTGAGTACAGGACATAACTCAGGAGCACACTGCCGGCATGGTCATACCGCACCACGGTATAATAGGTGGCACAGCGCCTTCATCGTTCATATTCGAGTTTGAGGCAAAGAGACTGCCTTGTAGATCGGCTTTCTCATTAGCACTATGGGCCAAGTCACTATCGGGCTTTCGCAGTAGTGGTAACGACGACTGGCAAAAGTTCCCTCTCAGAAGGATAGCTCGCAAGTCGCCTACCTATTTTGGAGATGAATTGGAATTTTGCTCTGGCAGTTGTTTTCTTACTGAACCTCGAGGCAGCATTTAATTTGCGTTATAACTCAGGAATATTCGGATCCTTATTATCACGAGCCGTGGTCCAAGCCTCATACGCAGTTTGCTTAAAAATTTTAGCTTCTCTGCAAGACCTATTAAACCACGGTTTTTTGTCCGTGGTCCGAGGTGCCAAGTGGCGCAACCACTGAAACAACACTGAAGTATCCGTCCGGACGTGTAGTCAGCAGAAGGTCCAGTAAGGGTAAGAGAAAGTACCAGCTGAGAGAATCCATAGGTCAAAGCAAAGTCATGAGCAGATATCCCTGCATAGTTATTGGTTCGAGAACGGAGCCACTCACGCCCACCGCGTTAAAGTCTCCCAAAATAACTAGTTCTGCTGTGGGATATCGCTCTAGAACTTTGTCATTCGTCAAACTCAGGTGCGTGAAGTGTCGAGTTACGTCCGTGTCACCGCTATGAGACCTGTATAGGCACGCATACATACGAGTGTGACCGCCGTAATCTACGCGCACCCACAATATCGACAGGTCCCTGTCTTCAAGGCTATGAAGGTGGCGACAGCAGATATCCTCCCGGACGAACATACATACACCGGCACGACTCATAAAATTGTGCTCGAGATTGTAGCCGGGATAGTGAAGGTATGATGTGTCGGCCGGGCAGGATATCTGCCTCTCCGTTACAAAAAGAATATTCGGCTGCGCAGTCTCGAGATGGTTGTGGACTGCGTTACGATTTGCGTGAATACCCCTGATATTGCAAAAATCCACATTATATGTGGATGGAGTAGCCGCTGTAGAAACTCTTTTTCTCTTATTTTTTCTGGCCATTATATGTTAAGTTACTTAGACTAAAGATGAGGATTCACTGGACAGACAGCTCGGAGGACAAAAAGGTGCGGTACTAAGACTGCCGAAGCTCGACACAGATGATACGGTTGCTGGCACGGCGGGTGGAAGGGTCCCTGATCCCCCTCTGTTGTAGTACCCGGGTCCACTCCGGTCTCCTTCTCCGGCACGACTACTATTTCAGAGACTTTACACCGGTTGGCGGATCAGCCTCCCAGGGCGGAGATTAAGTGATCCCTGGGTTCGAGAACCCGTTCAACACCGTTCCGCACCGTTCAGCACCGCCGGTCCTCCGCTGTCCGCGTAGAAAATCCTCAAAGAGCTCTGGCAACCTTACTCACCGCCAGGAACACAACACTACTCAATGTTAGTGTTATTATGGCCGCGGTTTTCTGTAAGGTGGAGGTACTACCCCAGTTCGGGCCGCTCATTTGAACAAGTACTCGCTATGCCCCGCTGTAATTGTTCCGGTGGCTCATTCAAGCGAGTAATCGCAGTGCCTTACCTCTCTTAAATGTCAGAATAACGAAATTAGACGAGATTAGAAAACAGTGATCGTGCAGCACTGAGCACTGAGCACAGGCAGCACAGCGCAATGACCGGTCATGTCTCAGGTCAGGTGTTGTTTTGTATAACATTATTGAAACATTTTAAAAATACAAATACGTGCATTTGCAGCGCTATTCAGATCTGTACCGATTGTTTGTGAAGTTGTGGACGCAACGCAACGCAACGACAGCCGGCGAAGCGTGAAATTGTCGGGTTTCTTTGCCGATTGTTCAGGAGTCGCTTTTTGCTAGGACAATACTGGTAATGATATGCCTTGTGTTGTGCAAGCGGATTCCGAAGTAGACACAGGTGCACAGGTGTTCATGTACAGACATTCTTGATTGACAATATAATTAAAACCAAATAATATCTTCATAAATTATGACAATAAGAACTATATCATCAATGTTGATAAATATTTTACAGTATATAATATAGACATAATACAGTATTTACAGTAGAGGTACAAATGGCAATCTTATTGCTATGGAGCTATCTCTCCTTGATAACCTTTAGGTGAAGAAACTAAAGTTAAAAATTTCAAGAAATTGTGTGTGTTAAGATAAATTAATAAACAAACATAAGTATGAATAAATTATTATATATATAATAAACATTGCAAAAGTAAAAACAATTACATAATAATATATTTATATAAATACTATACATAATATTTAAAAAATATAGCTATATATAAATTATATATAATATAAATTTCAGAGAAACTTCCTCCCGCGAACCCTTGGGTTGTGGAATGAGCTCCCTGCCAAGGTTTTCTCTAAGGACTACAGTATGGGGTTCTTCCAAAAAGAAGTTATTAGATTTCTGAAGGGTCGGCAACGCGCGAGTGATGCCCCTAGTGTTGCAAGCGTCCATAGGCTACGGTGACCGCTTACCATCAGGCGGACCGTAGGCTTGTTTGCCACATTAATGGTATAAAAAAAAAAAAAAAAAATATACAACTTTTTTATCTTTATTTATTGAAGTGTGAAATTATTAGTTTCTTAAATGTTCTCAAGGACTGCACTCGTTTTATGTTCTCAAGGACTGCACTCGTTTTATGTCCAAAGGTAATGTATTTAGAATCAGAATCAGAATCTGAATTTTTTATTTGTAAGCCTTAGGTAAATTTGTAGATGTTATATAACTTAGTGTACAGCTATGCTCTGCCGTTTTTCAACAGCGTACAAATTATTATTGTCAATCTAAATTACAAAAATAGATAATTCTATATTAATTACAGATAATATGATAATAAATTATACAATTTTAAATAATAACAGCAAATGCGTACATAGTATTATTAATAGTAAATAATCATTTGTCTAATAAATTATGTGCTTAATAACTAGTTGTTTTATAAATTACATGAAATCATGTCAAATTTAAAGTTTTTATGTCCGCTATATATAAATTTATTAATCAGTAATTGTCGATCTCTATTACACACCAATTCATATTAAATTTACATTTTGTCATTCATAAATTCATTAACAGAATAATCGCATTTTGCTAGTAAAAAGTCGTTGAAAGATTTTTAAAATTTGTGTTATTTATTTCTTTAATCTCTTTAGTCAATCAATGTTATAATATGTTTAAATTTTTTTGTGTAAGTGTTGTAAATCGTTTTAAATTGATCTTTTCTTGCTTAACGTGTTTTCCATAGAAGTGTTCTCTTACGTTTAGTACATAGTTTGATTCCGTTTGTTATCCACTTAGGTTTTTTATGTATTGTTATTTTGAATTGGAAAGCAAAGATCATAGAACATTTTGTACATATCGTGAAAGCGATTAAACGCTTCATCTGCATCACTGGACTCGAAGATATCTTTAAAGCCTAAACTACTTATACAGTCCTGAAATTTAGCTACGTTCTCTCTACTATAGTTCCTTTTTTTGATAAACCAATATGACAGTATACAGGTTTTTTTTACGGGACATTTTATAAGTTGTGCTGTGTGATCCGATAATGCTAACTCAAGAATCTCACTTTTGGAGTTTGGTAAATTATGAAATATATTATCAATGCAGGTGGCTGCTTAATCTAAGTTGGGTTCTAAACTCAATTTTTAAATTAAAACTATCTAGAATATTTTGTAGCTGATTTATAGTTTTGTTTGCTTTCAGGATATTTAAGTTAAAATCTCCACAAATTATGACTTTTTCGCGTTTTTCAAGCATACTTTTGAGAGTAATGTTTCTAGAACATCAAAAAAATTTGTTACTGAATTTAAGTCAAATTTAGGAGTTCTGTAAATACATATAATTGTGACCCGATGTTCATATATTTCTATAGCACTACATTCGACAACATTTGCAATTGACAAACTGAATATTTTATGAAGTGTATTGTAGTTATACCCGTTTCGAACCATATATACAAGATCGTCCATTTCTATTATTTCTATTATAATATTAAGCTAGTTGAAAGTTGGGAATAACCGAATTTTGTAAATCCGTATCAATCATGTTGTGCTCATTCCACGACCTTATTAATGAATGATCATACATTTGTGAATGGTGTGTAGGAGTTTTCAACAACAAGCTTGTAGATTCACGAAGTAGGTAAAGGAGAACCAATGAAAGTGAAATAATGTTTTAAATATACTGATGATTTTGGATTGAACAGTACGTTATAAAGAATTCCTGCAAAGACGAATTGGGAGCCACTTGAGCTTTGTTCGGAATATGGATATGTGATCATACTTTCGCAGACCAAATATAAATCTAATGCATAAGTTTTGAAGCCGCTCAAGCTTATCAAGCTGCTCTTTGGTGAGATCAAGATAACCAGAATCTGCATAGTCGAGAACAGAAACAAAAAGTGACTGGGCAAGAGTAATTTTTGTAGGGATAGCAAGAAAATTCCGTAATCTACTTAAAGACTACGCAATAACAAATATTTACTTACTAATTTCTTTAATTTGTAGATCCCATGGTAGAGTTCCATCGATAAGGAAACCTAAGCTTTTTACAGTATTACTGTATGGAACAGGGACTTTATTTACACAGACTGATGAAAGTTGTTGGCTATCAATCTTGGAGATTAGTCTTTTTCTACCTACGATAATGACTTGCGTTTTATTGGGACTGACAACAAGACCATGCGACTCTGTCCAGTCTGTAATGCGAGACAGGTCCTTATTCATGACTTTAATAGTATTGACAACTTATTAATAGAAGCTTTTAGTGTATATTTCAAGATCGTCTGCATAAAGTTTTTTTCAATTTCAATTCTTTATTCAGTAACAAAAATCATGCAAATATACCTTATACTTGACATTACAATGTGAGATGTTATTCGATTAATCAAAATTGCAAAGACACAACACGCCACCTTGCGGAATGCCAGGAAAACATTCTGGTCATCTACAGTTTCATAATTGGAACTTGAGTCGTCTTGCAAATTAATTTTTATGCCATCGATAGCAGTATCGAACCTCATGTCACGATTCCAATAACTTATTTAATTTTTTTGGCTTTGGTCTGATTACCATTTTGTCATTTTACCGCCGTAAACTCCGAAAATAATCTATCCAATATGTTTATTTTTTCATCTAGTTAGAAGTTAATGTAGTTTTGAGCTACGGTATTTGTGATATCAGCCCAAACAAGCTGAATAGGGTTTAGATCTGAGTGGTATCGGTATCGGTGTGGCGGTAAACGAAGGACAGCATGATCGTGAGCTTTCAAGAGTTCATCAATTTTATACATGGGCTCTTAATGTTTATTATTAATAAGACGTATGAAATGAGATGTTGTCATTGTTTCCTGAAATTCAAACCAGTTCTGCATTACACTTTTGAGGCTTGTTATTGTTGGCTTCTTGTCATCTTGTACGCTATAAGATGAGTTTTCCATTAATACAACAGAATTTGCTCAACCCACTTATAAAATGGGGCCTACTTTTTATAAGTTTCAAACTTACTAGTAATTTACGGACACTTGGCACTTGGACTTTGTGTATGACTAATGAATTTTTCTTCTAATTACTTCTAAATCAAAATAATCAACATGTTTTTTTTTACTTTTGTGTTTTTTTTGGCGAACTAAATTTTTACTGACCCGAATTGTAAGTTAATTATTTTTCTTCCATTGTCACTTATCGTACAGTTTTCTCAGTGACCCCTGTAGCCTGAGCCACTATTTTGTCAGTGACCCCTGTAGCCTGAGCCACTATTTTGCCGATATTTACATAATTTTCGTATTCAGTGCTTTTTTAGTCTGCTTTTCTCTCTAATAACGGCTTTGACATCACAAGATAAGGCACCACCTATTTTAGATAGTTTATTTTATGTTTAATTTATTTTAGATGGTTTGTTTTATTTGTTTTACACCATAAAACTTGGAAAAAAAATATAAGTTAAACAGCAAAACACTAACAGACAAATTTTTGTGTCGTGCGGATTTCTTTTGTTTGCGCTCCGCGCTCGTGGAGGCATTGGTGCTGGCACAACCTCCAACAGCCTATATTTTACTAAGATTAAAAGAAGTTAGATACGATTACGAACTTCTTTCCGTATGCTGGCAAAACGATCTTCATTGTCCTAAAAAATTTAGTAAAGGCTTTCATAGTACATTAATTTGTCAAATTATTGAACAAAAAGAAAACTAAAGTCCGCCTTTTATTTCTGGGGTTTGTATACTATGAAACACATCATCGAAAAGATAGTTAGTTCAAGTTATTGACCGACCGAAAACGCCACTTTAGAACTGAATATAAAAATAGGTCATAATTTTAAAAAAATTAGATAATTACAGAGTTGATGATCCCAGATACCTTAGTCGCGTCAAAGTTCTTTTTTGCTCAGCGCTGTCTTCAGTACACTCAGGGACTCCCACCAGTATTACGTTTTTTTCTCTAATGTTACGTTTTGTAAGAGATTTTCATAGATCTTGTGAGCCTTAGAAACATCACTGGATATATTTTGTTTTATATCTGTCATTTCTGTTTCAAGTGCTTGAATTCTCGTCTCAAACATTCTATTTTTATTTGCAAGTTCCAATATTTCAGTTTTTATGCAAGTCTGCTCAATATGCAGGCTCTCCACGGAGGCTTTGATTTCTTTCAGCTGATTTTTCACGTCCATGATATTCTCTCGCATAATATTTAGCGTACCTTCCTGTGTGGACCTGTCCAGAATGTCTGTGATATCTTTGCGAAATGCTATATAAGACCGATTTCATAATGTTGGCATATTTGATCCATTTTACAAATATTACAGCTTAATTTTCTAGCATGTATGATATCAGGATTATTTTCACGTCAGTTTATGGGTCAGTAACGTACTTTTAAACGGCCTAGTAGAACTAGTATTAGGTATTTCAAAGATTTCACTGACGTGAGTGTCATCAATTGGTAGAATGTTAATACCCTTACATTTGTCTTGTAAGCAACTTAATAATGCTTTAAAATCTGGGATATCACCACCAGCAGCATCATATGCATCAGCTGTCCTTTTTACACATCTACCAATCCCATCAGAAGCCCCTTTTTCGTGTCCAAAAAAATGCTTCTTTAATAATTTTTTGGCATAACTTTTCCTGATTGTTTTATAACTACTGGTACTTTTTTAGTAATTCATATTTCACAGGTAATCAATGTGTTACTAGAAAAGCTGTTAAGAGTTACTGATTTTTTTCTACATAGGTTACAGTGCCTTGCCAAACAATCCTTTACAAGGTAATTACCTTCACAGCACATACTTTTGACTAAACCTAATTTGTCATTGCTGGCGTGCGTATAATTTATACGTTTGGATTTCATCATTGATGTTGAGCCAAGCCCCTTTGTCTTTGATGACAACTGGCGGCGGCGGCGTTTTCTCCTTCCGTCCCTCAGAGGAACGGTCGGCCTGCGAAGAGGTGGCGGCGGGGGTTGTGTCCATGGCGGTTGGCTCAAGGCTGGCCGCCGAGGGGGACGGGGACGGGGAAGCGCTAGGCGCTTTGAGGCGTTTTGCCTCAGATTTGGAGGGAGGGGGAGAAGACTCCTGAGCGGATGCCGCCGAAGTCTTTTGGGACTTAGCGGTCTTTTTCCGCTTCTTACCCTTTTTATGTCCCCAGGCTAACCACTTTGAATCCTCATTTGAGGACAACGCCGACTTAGCGGACAATACGGCTTCCGGGGACAAGGCAGCGGTCCCTGAGGGGGCTGGGGTCGAGGGGGCGACGGGGTAGCGAGTGGCCGAGAAGAGGCCAAAGCGCGGGAATGTGTCGGCCGTAGTGAGGGC
The DNA here is from genome assembly GCA_946406115.1 of Apoda limacodes. Classification (NCBI taxonomy): domain Eukaryota; kingdom Metazoa; phylum Arthropoda; class Insecta; order Lepidoptera; family Limacodidae; genus Apoda; species Apoda limacodes. Next base: position 2,106,669 of record OX291550.1, on the reverse strand, counting down.
GACCCCCACAGCCTTGATGCAGGCGTGGACTAGCTCTGGGCGATCCCGACAAGTGCATCGGCGATTGCCCCTAACTGGTCCCTGGTCCCCCCTGAGTGGCCGAGATGTAGAGGTTGAGTACCTAGTGACTCCCCACCATTGCTGGCGTGGAGCAAGAATACCTAAATGTGGTCAAGCGCCCCGCAGTGCTACGGTTTGCTTGGTGTATACCTAACACCTACTCCTACGGCCGGGGTTACGTTTTCACCGTTAGGCACACACACACAAAAACAGACAGTGTCGTTTCGATAAACTTCGCATTATGGGCGGGTTGAAGAGCGCGAAAGTTCACGCACAGCGGGCCGAGAAGCGATTTCTCAGCCAAGCACACACAACTGAGCAGCGCTTAACGCCCAAGGCGATTGTCCAAGAATCGCGGGCAATAAACCAAACTATTCGAGGTAGACAGCACTGAGGCAAAACACCACTAAATACTTATATAATTGTATATAATAATACATGAACGTACATTTAGTTACATAAACTTACTTATATCTTTATATAGTTAGTTTACTTTAGTTATTTCCATTCCCTTCTGTCATATGTTATTTTATTGCGGGGAAGGGCGACTAGCAATAAGATCACTTATCACGTCGAGATTCTCTTCGTGACCTCTTTAAAAAAATAATATACTTACTGTAGCTTCTCAGTATATTTACGCGTGCTTACTGTATGTACGTAAAACCTAAGTTTATTTGTTAAAAATAGTGACATACACAACGTTTATACTAGAAATAAAATAAACGATTGTGATTCCAAAATGTCGCCTTCAGAAGGTGCGTGGCTCTTTCATAATTCAGAGCATTTGCTTTTTTAATACAATTCCTGAGAATATTGTTAACCTACCTCTATATACTTTTGAAACTTCTATATATTAAAGCGGGTCTTATTAACAAGGGGTACTATACTGTGGAAGAATTCCATAAAGATAATAATTTCTTAGTCTGGAATTAAAGGTATGGGCCTAATACTGGACATCCATCTATGACTTATGTACATATGTAGTTGATAATTAATGACACATTACGATCAGGGGATGCACCATGGATAGTCGTCCACCGTTGGCTGCTTGGTGTTGGCGGGCTTCTGGATGGAGGTGGGTGTGGCGCATAGACGTGTACACATATGTGTGTTGACGGATATTTGCATAGACTCAGTGTATTTGGTGGCCTGGTTCCTGCGTGATTGATGGTAGCAGGTGTACACCCAGGAAATTTCTTGTCATTTCTTCTTCCCTTAGGCTTGTTTCCGAAGTGACAGTACGTTAAATGGTGTGCACTTGTTGCTGGACTTGGCACTTGGTGTGGGAGCTGGGCTACTTCATGATGTACAACGTCTGTGAGTATGTGTATGTATATGGGTATGTGTGCACGTTTGTGTGATGCGCCCTCTCGTATTTGGAGCCTCTCTGGCGCTGGGCGGCCGATGGTTGATTGCAGCGGGTTATTAATACTATATTTATTATATTATTATACTTGTACCTATGTAAGTTTATACATATATGTATATTGTTTCAAGTAGTATACATTTTTGATACACCGTGTTTTAATATAAATCAGATTTTAAGTTCAGAGTACGTGTGTTCGCCCTGTAATGTTAAATGTAAACTTGTGTGTGTAAATCTCAATATGAATTGGATTTATATTTTGTTCCTTTGCTACATACATTGTAACTAATACAATCGAAGTTTTATTGGAGTTGCTTGAGTGTGTCATGCTTTCTCAAAGTCTCTGTGGCTGTGGTGGCATGTGCGTCGGGTCGTTACGTTCCCTAAAACATGGTTGAGCGAAGCGATGGCTGATTCATGTGTCATACTTGTGAACGGGTGCCGCTGTGGAGGTCTGCTCTTACAAACTTCTTTTTATTTTTAGTATTCGGTCATCGGTGTAGGATTTCAAAGGCAACTCCTCAATTACTAAAAGTCCTTTTCCGGGACTCAAAACTATCTGCATGTCAAATTTCATCTTGATCGGTTCAGTGGTTTCACCGTGAAAAGGTAACAGACAGATTTACTTTCGCATTTATAATATTTATTATGATATTATATTCATGGATAGTATGGATAATTTTAAGTATATGTAAATATATGTATGTACGTATGATTGTGCAAAAATATAATTACGATGGCGCTAATGCCACTAGAACAACTAAATATCGGAATACTCTTAAATATCTGGATTCCTTCACTCGATTACCGATATTTGAAGCTTCACATGGTGCGCCCCCTATGCTACATAAAAATCAAAAAAATAATAATTGACATGTTTGACTTCGTTTTTAGTAGCTTACTTACTTATTTTTTATTACCTATTGTATTGGTCCATATTGTATACTCTTTAGCTAATTATCAAAGTATTGTATTACTACTTTAAATGGAACTTCTTGCCAGCTCTTTTTGGCAGAAATTAACATTGTATACATTGTATTGCCGATTCAAAAGTGTTCTTAGAAACCTACTTGAATAAAGTTTAATTTGAGTTTGAGTTTGAATCCCATGTAAATGCTACTCCCATGTAAATGCTACTCCCATGTAAATGCTACTCCCATGTTAATACTAATCCCATGGTAATGCTACTCCCATGTTAATACTACTCCCATGTAAATGCTACTCCCATGTTAATGCTACTCCCATGTAATTACTACTCCTATGTAAATGCTTCTCCCATGTAAATACTACTCCCATGTAAATACTACTCCCATGTAAGTACTACTCCTATGTAAAAACTACTCCCATGTAAATACTAATTCCATGTAAATACTACTCCTATGTAAATGCTTCTCCCATGTAAATACTACTCCCATGTAAGTACTACTCCTATTAAAAGCTACTCCCATGTTAATACTAATCCTATGTAAATACTACCCCCGTGTAAATGCGGCGCCTATGTAAATGCTACTCCCATGTAAATACTACTCCCATGTAAATGCTACTCCTATGTAAAAGCTACTCCCATGTAAATACTATTCCCATGTAAATACTACTCCCATGAAAATACTACTCCCATGTAAATGCTACTCGCATGTTAATGCTACTTCCATGTTAATACTTCTCCCATGTAAAAGCTACTCCCATGTTAATGCTACTCCCATGTAAATGCTACTCCCATGTTAATGCTTCTCCCATGTAAATGCTACTCCCATGTAAATACTAATCCCATGTAAATATTACTCCCATGTAAATGCTACTCCCATGTAAATGCTACTCCCATGTAAGTACTACTCCTATGTAAATGCTACTCGGATGATTTTTTTTCACAAGAGCCGCCATTAAGCTGGCAGTGAGGTCAGGGCTCTCACACAAATTTGCACTAAAAAGCTTAATATTTCGCAAACGTATCAATACTTCGCAGTACTTGACATTCTATATATTACATATTACATTGTACTATAGTAAGTAAGTACTAATATAGTACATTTGACGCACTTAACTAATTTAAAATTGGCTGGTCACCCAGACAGCAACATAGCAAGGGACGTGTATTTTATATTGTTTATAATTCACAAAGTGCATCTATCACAATATAAGTATTAAAAGTGTGTGTTAAATTGTTGTTAATATTAGTGATATTATTATCTTAAAATAATATAAACTTTTCTTACAGTGTAAACATTAATAACTGGAAACCGATTATCTGCTTCATAATTAACTTGTGTATTGAATATGGTAAGTTTCCATCGAAATTAAAAATGTCAATAGTCATACCACTCTCATGGCCATGCTGAAATTATGGATAGCTATAGATCATATAAAATATTCATTATATATATATATATATATATATATATATCTTTACACCTATCTTGAAAATAACAAGTTATTGTGCGAAGAACAGAAAGGTTTCAGGAAAAACAAAATATTAATATGGCTAACTACGTCTTTTTATATAAAATTATTATGAGTGTGGATAATAAAGTACCTGTTACAGCTCTATACATGGATATGAGAAAAACCTTTGGCCACGTAGGCTATAAGATATTAATAAATAATATGGTATTAAAAAATATGGTATTAGGAAACAAAAAAATCAATTAATTAATTGAATCATATTTAACCAATAGATGTCCGGTAACACAAACAAGCAAAATATGTCAAAAAACTAAATGTGAAGTTTGTATTTAATTTCGACTTTTAGACAAATTGTTCCACAAGGCAGTATTCTAGGTCCCTTATTATTTCTGATTTATATGAATGATCTACCAAATGTGAATAAACACCATATGATACTGTTTGCAGATGACAGTACTTCTATATTCGTTGATAATAAAAAAGTAACTATGAAATCGAAATTAATGATTTAATAAAAAATATAATTCTATGGATGACTGCTAATAATTTACTCAGTCTGTGATTACCTTAATGACAGATTTGTGTAATTGTTACTTATTTATTGACTGTTAGTTATTTTAATATATGACATAAATATTATTCTATAGGCAGATTTATAACTAGATATTTGCTCTTGTAATGTTACAAAATGATTGATTTGTATTTTTAATTATATGTTGTTAATATTGAATTATTATAATGATAATAATAAATTACTTATAATTATGCATGTCAAAAACATTTGTACGCCAAATATGTGGCAGAACATAGTGATACATAAACATGTTCATCTTATTCATACTTCACCTATTTTATAACAAATAAATAAATATATAGATTATTTAATATTTACAATTGCGAGCACGAAATATTGAAAGTATGGTTTAAATGCTGGAAAATAAAGATTCAAAAAAGACTTTTTTCCTTTTGACCCTTAAAATAAGCAAAAGCTTACCGATCTACACGCGTAGTAAACTACATAAGCAAAAGCTTACCGATCTACACGCGTAGTAAACTACATAAGCAAAAGCTTACCGATCTACACGCGTAGTAAACTACATAAGCAAAAGCTTACCGATCTACACGCGTAGTAAACTACATAAGCAAAAGCTTACCGATCTACACGCGTAGTAAACTACATAAGCAAAAGCTTACCGATCTACACGCGTAGTAAACTACATAAGCAAAAGCTTACCGATCTACACGCGTAGTAAACTACATAAGCAAAAGCTTACCGATCTACACGCGTAGTAAACTACATAAGCAAAAGCTTACCGATCTACACGCGTAGTAAACTACATAAGCAAAAGCTTACCGATCTACACGCGTAGTAAACTACATAAGCAAAAGCTTACCGATCTACACGCGTAGTAAACTACATAAGCAAAAGCTTACCGATCTACACGCGTAGTAAACTACATAAGCAAAAGCTTACCGATCTACACGCGTAGTAAACTACATAAGCAAAAGCTTACCGATCTACACGCGTAGTAAACTACATAAGCAAAAGCTTACCGATCTACACGCGTAGTAAACTACATAAGCAAAAGCTTACCGATCTACACGCGTAGTAAACTACATAAGCAAAAGCTTACCGATCTACACGCGTAGTAAACTACATAAGCAAAAGCTTACCCAGCTACCCGTTTAGTAAACTACATAACCTGAAAACATGAAATATATTATTATGTTAAAATGCTAAACGTATTAGAAACAACTACACACACTGAACGAATAACAAGACACAGACACCTGCACAAATAAGATGAATACACAAGTAGGTACACAGAGATACAACCGTTGTCATTGACGGACAGTAACTATTTTCATTGTATCGATTTCTTAACAGTTTTTGCTCGTGCATTGTACTCGTATTAGGAAACAAATTACATTAACTATCTATCTACTGGCAGAATTAGATCTGTCGGTAAATTACTTAGTACTTGTTACTGAGTTCTCCAAGTGTGTAACAAATAATGTTTAAATCAAGCCTCTGAAAGAAAAACAATAACCCACTTTAGTTGTTAGTTTAAGTTTTTAAATAAATATAAATAAAAATGGCGTTTGTCCTGTTCTACAAAATATTGAAGTTTTATATTTCTGTACATTACGGGGTCACAAGTAATAACAACTCGATGCTATTTGACATATTTTTTAGGGTACCAGTAATCAGGTTCATTTGAGTTCTTTTTAATCTTAATATATAATAAATCTCGTGTCACAATGTTTGTCCTCAATGGACTCCCAAACTACTGAACCGATTTTGATCAAACTTCGTAAATATCTGTTATTTGATCCAACTTAAAAGATAGGATAGTTTTTATCTCGATATGTTAAGTGCGAGCCGGACTCGGGCACTATAGGTAAAAACCAACTTTCGCCGGGTACAGAGGGACGGCAGCGGAACAACGTTCGCCGGGACAGCTAGTAAATATATATTTTTTAATTCACTTAGTTGGAAAACAAGCTTACGATCCGCCTAATGAACACTTACAACACCTGGGGCATCATTTAGGTTCCAAGCTGTGCGAATTAATTCTCTGCAGATTGCGAGCCGTGCGAAATGGTAGAAAGTAGCCGTGGGCATCATTTTAAATAATTCATAAGAACACATCCCATTACACAATAGGTAGAAGACACGCATAGAGACAAAGTCTCTCCTCAGACTTAAGGGTTCGATACGGGTTGTGAGTTTGAAATTCTCACAGCCCGTTGTCGAACCGAGTCAGAAGGGCCAAGCTGGTATCCGTGTGCACCTGCCCAGAGATAGTAGCAGTATTCCAGTTAATGCAAATCTACAGAACATAGATTTGTCAGCACGTCCGCATAGATACACTTAGTTTTGTCCAGATATATTTAATGTACAAAAATAGATGTGAATGGGTAGCCGCTGGCTTAACATTGACGACACGAACCGCGAGGAAACAAAAACCAAAATAGGAAATATTTAGTATTGTGTCGTTAATATAGCTCAGCTCATTGTGCGGTTTCCGGAAGGTTTGCGTTGTTTGTTCGACCGACAATGGAGCCAGGGCTCTCGGGAGTCACGCGATCTCGCCAACCAATCTCACACTTTTCAATCTCGTTATTAGTCCACAATGCTTTTCATTTTACAATTAAATGGTTATTAATGAGGCACATGGCCATTTCTGAGAGGCTATTATGTTGGAGTAATGACCTAAATACCGGTCTACATTGTTTGTACTATCACAAGATGTTTCTGACTTTTTACGATTAGATAATTATATTTAAATTATTAAATTAACACGAAAAGGTAATTTCGAAACAAGTTTGCGAGAATTTAAGTAAAAGAGTCGTTGGCACCCCGGCCGCCACATGGCCGCCACTGACTGCTGCTTTCATCGACAAAATATTCTTTTACATTAACCTATCATTAAAAAACTTTTAAATACCCTGTTTATTAAGTTTGATCTGTGTTACAGGTATAACGGTGGGGCTGACAGTGATCCCTCAGGCGATCGCATACGCAGGGGTAGCGGGCCTGCCGCCGCAGTACGGGCTCTACTCTTCGTTCATGGCGTGCTTCGTGTACACGGTGTTCGGGTCGGTTAAGGACTCCGCCATTGGACCCACAGCCATCGCCGCCATCCTCACAAGAGAGAACCTGCACGGGCTCGGACCAGAGTTTGCCGTGCTGCTCGCCTTCCTCTCGGGCTGCGTCGAGCTGCTCATGGGCATCCTGCAACTGGGTAACTTTATCTACTCTCTTATAATAAAGCATCACAATATCTTGTAGTATTACAATTACGTTTGGGTTTGGACATTAAGTATGGTTATTTCAAAGTTCGTATAACGATTTTGAGATATTTTTTTTAATATTTAATTTGCTCTTGCTTAACAGTACGTTAATTTAGGAGCTTAAACCATTAATTAAACATTTGAGGGCCAGAGTTTGATCTCGGTACACACTTATATCAGATGCATAACATCACATATATAACGTAAAACTGTCTCTTCGAAGATTAACACCATAGCTAATCGTGCGTGCCAGACAACATAGCTAAACGTGCTTGGCAGACAACATAGCTAAACGTGCGTGACAGACAACATAGCTAAACGTACGTGCCAGACAACATAGCTAAACGTGCGTGCCAGACAACATAGCTAAACGTGCGTGCTAGACAACATAGCTCAACGTGCATGCCAGACAAAAAGGATGTGAAAATCCACCGCAGCGAGCTGATACGTTTCGTGCATATTTGCATTTCTTATGAAAAATTATACGCTATGATATAAAATCACATAACGCAGAAAATCAACAAATCCTCCCAGTTTTCTGTATGGTTCTCGCCAGCATTAATTCATATTTTTAAAAATAAAAATAAATCATGGGTTAAATGGAAAAAGTACAATAATATATCTGACTATGAAACCTTTGCTCTATTTAGGCAGCCTTTTAAACAAGAATCACATAAATGCTACAAAAATATATAGACTCGTTGAAAATGGTATTCGGGATAATATTAAATATTTCTGGACATATTTCGATAACAGAAAAAACAGAGCGAATATTCCTCAGTACTTAACATATAAAAATATCACATCCAGTAGTTTTAAAGATATACCCCGTTTATTTTCTACTTATTTTGAAACCGTTTTTGAACCATCAAGTGTCACTGATGACTATGACATAAATAATATCCCCGATATTAACCACAACTCTGGTCTGTATTTAAGTCATATTTGCTGAAGGAATAACGCAACTTAGACATCTCGAAACATATCTCCTTTATTCTTAAAATAAACAGCTCTAACGATTTATCAACCCTTACAAAGAATATATAATCTTTGCTTACGTGAAGGAGTAGTATCTGCCATTTGGATGTGGGCACGTATTGTTCCGGTTTTTAAAGGTGGACTTGTGTCCAACATCAAAGATTATCGCAAAATATCTATCATATCCTCCCCGTCGAAGCTTTTTAAAAGGTTAGTACACAATAATACCTATACATAGAGTTATTATTGAACAGCAACATGGTTTCGTAAAACGTCGATCCACTACATCTTAAGTAAACATATACTTGTACACTTATTTGTTCGATAGTTTAGATAACAATAATCAAACCGATAGTGTATATACTGACTTTCAAAAGGCTTTCGACCGAGTAGATCACAAAATTCTCCTTTCAAGCGATACTTTACTTTACTTAACGGTAATCTTTGGCTTTGGTTCAAGTCTTATATTACGAAACGTACACAAAAAGTCGCTATCGATGGTCATGAGTCTGATTTTGTTACAGTTGCTTCTGGAGTACCACAAGGTACAATTTTGGGTCCTTTATTGTTCACACTTTTATTAATGACATGCATACCTGTTATCAATTTTCTAAATTCCTCCTTTATGCAGACGATCTAAAAAAATCCATGTAATTGAGTATACTGTTGACCACTGCAGGTTAAAGAGCGATCTCGATCGTTTTTTCGTTACTCTTCTAAAAATAAATTAAAACTTATTATAAAAAAATGTAAAATTATAACTTTCAGTAAAAAAGAAATGTTAGCAAGTATAATTATAACTTAAGACTTAAATCTAGAAGCCGTCGAATCCATTTGGACTTGCATATTGATACCATAATAAGTAAATCACTAAAGATGTACGGTTTCGTTATACGTTCTAGCACTAAGTTCTCACGACCTTCAACATATTTATATATGTATAAAACATTAATACGCTCGCAACTTGACTATGCTGTGCCTATTTGGAACCCATATTAAAATAAATACATTGATGCTCTTGAATAAGTGCAGAAGAAGTTCTTGCGCTGTATGCACTACAAATGTTTCAGGACTCGTTTAACGTATAATCAACTACTTCATAAACATAAACTCTTCGATCTCAAAACTAGACGAACTGAACTTGAAGCAAACTTACTCTACGATCTATAACATGATAAATATGACTGCACTTATTTAGTTACTAAATTATGTTACAAAATTTCCTATAAGGACACATTGTCGCAAGCCATGTCAATTATTTTCACTTGCACGATGGCGTACCAATGCTGAAAAACGTTCCCCTTGTTCAATCTTATAACGTAAATTTTAATAATGTAGACATTTTGGCAACTCGTGCAAGTAATTTAAGAACAATGCAGTTAAAGTATTGAGTACTACTGCCTAGTCCTATTAGTTAGCTCTAATATTTTAAGATTAAGTATATAGGGACATATCTACTAATATGTGGAAAACGGTGCTGATACAATTAATGTATTTTTTAACTATTTGTTTTATATTCTTATTTTATTGTCATTGTTTGTTTTTCCAAATAATGAGAAAAAAAAATTGTTTCGTAGAAATCCTAAAACAATGTGGGGTGGTGAAAAGCCTTAACTTGACCTTTTACGATAACAAGGTCAACCATAAATACTAGGTAGGTACCGAATGCTATATTTTATTTTCATACAAAACAAACTTCAGTTTGTTTTTCCAAATAATGAGAAAAAAAAATTGTTTCGTAGAAATCCTAAAACAATGTGGGGTGGTGAAAAGCCTTAACTTGACCTTTTACGATAACAAGGTCAACCATAAATACTAGGTAGGTACCGAATGCTATATTTTATTTTCATACAAAACAAACTTCAGGAACCATATTGTATCAGCATGCATTACATAATATTGGTTGCAGTTTATATTTAGTGACAATTCACCCAAGAGTGTCACTTTCCGGCTATTGTGTGAATACAGGAAGTGATTATCTACGCAAGTCTTACGTCATTTCGTTGTCACCTCCGCCATCAGACAGAAATTAGTGACGGACGGCATATCTGTAATAACTGCAGATACGTTGAGGAGCAATTAAGAGTTTTCTGGTCGTATTTCCAGATGTAGGTATAATGTTCCACTTCAGTTGTCGGTCACGGCGAAGGACAACACGATGGCGTCTGAATTTTTCCACTTCAATTATCGTCTTTAAACGTAGCTTCAATTAGGCTGTATAAGAAAAAAATGTTTCACATCATTGGCAAAGTGAAAGTGTTACATAGAGTTAATAAACTAAAAGAAGCTGTCTGAAAAGGCACGGTTAGCTCTTACTGAGTTGGGTACCTATGGCAAACCAAGCAAGAAAATAGAATAATTAAACGCTTTCAGAAATGTGCGGTGTGAATAAGAAATAGTGTGGTGCGGCAGTGTTGCGGGAGTGAGAGAAATAGAAGTGACAAAGATTGAAAATTGAGAGGATAAATAAAAGAATCGGATTGAATCCGTTTTCGGAAAAAGCGAGGTCAACAGTAGGCATCTCAAGCGTCGAACCTGCAAGGAAGCATTGATAAACGTGAATAAAGCAATAAAGTGTGCCAGAATCGTGCAAGTGAAAGTCTCAGCAAAACAGGCGTGATGATGTGTGTGTATTTATGTATGTTTAGATTTATCAGTCACCAGTTTTCAAGGTATAATGCATTTAAGTTTCGAGATTCCGAATTTCTCTTGTACAAATAATATATAAAAGACTTTTATTTTACTACCTATTTCTTTTCACGGTTGCAGCTGGATCAAGTCAGAAAGAAGGACTACCAGAACTCCCAGCGACTACTTGTTTGTACCTATTGTTTCGATTTGTGTTATTGTACCTACTACAGACAATGATGGTAGGCAAATTCTAAATTCTGACTTAACATCGAACTAATTTTTAAATATAGCGGATCACATATATGAAAATCAGTATTTGATATTAAATACGATTATGTCATATATATGAAAATCAGTATTTGAGGTTAACTACGAGTATGTCAAATATATTAGAATCAGTATTTGAGATTAAATACGAGTATATCAGATATATGAGAATCAGTATTTGAGATTAAATACGATTATGTCAGATATATGGAAATCAGTACTTGAGATTAAATAGGATTATGTCAGATATATGAGAATCAGTATTTGATATTAAATACGAGTATGTCAGATATATGAGAATCAGTATTTGATACGAAATATGAGTATGTCATATATATGAAAATCAGTATTTAAGATTAAATACAAGTATGTCAGATATTTAATCTCAAATACTGATTTTCATATATATGACATACTCGTATTTAATCTCAAATACTGATTCTCATATATCTGACATACTCGTAGTTAACCTCAAATACTGATTATCATATATATGACATAATCGTATTTAATATCAAATTAAACATCGTATTTGAGATTAAATACAAGTATTTCAGATATTTGAAAATCAGTATTTGAGATTAAATACGAGTATGTCAGATATAAAAGAATCAGTATTTGAGATTAAATACGAGTATGACATATATATGAAAATCAGTATTTGAGATTAAATATAAGTATGTCAGATATTTGAAAATCAGTACTTGAGATTAAATAGGATTATGTCAGATATATGAGAATCAGTATTTGATATTAAATACGAGTATGTCAGATATATGAGAATCAGTATTTGTTATGAAATATTAGTATGTCATATATATGCAAATCAGTATTTGAGATTAAATACAAGTATGTAAGATATTTGAAAATCAGTATTTGAGCTTAAATACGATTATGTCAAATATATGAGAATCAGTATTTGATATTAAATACGAGTATGACATATATATGAAAATCAGTATTTGAGATTAAATACAAGTATGTCAGATATTTGAAAATCAGTATTTGAGATTAAATACGAGTATGTCAGATATAAAAGAATCAGTATTTGAGATTAAATACGAGTATGTCAGATATATGAGAATCAGTATTTGATATTAAATACGAGTATGACATATATATGAAAATCATCATTTGTTTTTCAAAATTTATTCTTTTCCGCCGAATTTTGTATTTCATTTGTGTACCCATTAGAGGGTCTCTATCAATTTACCCAAAACTAAGTTGGTGTACAGAAGTAAATATTAATCAGCATTGCTAATGAAATACATTTATTTAAATAGTTTTTTTTTTAACTATATAGGTACCGAACTCACAAAATTTATAAAATATAAGTGTCCGGCACCATATGGAGTACTGGTGCAATATCTGGGCGGGTGCACCCGGATACCAGCTTGGCCCTTTTGACTCGGTTCAACGACGGGCTGTGAGAATTGTTGACGATCCCAAACTCACTTGCGGTATCGAGCCCTTAATTCTGAGAGAGACTGTGTGTGTTCTACCACTTGTACAATGGGTTGTGTTCTGAGGAATTATTCGAAATGACATCCACGGCTACTTTATACCAACGCATCGCTCGCCATCGGCAGGTAATTATTCAGGACTGTGGTACCAGGTATGTTTTTGTCATATACGACCAGCTGTTCGCCAGCGGATTTGCCCGCTTAATAATTGTTATACCATAAAGTTTGACTGTTATTCTACAGGGTTCCGTTACCGGGATGATAATTCTCCAAGGTTGATTCTATCCGTATTCCTGAATTCATGAAATTTTTTTTTTTCTACTTCAAATTCAAATAGTTTATTATCAATATTATATCAATAATAGAATACAATATCACTTTTTTGACGTTCTGGGGAGAAGAAACGGCGAATGAAACTCTCCAGCTGTCGCTCTTTTCAATTTTAATTGTATAACGATTGGTACATTTCCAAATATAAGTACTATAATAACAACATTTTAGTTAATTCCATGTGTTTTTATCTATAAGATAGTCTTTAGTTTAATAGTATGCTTTTTTGGCAAGTATCTGTTTGACAAAACTTTTAAACTTTCTGAAATTCAATTTACGCACTTCTGAAGGGATTTTGTTGTAAAAACGGACACATTGTCCTTTAAATGATTTATCAATTTTCTCAAGCCTTGTGTGGATCAGAGCCAGTTTGTGTCTATTTCTTGTATTTCGATTATGAACATCACTATTTTTTTTAAAAAGATTAATATTCTTATGAACATACATTAAATTATCAAATATATATTGACCACGTAAAGTTAGTGTATTGACCTCCTTAAATTTATCCCTTAAAGAGTGTCTGTTAGATAAATTGTATATTGCTCGAATAGACCGCTTCTTCAGTTCAAATATTGTCTGTGTATCAGCTGCGTGTCCCCATAATAGATACCATAGGACATCACGCTATGAAAGTAATATAATACCGTAGTAATGCAATTTCCTAATTAGGGTTTCATGTTGGACGCAATCAAATGCCTTGCTTAGATCACAAAAAACACCCAAGGCATCCATTAAATCCTCCCATGCATCAAATATGTGCTGAATAAGCTCAACGCCAGCGTCGGTTGTTGACCGACCTTTTGTGGACCCAAACTGTTTGCAAGTCAGTTGTGAAGTAAAATGACTACTCATTTGATTTAGGATCAGTTTTTCAAAGATTTTACTGAAAACAGGTAGTATAGAGATAGGTCTAAAGTTAGAGAGGTCAGTAGTACTACCTGATTTAAATATAGGTATAATTTTACTTTATTTTATTAAATCAGGAAATACACCACAATCAAAAGATCTATTAAATATTATAGCTAGTTGGGGAGCAATCACAGAAATTATGGTTTTTTCTAAGGTAACTGAATGGCCCCAGGGGTCAGCTGTATTTTTTATTTTTTGAGATTTAAAGGCTTTAATAACATCATTATGATTTACATGTCTAAATTTAAATTCTTTTGGGCATTTTTTTACATTTTCTTTTAACAGAGCCTTTGTTTTTAATGGACATGAGTTTAGTGAGTTGGAAGCTGAGAATGGAATATCCAGGAAAAAAATATTGAACAATGAGGCAATATCTGTTTCTGAGTTAAAAACAGTCCCATCAACTTCTAGACAATAATCAGTTTTATGAGATTTTGATTTTCCAGTCTCAGCATTAATAATACTCCAAGTAGTTTTTATTTTATCGTTACTATTTTTAATTTTTTCATTTAAAAAACGTGATTTTGCTATACGACAGATTAATTTAAATAATTTAAAGTATTATTTAACATTATCATTAAAATTCTCACTCATATTAAACTTTATTTCACTATCTAACTCATACAATCGTTTTCTGCTTACATGGATGCCCACAGTAGCCCAATCACTAAAGCATGGACGTTGGTTAGCAAAGACTTTCTTGGGCTAAATACAGAGTCGTACTCATCACTAAAAACTTTAAAAATCTTATTAAATTGTGTATTTGGATCATTATGTTCGACAAGAGATGAAATTTTTAACAATAAATTATTTTTAAATATCTCGTTTAGTTAAAGGTCTTATAACATTTCTTTCCTACATTTATTCTCTTTTAACAATTCAATTTACACTAACATTAGATTATTAGATTCTGTGCAGCTAGCACGTTATTTTGGTTGTCGCTTTAGCACGATAATTAAGTATTTTTGTGAATTTCTTCTGCACTTTATCTGTCCTCTCTTTATAAATGTTGTACAGAGGTGACCAAAGAGAGCTTCCGTTTTCTAAGACGGAATGAACAAATTCAAAACACAATATTTTTAAGAAATGTGGGTTAAAAAGGACTAAGGCTGGATTACACCAAAACGATTGTTAAATTAACTGTCAAAAATAACTTCAACAATTACTTTTACTTTAACCGTTACAATTCACCGATTTGGGTTGCACTCTCCTACAAGTTGTCAATGCTATTGTTACGTGTTTTTGCTACGATAAAGCACTGATTTATGCCTTTCACAATAAATATAAAAATATTGTGCGAAGCTGCCAACACAATGTAGATTGGCAGTAATCATGAGAAAAGACAAGGATGGTGCGATATGTATCTAATCGTGCATGAGTAGTGCAGCTATATTGTAACAATGTTGATGTTTTCATTGGAAAATAAGCAATAATGTGGATACTCTCTGTGTTAGTACTATCATAAACTGTATTTTGTAAGGTTTAAATAAGTATTACGACTGGGCTTTACCGAATTTATAAGTAATAATAGCAATAATATAGAACTTGCAGTCACGCTATAATCTACAATTATATTTTATAAATTTTGTGAGTTCGGTACCTATATAGTTAAAAATAAACTATTTAAATAAATGTATTTCATTAGCAATGCTGATTAATATTTACTTCTCTACACCAAGTTAGTTTTGGGTAAATTGATAGAGCACTACCCTCTAATGGGTACACAAATGAAATAAAAAATTCGGCGGAAAAGAATAAATTTTGAAAAACAAAATGAAAAAATCAGTACTGAAATACTAGTGCCAGATTAGGTTATGTTTTTTCCCCCGAGCGGAGCGAGGACAGCCCACAGAGGGTTGTGTTAAATACATACCAAGCAAATTTTTAAAAAAAATCCATACAAAATGATTTTGTTCAAAAAGTCCATAAAAAATATATTTTTGGCCACCGTTTTCTGCATTCCAGTTGGGTATAAGGGAATCTTCATCCATTAAAATTACCGCAATGCCTACTACCTACCTACATAATATTCAAAACACCAAGTAATTCAAATTTGTTTTATTTCACATAAATAACCTGATTTTATGATCATTTAGCGGATTGTCAATTGTAACTTTAACTATAACCAGTCATTTTTATTGTTAAGGTTAAAGTTATGACGTAATTTAATAATTGTCAGATGGTGCACTCCCTTTTTTGCTTAACCAAGTATTTGAAAAGCCGTCAGCCTTTTCTTATAGTTAGTTGGTGCAACCTAGTCTTATCCATTCTTGTGACGAATCCGAGGTTTTTAAGTGCCATGTTAGTATTTTAATAAACTCGACTTTACCAGCGACTCCGCCCGCCCTAAGTTCGATTATCGGCGACTGTGATTTACTCCTTAATTACACCAATAAATTATATATTAAAGTTATTCCCGCGGGAATTTTGGGATAAAAAGTAGCCTTTATGGTATTCCAGGACCTAATCTATATGTTTGCCAAGTTTCATCCCGATCCGTCCAGTGGTTGAAGCGTGATTGTGTAACAAACATCCATCCAAACAAACTTTCAAATTTATAATATTAGTAGGGTTTGATTAATAACCTTTATTTACTGTCAATTATAATTCCTAGATCGCGCACCGTATCGGCTCTGTTAATGGGACCTCTTTGAAATTGTATGAAAAATATATTGCATTCCTTTTGCTTGTAAGACTTATGCACTGACATTTCTTTACGTTTACTGATATTCTGTTTCTTATGTAGTAATTTTGTAAGTTATTGAGCTCCCCTTGCAGGGTTTCGCAGTCTTTAATATTGCTTACATTCATTAAAACTTACAACATTGAAAAAAAAAGGCCCGAGATGGGCACCCTGCAGGATCCCCGAGGGAACTGTGGTGTAATTGGATTTACAACCACCTCAAAGAACAGCTTGCGACCTGTCCGAGAGGTAAGAACATACCGAGTGATACAAGTTTCCATGAAAGTCAAGTTTTTTTAAGCTTAGCCAGAAGGATGACATGATCTTCATCATTAAAGCATGTTTCAGAATCAGTTTAAATCACGTCAACTTGGCCACCGTTTTCTATTTGTTTTGTTACGAAATTACTAAAGAAGGCTAGATGAGATGTTGTCGGGCGTCGTCTCATGAATTCGTGTTGTGTAGTCGGAATACTTCGCGCGATTATACATACTATGTTTAATGTTATAATACGTGCTATGAACATGTTGCTGTAAACGATTCTCTGGAACATTTTACTGATTTCGTTTAATAAAGATATGGTTCTATCTTCTATCTTTATCAATAAGTGGTTTTGGACCATCTTTATGTAAGTATAGGTATTATATTAGCTGTTTTCATAATATTTGGATAATCCCCTTATGTAGTAACCGTTTAAAAAGAAGAAATTTATAGTAGTGTTGTAAATGCACTTCTTATCTTTACTCGAATTAACTGCCACTTTAGCTTAAACTTTGTACCTAGTAGTTACTTAGAAATTAAATACACATCAAAAGCTATTTTCCGTATAATTACCAGTCACGTTCCACATCCAATTAGAAGTAATTACCTTATCTAAGACTAAAGTAGATTCAACGGACATTATTCAAGATTACCTGCACGTTTTTGCTGACGCACGCATTTGATACTGCTTTAAAATATGTTTTTATTTTCATGTTGTTAGAGGTTTGTTACTACACCGCTTCATGTACCGTTACGTTTTATTTATTTTTATATGATTTAGAATGAAATGTATTTGAATTATTTTTTTTTAACTTATAATACCATGGTGTGGTTAAACGCAACGCCAACCATGTATTTCTCTTCAAACTCTCTTATAAGACACAACGCCAACTACGTATTTCCATTTCACTCATGACACCATGGTGTGGTTAGATGCAACGCCAACTACGTATTTCCCTTTAAACTCTCTGATAAGACACAACGCCAACTACGTATTTCCATTTAACTCATGACCCCACTGTGTGATTAGACGCAACGCCAACTACGTATTTCTCTTGAAACTCTCTGATAAGACACAACGCCAACTACGTATTTCCATTTAACTCATGACACCATGGTGTGGTTAGACGCAACGCCAACTACGTATTTCCATTTAACTCATGACCCCAATATGTGATTAGACGCAACGCCAACGACGTATTTCCATTTAACTCATGACCCCACTGTGTGATTAGACGCAACGCCAACTACGTATTTCTGTTCAAAATCTCTGATAAGACACAACGCCAACTACGTATTTCTATTTAACTCATGACACAATGGTGTAGTTAGACGCAACGCCAGCTACTTATTTCTCTTTATACTCATGATACCATGGTGTGGTTAAATGCAATGCAAATAACGTATTTCTCTTCATACTCATGATACCATGGTGTGATTAAATACAACGCCAACTTCGTAATTTTCTACAAACACATGATACCATGATGTGGTTAGACGTAACGCCAACTACGTATTTTTTTATTAACGTTTTACTGGTAGGTTCAAATTCACTTAAACACTGATGATATTAAATAGTTTTTATATTTCAATTAATTAATTTTAATGTTTAAATTTAAAAATCTCTAAGCTAACTTTTCACGCTTAGTTTTTATTATAAAAGTATAATAATTTACTAATTTTATTGAATACTTTATTTAAAAAAAATAATTGCAGAAGGTATTTTAAAAACTGAACTGAAACTGACTTCGTGCCAACTTAATAAAGAGGTAATCCTCCTTCAACACCTTTACAAGTAAACTGGAAATGAGCCTTTTATAATTTGGCATCTAATTTTAAATCAATAAGGTATACCTATTTAAAAAGCTAAATTTAATTATTATTCCTCCTTTTTTTACTAAGCTAACGGTTGGACCGTCCCCCCACCGAGCACGTCCTTGTGTTTCTCATCGAAATCGCCTAAATGATATAACATTTGAAAGAAATGGTATATAATTACAACAAACACAGACTTAAATGTGTTAATTGATTATGCCTTATTATTATTTTTTTGACTTACAACTTATTATACTTTATATTTAACTTATTATTCATTAAATATTTACTTTTCAGATTCCTGTCGGGACAATCTTTCCAATTAGTTTTCCTTGTATGTGACACAACACATTTTTTCATTATAGTATAGTTATCTACTACTTCTGTTAACTGAATATGTACTATAAAACAACTTGATGCTATCTTACATATCTGCCCGAACAATGCGGTGGCTATTTGCTTCGATGATAAAGTGGTTATCTGCTCTTACAATATTGAGATATGACAATGTATCTGCCGAGACATTATAGAAGCTATCTGCCCAGACAATATTGTAGCTATCTGCCGAGACATTACAGAGGCTATCTGCCCAGAAAATATTGTGACTTTCTGCCAAAACGATAGTGTGGCTATCTGCCACGTACGTGCAGCGGCTATCTGCCACCCTAATCTGTCTATCTGCCTTATAATTTGTTATGTACCTACCTGTACATAAGCGCTAATATGTTATGCATTTATATACAATTTATCATTTAAAAAAGACATAAACATAGTCATTTGCTTTCATAACATACATATTTTAATAAAAATAAAGATTTACCTACGAGTTTCTAGTACGTATGTACCACCAAAGTTGTTTTTTTAGGCACTGCCAGAACCGTCGTCATTATATTTTATGGTATCACTATCGCTTTTTCACTTTCAGCTGCGAAACGATCAATAACAATCCATGGCTGAATCTTATCTGCAGCAAAAAACGATCGTGGTCGTATACTTTGCTGATTTTATACGTACCCTGATATTTTGGCAAAAGTTTTCGACGAGTAAATCGCTAATTTCATATTTGGGTGTTGTTTTTCTACCTTTGTCGTAGCGAGCCTTTTGATACGTTTGTTTTTTAGTAATAAATTCACTGACTTTGTTTCATAACGCGAGCCTGTTTAGTATATATTCATTATGAGTTTCTTGCCGGTTCTCTAAGTTTTTTGCCGTATCTTCTAATTTTTAAATCCTGCTTCCTACTAATATTATAAATGTGAAAGTTTGTATGTGTGGATGGATGTTTGACTCAATCACGCTTCAACCACTGGACGGACAGGGATATAACTTGGCATATATATAGGTTAGGTCTTGGCATAGCATTTATCCCTAAAAAATCAAAAGTTCCTGCTGCAATAACTATAACAGAGCACCTATAGCAATTCATTGGTTTAACTAATTAAATAACTAATTGAAATTAATTAAGGAGTTTCACGCCGATAACCGAATTCAGGGCGGGCAGAGCCGCAGACAAAGTCTAGTTAATAATAATTAAACAGACGATTTAAAAGTCTATTTGAATAAAGAAGTTTGAGTTTGAGATATTGTTTATTAGACGAGGTGTTAATGCGACTTCCCGCTGTACCGGTCAAGGAATGAGCAAGTTAATGCGACTTCCCGCTGTACCGGTCAAGGAATGAGCAAGTTAATGCGACTTCCCGCTGTACCGGTCAAGGAATGAGCAAGTTAATGCGACTTCCCGCTGTACCGGTCAAGGAATGAGCAAGTTAATGCGACTTTCCGCTGTACCGGTCAAGGAATGAGCAAGTTAATGAGACTTCCCGCTGTACCGGTCAAGGAATGAGCAAGTTAATGCGACTTCCCGCTGTACCGGTCAAGGAATGAGCAAGTTAATGCGACTTCCCGCTGTACCGGTCAAGAAATGAGCAAATTATACTTTAGATAAAAATGCCCTGTGCCTTTGTTTACCGTTTTATTCAAGGACCAGTAGACCTTAGGAATATGTTTATCCCATTTATTTTTTGGAACAATGTTTATAATATGTTTTTTTTTACGTCATAACAATTTTTTAACCCACGCAAAACTGCTACCTCTATCTGATATTAGTTTGCTAGAGACTCCAAATTTCTAGAATTAATCACTTAGCGCCGCCCTGTCGTATTTACATAGTGTTAGTGCCTTATACTGGCTTTATTAAAACAAATTTTGTAAAAGCATCTACAACAACTAACAGATAGCTATTTTTTTAGTACTACGTACAATGTGCCGTGTATGATCAATTTGTATCTTATGAAAAGGCACAGGGTATTTAGGTATAGTGTTCAGAAATCCTTCAGGTTTACCTGGTGGGATTTTATGGTGAGCATATTCTAAACACAATTTTATATATTTGTGCGCAAACTGTTTCATCCGCGGAAATCAATTATTTTTAAATATTTTTGCCAATGCCTTTTCGAGCCCAATGTGAGCAACATCGTCATC
Organism: Apoda limacodes; assembly: GCA_946406115.1. Taxonomy (NCBI): domain Eukaryota; kingdom Metazoa; phylum Arthropoda; class Insecta; order Lepidoptera; family Limacodidae; genus Apoda; species Apoda limacodes. Next base: position 2,085,227 of record OX291550.1, on the reverse strand, counting down.
GTGACGCTTTTGAAATAGCCCAACTATTTCCATCTTCCGTTTGTCTATAGAGTTTTCCATTAAAATAGCGATACTTTCGTTTTATATCAGAAATCTCGTAAGTTGGCTTCATGATGCGTTCAATTTTGGATCAGAAATTTGTATCGTAACCAATCGTTAGTATTTATGGCTAAAATGGACAGTTCAGGTAAAGGTGCTATTTCAGTGTTGTCACAGATAGGATTGCAACTCAAAGAGTCTGCGTGTAATATCTTGGTTCTCTCAAATTGATTTACAGTCAGTTACAATTTTGAATTTTATACAACTTTCACTTAATTCTAATCCAAGGAAGCCGACAACGGTCATAGAGAAATAATATTTAGAAAGATTAAGTGTTAAACCAGACTATTATTAAAGTTCTAAAATGGTAGTTAGCTTAGAAATTCCTCCTCAACAGTCATTGATGGAATTATTACATCATCCATATAGGCCATAGCAAATCCTGCCTTGCCTAAAACTTTTTTTATAACTCGCGGGAAGACGGCTGAGCTGACCCATTGACAAGATCAAAGGGCTTGAATTGGCCTTTCGCTTGCCACAAAAGATGGTAATTATAAACACTATTCTTCAAAAGGCACTTGGTAATAACCAGAAGATAAGTTAAGCGTCGTGAAATACTTAAAACCTGATAGGCTATCCTCCACGCCCTCAACACGAGGTAACGGATAATGCTATTTGATTGTTTTTCTATTTAATGCACGAAAATAAAAACAAAGATGCTTGTTATCCGTCTTTTTCTTTACTGTAATTTCATCATTTTGTTAATTATTAATCATAATACTACACGCCTCATTCACAAATACATATTATCTAATTTCACGCTCGTTGATTAAACTTTGCTACGTCACGTCTCACTTGTTATCTATTTAATAAATGTATCTAATTAACGTTTTGGCAAAGATTATTCTGATACCCTACCTTGCTGTAAAGGCCAGGAGACACTGCACTATATTATTTATTATTTATAAATACCTACCTACAATTAATGGAGTAGTAGGTAGGTACCTACTTATGTTCTGTAATAATCATTTCTATAAACATTAGTAAGTTTGTACATAGTAGTCGACAGGAGACATACATACATATAACCATACCTTAAAGATATTTTTAAATAGATATTTTTTAATAAACAAAAATTCTAAAAAAATAGGTATCTATTTTTTTACAAAAATTAAATATTAAAAAGAATCTAAGTCAAATTTACATTATGATATTTGTAGCCAAATGGAATTTCAACAAGCGCACTGGTACCTGCACATACTCGTGCGTCGTACCTACGGGCGGGCGCAGGGTTCGTACCGGTACGACGCCCGCCGTCCCATCCCACCGCGCCCCACCCTACCGCAAACTGCGGAGACTCTAATTCCTCACCAATGGTTAATAACCTGGATTGAAAGACCGCATCAATAAGCCCACGCCTTGGGCTGGTCTTTCAGTCCAGGTTATTACCCATTCGACCAATGCCCAGGGTACATCAGCCAGCCTCGCCGTTCTTCTAGGACTTATCCTGAAGAGACAGGCGAGAATCCGACTCACCTGCTACCTACCAACCTACCTGCCTACTACTACTACTACCTGGTGCGTACCCCCAGTGATTGCGCCCTAACTCTAGCAAATGCTCGGCTATGGTTGACTTGTTTATCTGACGGTTTTTACAGCTGAAATATGTTACTTAATCCTTTCACAAATCGTTCTTTTTGTCTATCCGATGTACCACAACTGCAGTTCACCTTCTAGATGCCAGGAGTCTGTATAGGGACAGCATCGTTCGGGAAATGCAAATTATTTGCTACCTTAGAGAGCAGACTGTTTACAAATTAATGGAGTATTTCTTTAGTACTGTTCCAACTTTCTCTGTCACTCCTTTTAAATACGACATAAAAGCAGGTACTCTTTTTACTCCCGGCTGACTTTCTTTCCTTTTTGGATGTTTCATATTTATCCTGTATCCTCCCAGATATGCGTGAGCTCATAAACTAATAATCCAAGGTGACAAAAATCGTATGCTCTGTTAGTTAGCGATGTCACAATGGATTGCTGGTGTCATGGTGATACATCTTTTAGATTCCAGTCAGTGTCTGTAGGATTTCTATATACAGCCATCTATATTCTAAGAACCTATTTTCTTTTACCGTCACTTTTACATTGAAAAAATATAAAATAGAACCGGAGGTTTGGATAGAATTTAGATAGAAAGAAAAAAGATAGTTATACCTAATATAATATTCACGCAATTTCGACTCGTTTTTTATATTCCTTTAAAATAGGTACTACTTATGCCTGTTCCGGTAGTTCAACTTTCGCTGGCTGTAAGGGCGGCTCGATGCTCAATCGCCAACAAAAATGAATGAGCGCTCTAAAACAACAAAAAAAACGTAACCTTAGAACCTTTCTTAATATACGACTGTTGGTAGTTATTATCCCTTCTTTTGACAGAACGTCAGTTATACCTTTCTTAATATACGACTGTTGGTAGTTATTATCCCTTCTTTTGACAGAACGTCAGTTATACCTTTCTTAATATACGTTTGTTGGTAGTTATTATCCCTTCTTTTGACAGAATGTCAGTTATACCTTTCTTAATATACGATTGTTGGTAGTTATTATCCCTTCTTTTGACTGAATGTCAGTTATACCTTTCTTAATATACGACTGTTGGTAGTTATTATCCCTTCTTTTGACTGAATGTCAGTTATACCTTTCTTAATATACGACTGTTGGTAGTTATTATCCCTTCTTTTGACTCTTTTGACGGAACACACTGAACCTGAGGCTTTTTTTTTTGTTTAAAGGTTTAAAAGAAGTAGTCGGAAAATACTAATGTGGAGATGACATGCATATTAAAAAAGAATAATTCCTGTTAGGTGGAACCGTCTATAGCGCTGTCGAAGCTACGGACTAGTTTTTAGATATTGATATTTTCATTTCGTCATTGATAATCCTGCAGAAATAACGTTTTTATTTTGCTATTAGTAATTATTTGAAGATATAAAAATGCAAATAATAAAATAGTCCAATCCAAATTACGTTTTTTAATTAAGTTTTTTAAATATATACAGCATTTTCCTGCAACTTCGTCCGCGTGGACTTTTGGAAAAAGAAAGCTTTACGTGTTTTAACTTACAGAAAAAATTCGGAATCATCATACAAATTTTCATGTTTTGCCCCGTAGAGTATGATTTTTCAAAAACGGTAAAACACGTTAATCTTAATTTTCAATTAATGCATTTGGCTTAATAGTTGACGGATTTTCATACAAAATTCCAACCCCCATTTTACACCTTTAGGGGATGAATTTTGCAAAATCCTTCCTTAGAGGAGCCCTTCGTCACTTGAGAGCCCCTCGTGCCCAAGTTCAAGTTTCTAGACCCAGCGGTTTTGGCTGTGTATTTAATATTTTTGATAATTTTTCGCTCATTGAATATGATACTTCGGCTATTAGTAAATATTATGAATAAATGAATGAAAATTTTTTGTTGTTCACCATAAAAATCATAAAATAGGAAATTAAATAAAAAACTAGCATATTTTTTTACTTTCTACTTAATTTGCCATTGTGTATAGGTAGCATTCGTAATATTAAAAACAATAATTTAAGAATTAAATGGCGCAAGTGGTAGTATGTTGAGCTGCCATGTCGGAGGTCCCAGTTTCGAATTCCGGTAGAGGCCTATAGTATAAGACCCCATGACACTTAACCTAGTTCCATAAGACTACCAGATGATATATATATATATATATATATATATATATATATATTTAGTTACGTCATTAATTAGCGAGCATGAAATGACGATGCTGCAATGCAAAATCCTGGCAACGCAATTAAAAAAGAATAGGTGGGTGACTTGCGAGCTATCCCTCTGGGAGTCGTGCTTTCTGGTCGCTACCTAAAGCTGCCGAAGGAAACTTTTGCCCGTCGTCGTTACCACCACTGTGAAAGACCGATGGTGACTTTGCCGATACTGCAAAAGAGAAAGCCGATTTACTGGGCAGTTTCTTTGCTCCTAACTTAGATTGGAAACTGAACTTGAAAATGAACGACAAGGGCGCTATACCACCTATGCTGCAAATCTCCATAACACAGCGGGAGGTTAAGTGGGCGTTGCTTTCTCTAGACGTTTATAAGTCGAGTGGGCCAGACGGTATACCAGCAGTGGTGCTTAAGCAGTGTGCTCCTTGTATTTATATACACTTTTTTTGTAACCCCTGAGACACCCAGTCTCAATAACACTAATGTTTGTCTTGTGCGGGAATCTTAACGACGCCCCTCAATTCAGCAGTCAGGTCATTACCCACTGAGCCACGTTGTCGATAACGGCTTAAAATTGTCGACAATTCTATCAGCTCGTCGGTTAACCGAGTCAAAAGGGCCAAGCTGGTGATACCCCGCGCAAATGACAGTACCTGGGGTGAAGAACGGTCCTCCTATATCCCGTGTGTCGGGACAATAGCTTTATAAGTGTATATATATAATATAAACAAACTAACTTCTAGTATAAGAATAATGTCATCATCTGGTAGTCTTGTCGAACAAGTTTAGTTTCATGGGCTCCCCTACTACTAATATTATTACAATTTGATTTGTCCCCGGTATGACGTGACGCCAAGCTCACCATCACCACCCATCACGTCTGTGGAACGGACTGTCGTTGATGACATGTGGATATTACAATATACGTTTGTGATATTTTTGATCACCCGTTCAGGGATAAGTTTTGTTTTAGTATATTGTATTACTAAAACGCTAATAAAGAAGTAGTTTCGCGACAATAAAGCATTCGGACAAGTGAAAACGGAAAATGTACCTAACTTAGGTACATATAGGTATTTGTAATTGATAAACAGTATGTAGGTTGGTATCTTTAGTCACGAATTACAAACCTTTTTACAAATGGTTGCCTTGGTGTTGTGTTGTAATTTTGAGTTTGTGCTCGTTTCGGTCAGGGTTCCTAATCGATTTCATCAGCGGGCCGGTGTCGGTGGGGTTCACCTCCGCCGCCTCCATCATCATCGCCACTACACAGATCAAGGACATCCTCGGGCTGAATTTCCCCGGCGGAAAGTTCCTCCAGGTAACACACAGATTTTCAAAACACAATCAAAGAATTTATTGATAGGAATTGTAATATAGTAGTAAGTAAACACGAGCGAGCGAGCGAGCGGTCGTCTGTATCGTTTGTAATAAAAGTGTTATTGTTCACTTTTCTAATAAAAACCGGAATTGAGTCTTAGCCTGTTGTAAATAGAGTTCAAAGTTGATAGTAAACAGTGCAATAAAATGTCATCTTGTACGAAGTGTGATGATATTTTGACTGACTACGTGGAGTGTCATGGATGTAAAAGTCTATATCATTATGGGTGTTGCGGAGTATCTGAAAGTACTTATAGGAAGATGAGTGCCGAGAAGAAATCCACCTGGCGCTGCACTCAGTGTCGTTCTGGTAATAACAGCGCAGAAATGAAGTGAGAAGTGTTCTCTCTGAGATAAGAGCTCTGCGTAAAGATTTTGACTCCGTTAAGGATGAGTTAAAGGTCACTAATTCGGGCATACAAGCTTTGAATACAAGACTTGATGAAATGGAGGCCAGATTCACTAATATTGATGAACGTCTTTCAGCTGTTGAGGGTAGAATGGCGGCTGCTTCTAAGATGCAAACAGAGTTGAGTACTGCAAAAAATACTATAACATCCTTGCAAGAGGACAACAGCATCCAGGATCAATACTCTAGGATGAATAATGTTGAAATATCCGGAAAAATCTTAAATCTATATTGAACACTATATGTGTTAAGGTAGTTCACCCGTTTGAAGATAAGGACATCGATCACATACACCTGGTTTGACGTTTCGAGTCCAAAACGGATATAAACTCCCAGGTGCCTGTCCCGGCAATAGTGTTAAAGTTTACCAGGCGTTTGTGTAAGGACCAGTTTTTATCTGCGGTTCGTGCTCGTCGAGGTATGTCTTCCACTGATATCGGATTAACTAGGCCAGCAAATAACATTTATTTCGGAGATCATCTGCCACCCGAAAACAAACAACTCTTAAAACATGCATGTGAATTGAAATTGCAATTAAAATATGATTATCTTTGGGTCAGAGATTGCAAAATATTAATGCGGAAATGTGAAAAATCAAAAGTTATTCATATCACAAGGACCTCTGATTTGGATAAGCTTAAATGACTATCATTAATTGATTATCCAAGGTACTGTGTATTAACAATTGCGTTTCTGTTTTACCTAACGATTGATTACTTTATTTATTTTTATAAAAGACTAAAAATTAAGTTCTACGCACACATTTGTGAACCATATATGCTACATATTAATTTTATTTTTAAACAATTTTTTTTTACCTATAACTGGTATTGGTCTCAGTTTTTATTATTGTACTTCACAGGACTACAGAAGCTTTTAACTCATAATCAATGTCACATGTTTATGTATAAAACTGTGGTACATTTTATTTTGCTTTAACTAGTTTGTCTTATAAAATCAAACCTTGCTTACAATTATTTTCTAGTGCGGGTATATTTAAATTTACTTCTGCTCAATATTTATTTGTTTCCAATTATGTCTGTTTTAGTATGTTGTTTGCCGATAATTCACTTTTTAGAGTAAATTTAAAGAATACAATTGATATGAATGCTTTCTATGTTATTTTAAACCTTAGAAATGGCTGAAACTAAATTAAAAGGTTATGTCCAAAACAAAAGAGGCCTACGTGGGCGATCACATGAGTTTTTGTCGCGAGTAGCATTGACTGATTATGATTTTATTTGTTTAGCCGAGACTTGGCTTACTCCTGACTTGACAGAGAATATTTTCATAGTGCGTATACAATATTTCGTGCGGATAGATCTACTGAGGCAAGTGGCGCATCGTGAGGGGATGGAGTCGCAGTGGCTGTGCAGAGTAAATACTGTCCGATACAACGTGACTGGCCTGTACCGACGCCAGCACACTCAGTATATATGTAGTGTGTATATTCCTCACGGACCAGGGTACCGAGACACGCTACTTTCGTTTTTTGATATAGTTAGCCAAATAATATTAGATAGACCAACAGATTTATTTTTAATATGTGGTGATTTTAATATGACAGACACTGAATGGTCTTCTTATAATTTTAATTTAGTTACTAATACAAGCATTAACTTGATAACGCAATCATTAGTTGAATTTATGTCTTTTACTGATCTTAAGCAACATAACTCGATACGTAATAATAATGGAAGTCTACTCGATTTAATTTTTAGTAATTTTAGTTAGCCGGTGTGATAATCCACTTACACGTGAGGATGGACATCATCCATCTTTAGATATAAACTGTTCCTTAGAAAGTAGGCTTTGTTTAAAGTCAGCTGTAAAACAAAGTATTAAAATTTTATGCTGGTGACTATTCACAGATAAACTTAGAGCTTTCGCAGATTAAATGGGAAGATGTTTTTACAGACAAAGATATAGATAATTGTTTTGATTTATTTTATGATATTATTAATCAGTTAATTAGTAAATATGTTCCTATACGCACTGTTCACTCTTCAAATTCCATACCAGTTTGGTATAAACGACCTTTAGTAAAACTTTTAAAAGAAAAAAAGAAGTTTCATAGGTTGTGGAAGCGTTATGGAAATAGGTTAGATTATGATAGTTTTAAGTTATTAAGAAAAATAGCGATTTAACTTGAGAAAGAATGTTATAAAAATATATTGGGTTGGCAGAATCTAAGATAAATATTTGTCCTAATTTTTTTGGAACTATATGAAATCAATTACAGCTAATAATGGAATACCACAAAACATGACTTATAAAAATAGATCTTTGTCTGACGGTAGAGAAATTTGTGAATCTTTCAACGATCAATTTCAATCAGTTTTTGAACCGCCTAATCACATAAACTTGGATGGACGCTTTGAATTGCAGAGTCGGCATTATTAGACATACACTCTATAGAGATTACGCAAGATCTTGTATATATAATGCTGAAATCCATCGATATTAATAAGAGTGCGGGACCAAATGGGATACATCCTATCTTTATTCGTTCTTGTGCTATGACTCTCGCCCGTCCGATAACCATTTTGTTTCAAAAATCCCTGCGTGAAGGTGTTTTTCCTTCTTTATGGAATCGTCCCTGGATTACACCTATACCGAAAGGATCAGTAAGACAGGATATTAGCAAATACAGACCTATTTCCAAATTATGTCATTTTGGCAAATTATTAGGAAAAATTGTTACTGCACAGATTTCTTTTTCGTAAGTATATAACGCTTTACCAACATGGTTTTCACAGGGGACGAGGAGTCGATTCCAATTTATTATCTTTTACAGAGTCAATATTTAATGCGATGGATAACAAGTGTAAAGTGGATGCTGTGTAAACCGATTTTACCAAAGCTTTTGATAAAATTTGTCATAACACCTTAGCTTTGGCATCTCGGTGTACACGGTGATCTTCTGCGTTGGATCAAATCTTACGTAGAGAATAGGAGTCAGGCTGTTGCTCTTACTAGTTACACTTCTGGATATAGAAATATAACTTCTGGAATACCACAGGGGTCACATTTAGGCCCATTACTTTTTATACTTTATATTAATGATATATTAAACTAGTATAATAAATGGGTCTAATATATTATTATACGCTGATGATACAAATATTTTTAGAATTGTGCGGGGTCTACAAGATTGTGAGACATTACAGACAGATCTTTCTGCTTTCGAGGGTTACTGCCTTGATAATAAGCTTATTTCTGAACCTCGACAAATGTCATGTTATAACTTATACACGTAAGACAAACCCGTTCATACACAACTATTCGATTTGTGGTAAGACTTTGGAAAGGGTTACAGAAGTCAGAGAATTAGGAGTAACTCTCGATTTAAAACTTACTTTTGTACCGCACATTGATAAAATTCTTAAAAAAGCGTACAAACAACTTGGATTTATTTTAAGAGCAGGAAAACCGTTCAAAAATATAAACACCTATAAGATTTTGTATAATAGTTTTGTTAGAAGTAATCTAGAATTTGCATGCAGTGTGTGGACCCCCATTTTATGAAATTCATGTTGATCGTATCGAAAGTATTCAAAGAAAATTTACCAGGGCCTTAGATTATAGAACTGGTAATATATATTCTGATTATGAAGTTTCGGCAAGCAGACATCGAATCGAAAATCTCGAGCAACGTCGAGTTTATATTGCTAAAGTTATATTGTACAAAATTATACATAATAGAATTGACTGTTCAGATTTACTACAGTGTATCAGGATAAGAATACCGCGTTTACGGAAACGCAGTTGTCGAATGAATGAGTTGTTTCATGTGCCTTCTAGTAGTAGCTGTTATGAAGCCTAGTATTATAATAGTTATAAATAGTTTATTCGTCGAGCTAGTAAATCCTATAATACTACATTTCATAATGAGTTCACAGTAGATATTTTTTCTTGTTCTAGTGTGTCAGTGTTTAAAAGACAAATCAAACAAATTTGTCCTACTACTGACCTATTGTAATATTGTATGTGTATATTGACTGTAAAGTTTATGAATTTTGTTGTACTGTATAGGTATATTTGAATTTATGTATGTATGTTTCTTTCCTAAATTTATGTAGTTTATGTATCGTATCGCTATCGCTGTATGTTAATGAAGGAAACTATAAGTCTTGTCTCTGTTAAAATATTCATAAGTAATAATATGTAAACGACTGTCTGTTTCTATTAAATAAATAAATAAAAAAAGGATTGTAATATAGTGGTAGTTATTGTAATACAGTGGTAGTTATTGTAATATAGTGGTAGTTGTTGTAATATAGTGGTAGGTATTGTAATTCTCCAAAGCTTTATAAATATTGAAAAAAAAATTTAAGCGAAATATAGGTAGGTACCTACTCGTAATTATTATTTTCTTTCTGTATAGTCCGGTCAAATTAGACCAAAAAATAAGACTAAGGCTATCTAAATTCCCACCAAGCTGAAAATCATTAAGGTTGTTTAAAATATGATAAAAATAAAATTTGAAAGTTCCCCATCTTTCCCTTGTATGGAATTTTTTTCTATTCAAGGTCAAAGGTCAAAAAAATGAGTTTTTCACGACTTTCACCAAAACGGTAAGTTTTATCATAAAAATACTGCATACAAAAATTGTAGATCATAAAATTATCTACAAAAAATGTATCAATACTTTTTTTCCACGAGCCACCATTTTTGAGATATAACGATTCAAAAAGTTGTAAAAGTTGTAATCGTCATAATATGCAAACGTTTCCACGCCACCTATGAGGTAGTGTACTTAGCGCGTTTTTTTAACGTGGTTTAAATTAAGGGACTGGGTTTAATTTTACCTGATATTCTTATAATAACTTATATATATTTTATAATAACGTCAACTGCTAGCGACTCTGTGCCGCCTGTAACCAACGGCTCCCCGCTACCTTTACGAGGTCATCTGTCCATCTAGTGGGGGGCGTCCCTCGCTGCGCTTTCCGGTTCATGGTCGCCACTCGAGAACCTTCTCCCCCCATCGGCCATCGGTTCTTCAAGCTATGTGCCCTGCCCCTTGCCACTTCAGCTTTGCGATTCGGTGAGCTATGTCGGCGACTTTAGTTCTCCTACGGATTTCCTCATTCCTGATTCGATCACGTAGGGAAACTCCGAGCATAGCTCTTTCCATCGCCCGCTGAGCGATCTTGAGCTTTCGTATAAGGCCCATAGTTAGCGGCAACGTCTCAGTGCCGTCAGTCATCACTGGCAGCACACGCTGGTTGAAGACTTTTGTCTTCAAGCACTGGGGTATTAAGGACGAGAAAATAGTATGCAGTTTTCCGAACGCTGCCCAACCGATTTGGATTCGGCGATTAACCTCTTTCTTTGAAATTGGACCTACCTAATCGAACAGTTTGTTCCAGGTATACGTATTCGTCAACAACTTCGAGCGAAGAGTTCCCAACAGTTATTTGAATGGGTGGGCATTCGACATAATTTTCGTTTTGTCCATGTTCATCTTAAGGCCCACTCGTTAGGAAGCTCTACTAAGGCTTTCGAGCATTGTGCTAAGGTCCTCCATCGATTCTGCCATGACCACAGTATCGTCGGCAAACCGAAGGTGGGTAATGTACTCGCCATTAACATTGATGCCAAAACCGTCCCAGTCCAGAAGCTTAAAGACATCTTCCAACACATTTGTGAACAGTTTCGGAGATATGGATATCTCCCTGTCTCACACCTCTCTGCAGTTGGATCGGTTTCGACTTCTGATCCTGGAGACGGATCCGGCATCTCTGTAGAGCCTGTAGCACTGCCCATGTTTCCACCGAATCAAGGGCTTTCTCATAGTCCACAAACGCAAAGTAAAGGGGTCGATTATACTCTTGTGACTTCTGTATAATCTGCCGCAGCGTATGTATGTGGTCTACGGTACTACAGCCTCTTCGGAAACCGGCTTCTTCGGGTGGCTGGAAATCGTCGAACTTGCGAGCGAGACGGTTCGTAATTACTCTTGAAAACGATGTTTGGCGATGGGTCTGTAATTCTTAAGGAGCGTATTGTCACCTTTTTTGAAGTAAAGCACCACCAAGCCTCTGTGCCATGCTTGTGGACAAGTACCTTGCGGCGAGTTGTTATATATGTTAAAATATTTTTCTATCGGTCATTGTAACTTACACTTATATTATAAAATATATATAAGTTATTATAAGAATATCAGGTAAAATTAAACCCAGTCCCTTAATTTAAACCACGTTAAAAAAACGCGCTAAGTACACTACCTCATAGGTGGCGTGGAAACGTTTGCATATTATGACGATTACAACTTTTTGAATCGTTATATTTCAAAAACGGTGGCTCGTAGAAAAAAAGTGTTGATACATTTTATGTAGATAATTTTATGATCTATAATTTTTGTTTTGAGTATTTTTATGATAAAACTTACCGTTTTGGTGAAAATAGCGAAAAACTCATTTTTTTGACCTTTGACCTTGAATAAAAAAAATCCATACAGGGGAAACATGGGGAAGTTTCAAATTTTATTTTTAATCATATTCTAAACAATCTTACTGATTTTCAGCTTGGTGGGAATTTATGTAGCTTCGAATATCTAAATTGACCGGACTAGTAGTTATTATTATGTTTAACAAAACGTTAAAGGAACTCTCGCGCCTCAGAGCGAAATTCCGACTTGCACTTAGTTGATTTTTTAAAAATTCATTAGGTAGGTAAATTGTCATGAAACAAAGTTTCACGTACGAGACTATAAAGTAAAACTTTTTTTTAACTTTGGAAGCCGAACTGCTCGTCGATTAAGATGCCTTTGGAGACTATAGCGTTCCGTAGGCGAGCGAGGACGAGGCGTTCGTAAAATTTACCAAGGGCCTTTAGTTAATGATTTAACTTGTAGATGCCTATAACAATTGCATCTTTCCATTGAAAAGGAAAGGTGCCATTTTCGATAGAAGCGTTGAAGATGGCTACTAGAAGGCAGAGAAGGGAGAGAGTGAGGCGCTTTAGGATATCGTTAGAGATACCGTCCGCGCCGGGGGCTTAACGGGGGCGTAGGTCTTTGATGACCTGTTTGACTTCGTCCACTGTGACGAGGGGCAGAGGAACGTGTGGGAGCAGAGAAGTTCTGCGCTCCACTTCACCGTCTACCTCTCGCACGTGATCGGGATCGAAAGGTTGTGTGGTTAAGGCACATTGACCTTGGAGGCTAGATGCAAGGAAATCAGCTTTTTCGTCGTCATCAAACTTAGGAACGTTGTTGGGACGAGTTAACGGAAGAAGGTAGTTAAATGTGTCTGATTTCAACACTCTGGCTGGGCACCAATAAGCTTAATGAGAAGGAGAAATATTGTCCATCAGATTACCGAAACGTTGGGCGCGAAGCTCAGCTACAGCTGTTCTTACACGGCGGGATAAGTCGTTGAAGCGGGCTTTGTTTTCAGTAGAGGGGGCGCGATCTCGTCTGCGGCAGGCTGCGTTACGCTCAGTCATCAGCGACCTGATGTGCTGAGGCAGGATTAGGTGGCGGTAGTTACAAACCGGAACTTGTCTTGAGCACTCGCCAACGGTGGCGGTCAGGTGGCTAGTGAGTGAGTCAATAGCCACGTTTATATCGTTCGCGGAAGAGATATTATTGGAAACGCGATGTAGATGTGACGAGCTGAAGTTTTCACGTAATTGCCCGAATTTATCCTAGTCCGTCACAGTTCTTGTGTCGGGAGGAGTGTTCGATGGGGAACCTAATCGGAGGAGGACAGGGCGGTTATCCAAGTCTAGTTCGTCAAGCGCCTCTACAGAGCGAAAACTTAGCCTTACATTCTTTAGCAGTGCTATGTCGAGCACGTCAGGGCTGAGGCGAGCGTTATGGGGAAAGTAGGTGGGCATTATGGGAGCGATGATGTCGAAGTTTAGTCTGTCAACTAATTACTCGAGTAATCTGCCTCTCCGTGAAGTGACTGAAGAGTTCCATCGACGGTGCTCGCAATTTAGGTCGCTGGCAAGGATGACGGCGTTGCCTAAGTTAAAGAGCGACTGAAAGTTTCTCTCCAGCAAGTCTTTTGAGGAAGAGGGATAAACCGATGAAATGATGATCGGCTGATGGCCGGTCATCGCTAAGCGGCAGACGAATACTTCTAAATTCATGAGGGGCGAGGGGGGAGCAATGCAGGGAGCGTCTGTAATAGATGAGAGTGCCTCCGAGACGGTGTTCGTAGTTTGCGCCTCTATGTAGTCGGGCTTGAAGGCCCAGGATAGCACACAGAGGTGATCGAGATGTTCCTCGGATGACTGAGTGGCTTTACGGGGTGGCACGACGGAGGGGTGCGGGGGTGCAAGGCGCAGGGCGTGACGGACGCGGGATGTCCCGGGATATGAAGGGTGTGGGGTAGGGAATTCCCGTGACTGAGCCAGGCCCAGGAAGTGCAGACCGAATTTTGTCTGTTTGTTTTGATTTTCCTGCATCAACTAGCGGAGGTCGGCTCGGGGCGTTGACCGCAGGGAGGGGGGCAGGGAGGGGGGCAGGCAGGGTGTGAAAGGGGCGTGATTTACCCTCTTTGGGTTTCCGCTTTTTTTTTTGAGAGCTTTTGGGCACCCGCGGTAATTTGCAGGGTGGCCCTCGCTCCCACAGAGAACGCAACCGACCGAGTCGGATGCGATCACGTGATCGCGCAGGCATTTCACGCAGCACGGTCTGCCTATGCAGATGCGTTGCGCGTGGCCATATAATGGGCACCTGTGGCATTGCCCGGGAGAGGACCGCTTATGCGAGGTGTCGACCCGGATACCTTTGAGGCTACACACTTCTTTAATATTAAAGATGGCTTTGCCTTCTTTGGTCGAGCACTGCGAACACCATGTCGTAGCACTCTGACTTGTTTCGGCCGTTGTACATTCGATTCACTTCCCTTACGGAGAGGCCTTGGGGGAGGCCTTGGGCGGAACTCCCTTGATCACAGCCCGTAGTACTAGCTCGTCAGCCAGTATGTGTGGTACTCACGTTAGGGAGTTAGTATGGCCCCTAGTCTAGGTTCATTATTAGACATACGGGATATAGGAGGACAGTACTTCACCCCAGGTCAGCCCCACACAGGGTACTGTCACTTGCGCGGGGGATCACCAGCTTGGCCCTTTTGACTCGGCTAACCGACGAGCTGATAGAATTGTTGACAATGCCTGACTGCTGAATCGAGGGGCGTTGGTAAGATTCCCGCACAAGACGAACATTTGTGTTATTGAGACTGGGTGTTTTCTTTGTATAATATGTATGTATTTACAAAAAAAGTATAGAGAGATATTTATTTTGTATCCGTTGTGTGGTACCCGTGGTTCTAGCTTAGCTTAGTTTAGGACTAGATGGCGCTGTGAGTAATATCCAAAATATAAAAAAAATAAAAAAAAATATATCGAACCGTTTAGTCTGAGAAGAGACTTTGCCTCCCTGTATGTTTTCTGCGGCTTACCTACATAATTGGATGTGTTCCGAGGAACCGTTTATACATCCTACCATCGCACCGCTCAGCATTGGCAGGGATTTATTCTCACACCCTAGAACCTAAATGGTTACGCACCAAGCAGTTTTAGAGGAACTTTCACTCGCGAGCTCCAAGGTGATGGAATGAACTCCCTAGAAGGTTCTCTCTAAGGAGTACAGTATGGGGTTATAAAAACTCCTTACGTCAATTCCAATTTCAATCCTCCGGAGATCTAAAATTATCTGTACCTATATATAAAAAAAAAAACTGACTGACTGGCTGATTCAATAACATATTAACGCACAGCCCAAAACGATAGGTCATATGAAATTTTGCATATGGGTACTTAAAGTTGAGCTCTGAAAATTTTGCAAAATTCGTTCCCTAAAGGGTTAACATCGATGTTGGAAGTTTGTATGAAACTTAAGATTGAAGTGTTTCACTGTTTTTTTGAAAATCATCAACTAGGGGGTAAAGTGATGGGCGCATGACAACTAGGGCAAAGTGATGGGGTATGAAAACTAGGGGCAAACGGATGGGGGTATGAAAATTTGTAATGAGAAGTCTGATGTTGTAGGTAAAACTATAAAGTATTGAAAACTGGATTACTAATTTTGAACAAGAGCATCCGGGACGGGGACACACGAACAAACGAAGCGATTTAAACATAAGCCTATAAAAAATAGCCTCAAAAACAAACGCAGGTAGTAGGTATTAACAGAACATTGAGTTACGTGTTTTCTTTTCCTTGAAGTAAAGTGCTCGATCGATACCTTAGTAACTCTATTTATTTGTTCGATACCGTTATCGATACCATGATGAAATGTGAGATCAAATAACGCGTTGTATAAAAATAATAGATCCTTTATTATTTCATAATACAGTTTAATTTCAGAATCTTTGTTGTGAAGGTGTGTGTCTGTCTGTGTCTGCCATGAGCCCATGACTGATGTTGAGTCAATTACAATAATCGCACCAAATTAAATCTGCAATATTTTTACGACTTCGATTATAAAATGTATTTGTTTTTTTGATATAATGTTTTTGCCGTCTGGATTCCGAAGTGACTTTCTATTGGCCTTCGTTTACTTATTTATCATTAAAGTAGGTATTGCGTATCAAGAAGTACAGTCGGCCAATGAAAATGTTGAGCATATTCGGACTTTGTCACATTAAAATTTAATCCGATATTCATTTGTGCGCATTATTTTACATATGACGTCATTGATTTGTTGTCAGCGGATTTTTTTTAAATCATTAGAAAAACGTCTGAACCACTTTAGACAAGACACATTCCGTGACCATAGTAATCAAAATTTCGTTCCATTTTGCACACTGTGCATGCATTTTTTTACAAGACGTAATTAAAAAAACTTTTGAAATATTGTGAAATTGTTTACATTGCGAGACGAGAACAAAAACCATAGCGCTTTCTAGTAGAACAAAATGCAAAAGTTCTAAAGGTGCTCAACATTTTCATTGACTGACTGTACCTACGCGCTACGTTTCTTTGTGTGCACGATTCTATTGACATTCTAACCGAGCTAAAATAATTGGATAGGTACATACTTTTTTATTTAATTTTTTTTTTCATAATTGTTAAGGTTGGAGACACTCAAGAAGTTTGACGAAGTCATTTATACTCAAAAAACGTTTTTTGTTTTAATGCATAAATTATATACATAGGTATTTACAATCCAAGAGAATAACTCTCGACACCAATCTTAAGTCCAATTATGTAATAATATAATCGTAAATCATCTAGTATACCTTCCTACTGCCTGACTTTTTTGTTCCGATTTAGTAAATGCCGTAAATTTTTATTATAGGTACCTGTGTCCGCCCCGAAGGTCCATTCTTAATATTAGTAGAAGAATTTTTGAAAACGGATAAGTAGTTTAAAAGATTACCTCCTAAATCCAAACTTATAAACTTTACCTTACTCTTTATTATAATATAAGTATTTTATTACAAATAAAAGCCAACATTTAACGTAAAATGATTGACACTTTGATTATAAGTGGTTTCGATAAAACTATGATTTTGTGTTTTGAAAAGTTTATGAAATGGCAACTTTACATTGGAATAAAATCGTTCGTTGTAGTAACTCCGCTGATATGTTGTCTCGTCTGTTCGGTGTCAGGTGTGGGTGGGGCTGTATGAGCACGTCGGAGAGACGCGGTTGTGGGACGCCGTGCTGGGGATCACCTGCATCGTCGTGCTGCTAGCGCTTCGGGTAAGTACGTCGCGCCCAAGTATGCCCTTACACACACACACACACTACAACCAACAAGCCTGAACCTTATTGTAGGTATACTCAGACTAACATCACGTCTGACAAAGCATACCATCGCGACGGCTACATGGGCTACAGGGGCCGCAGCGCACCGCAATCATACTTACGTACATAAAGCGATGAGGCTAACTTTTATAGTGACTGCTTAAATTTATATCGCTACTACTTATATTTTTATATTTTCCGACCCGGCGCGGTACTATGGGGTCGTCCATTAATCACGTGATGTTTTTTTTAGCTTCTTTTAACCCCCCCTCCCCCTTGGTGATACGTGGTGAGGTTTAAGACTAACCCCCCACCCCCACCCGAAATCACGTGTATTTTTTACTACCTACAAAGAATCTTTAATTTTTTTTAAATTATCAAATAGCGGTATCGTCCGCGAAGAGGGATAATTGGGTACATATCGTTTTGGGGATGTCGTTTGTATACAGAAGTACAAGGTAGGGGCGAGCACGGACCCTTTCGGGACTCTTGCTTGTATTGGACGAGGGGAAGAGAGAGTGCCTTCGACTCTATAGCGACTCTCTAGACTATTATTGCTCAGATTAGGTTGCTTGTGACAGGAATTTACATGTTCCTTAACTTTTTTCCTTGTACAGAAGTACAATCCACGCCGCTGGCACGTCCTTTCCACAAGCTGCTGACGATCCTTCTTCAGGCTAGGGCAATACGTGTCATAAAGTAATTTGTTAAAGGCCTCATGCGTTGAGGTAATTCCAAGAGACTGACGCAGAAGAAATGTAGCAAACATCTTTCCATCATGCTCTTGAGGCTTTGGAATACATAGGCCACCATTTTAGCATTTTTAATGGAATGGAATATAATATTCCTGTGCGCCAACATCTAGCTAAAACTTTTAAAAAACCTAAGACATTAATTAAATAACTTTATTATAACGTATAAATAAAAAAAAAATTTTGTTTCACAGTAGCCCACAACTTATTAAATTCTTTCTGAGCCACACTAGGTTTTTTTTTTCCTTTCTTATATTTTGCAAATAGGTCTTAATATAGATCACCTAGTTTAGACATATAAAATAACAGAATAATTTGCGACTGGCAAGCCGATCCCGGCGGTCTTCGCGGCGCGCGGGGACTTCGTTCGTTTTTTTTTTTTTTTATACCACTAAGGTGGTAAACAAGCTTACGGTCCGCCTGATGGTAAACAGTCACCGTAGCCTATGGACGCTTGCAACACCAGGGGTATCACTCGCGCATTGCCGATCCTTCAAAAATCTAATAAGTTCTTTCTTGAAGAACTCTATACTGTAGTCCTTGGAGAAAACCTTAGCAGGGAGCTCATTCCACAACTTAAGCGTTCGCGTGAGGAAGTTTCTCTGTAACCGCACTGCACGCGACTTTTTAGGTTCTAAAGTGTGAGAATTAATTCCCTGCTGATGGCGAGCGGTGCTATGCTAGAAAGTAACCGTGGGCATCATTTCGAACAATTCCTCAGAACACAACCCATTGTACAAGCGGCCTTTGCAATGGCGAGTTAAGGTCACACTACACGCCGCTTTCGGTACAGAAATCGCGCGTTTGACGAAAAAATAAATACACGTGATATCTTACTGAACTACGCGACGTTACCTGTGGTGCGATTCTCAAACTTAATTTAAAATAGAAACAATATCCCACAATAATAATAACGTTTGATACATTTTGTTTTTAATTTAATTTTTAGGGTTCTGTAGTAACACAGGAAACCCAGACAGCTCTAAAATCTATATTTTATTATCTATACTAATAATATTATAAAGCTGAAGAGTTTGTTTGTTTGCTTGAACGCGCTAATCTCAGGAACTACTGGTCTGATTTGAAAAATTCTTTGTGTTAGATAGCCCACTTATCGAGGAAGGCTATATATATCATCACGCTAAGACCAATAGGAGCGGAGCATCAATGAAGAATATTTAAAAAAAAAAATCCTGCGTGCGCGTAAATGGTTAAAGTTTCGTAATAATCATGTAAAACAGAATTGTTCCCCTTTTAAGGTTGGCTCGCTATAAACTTTTTTATTTTATATTTTGACTTTTTCAAGGAAAAAATCTTTGAGAGTATAAAATAGGTTTAGGGATAAAAATATAAATTGTAATTAAAAAAAAAACCAAACCCGACGTTGCTTAACTTTAAATATCGTTTCCAACAAACAAATGTGTTACTGTCTCTCTTTATAATAAGCTCGATGGCGCTGTACCGGTAATTAAAAATAGGCTGGTTTTTATCATTCGTTGTTAAGGCTGAACCGCTAACCTGTGTAAAGTCTCTGAAGTAGTAGTCGTGCCGGAGAAGGAGACCGGAGTGGACCCGGCTACTACAACAGAGGGGGATCAGGGGCCCTTCCGCCCGCCGTGCCAGCAACCGTATAATCTGTGCCGAGCTTCTGCAGTTCTAGTACCGCACCTTTTGTCCACAAAGCTGTCGGTGTAGTAATAGGTACATAAGTAAAAGTAATCCTCATATTTAAGTCTTAATAACTTTTTTTTAAAAAATGTCAAAAAGAAAAGAGTTTTTTCAGCGGCCGCTCCATCCACATTTTATGTGGACTTCTGCATCATCTTCATTTACGCCAATCTTAACACAGTCCACCACCACCTACATACTGGCGCAGCCGACCATTCTTTTTAACGGAGACGCAAATATCCTGCCCGGTCGATACATTACTGAATTTACCGGCTACAAAGTCGATTACAATTTCGTGAGTAACGTGCCGGTGTATGTATGTTTGTCCGGGAGGATATCTGCTGTCGCTTCCTTCATAGCCTTGAAACAGGGACTTGTCGATATTATAGTTGCGCGTAGATTCAGGCGGCCACAAACATGCCTATGCGTGACTTTACAGGTCTCATAATGGTGACAGGGACCTGAATCGACTTTTCGGGCACCAGAATTTGACAAGTGACAAAGTCCTAGAGCCATATCCCACAACAGAACTAGTTATATTGTGAGCATAAAACGCCCACCGACGAGTGGCTTAGTTCTCGAACCAATAACTATGCAGGGATATCTGCTCATGAATTTGCTTTGACCTATGGATTCTCTCAGTTGGTGCTTTCTTCAATGAGAATACCAGATATAGAGGACTATACAAGCTCCTTCTGCTGACTACACGTCCGCACGGATATTCCTTTTCAGTGGATGCGCCTCTTGGCTCTACGGACCACTGTCTCGTTTGGACTTAAATGTCATGCACACAACCCTATCCATCTGGGCCAACTACTTGGCATCGTATGTGGTATTATAAGTCAGCAGACTGGGATGGATTGCGTGAATTTTATGCATTGTACCCGTGTAGACAGCCCTGCTGTAGCTAAGAAGATCCTAATGTCTGCGTAGCCGCAGTCACTGAGACTGCGATGGAATGTTGTAGTCCTAGCCCGCGAGTAGCTGTTGCTAACAAAAAACGGCCGTGGTTTAATCGGTCTTGCAGAGAAGCTAAAATTCTTAAGCAAACTGCGTATGAGGCTTAGACTACAGCTCGTAAAAATGCTGCCTCGAGGTTTAGTTAGAAAGCAACTGCCAGAGCCTAATTCCTCGGCAAAATACGTGGGAGACTGGCAAGCTCTGGGAGTCGTGCTTTCTGCCGAAATATTCTTTTATCAGTTGTCGTTACCACCACTGCGAAAGATAGATGGTGACTTGGCCCATAGTGCTAAGGAGAAAGCCGATATACTGGGCAGTCTTTTTGCCTCAAACTTGAATATGAACGACGAAGGCACTGTACCACCTACTGTACTGTGGTGTGGTAAGACTATGCCGGTAATATCGATAACACATCGAGAGGTCCGGCGGCGGGCGTTGCTTTCTCTAGAGCAGTGGTGCTTTATTCACGCGCCTCTTCGCGCTTTCCTACCCCACTAGGCAATTTCCGTCTTCATGGAAGACTGAGAATGTGCAACCGGTGCCCAAAATAGGCGATAGATCAGATCCATTGAATTACAGGCCTATCGCTATTACCTCTCTCCTCTCTAAGGTGATGGAGCGTGTGATCAACACACAGCTTCTAAGATACCTAGAAGTACACGATCTCGTCAGTGACCGTCAATATGGCTTTCGCCACGGTCGCTCGACTGGTGACCTTCTAGTGTATCTCACACACCGATGGGCACTAGCCATTGAGAGTCAGGGGGAGGCATTGGCATGTAGCCTGGACATAGCGAAGGCGTTCGATCGGGTCTGGCACCGCGGTCTTCCATGAAGACGGAAATTGCCTAGTGTGGTAGGAAAGCGCGAAGAGGCGCGTGAGTACAGGACATAACTCAGGAGCACACTGCTTAAGCACCACTGCTGGTATACCGTCTGGCCCACTCGACTTATGAACGTCTAGAGAAAGTAACGCCCGCCTGACCTCCCGCTGCGTTATGAAGATTTCCGGCATAGTCTTACCGCACCACGGTATAGTAGGTGGTACAGCGCCTCCATCGTTCATATTCGAGTTCGAGGCAAAGAGACTGCCCAGTAGATCGGCTTTCTCTTTAGCACTATGGGCCAAGTCACCATCGGTCTTTCGCAGTGGTGGTAACGACGACTGGCAGAAGTTCCCTTCGGCAAATTTGGCAAGCGACCAGAAAGCACGACTCCTACGAAAGATAGCTCGCAAGTCGCCCACCTATTTTGCCGATGAATTGGAATTTTGCTCTGGCAGTTGCTTTCTTACTGAACCTCGAGGCAGCATTTAATTTGCGTTTTAACTCAGAAATATTCGGATCCTTATTAATACGAGCCGTGGTCCAAGCCTCATATGCATTTTGCTTAAGAATTTTAGCTTTTCTGCAAGACCTATTAAACCACGGTCGTTTTTTGACGCCGGCAGCTACTCGCGGGTTAGGAATATAGCATTCCATACCAGCAAGGATTGTCTCAGTGACTGCGGCTGCGCAGACGTCAGGATCTTCTGAGTTAAAGCAGATGTGCCTCCACGGGTACGATGCGTAAAATTCTCGCAATACATCCCAGTCTGCCGACTTATAGTGCCACACACGACGCCAATTAGTTGGCCCAGAAGAATCAGGTTGTGTGCATGACACTTGAGTCCGAACGAGACAGTGGTCCGAGGAGCCAAGAGGCGCATCCACTGAGACGGAGTATCCGTCCGGACGAGTAGTCAGCAGAAGGTCCAGTATCCAGAGCTCGTATGTTCCTCTATATCTGGTATTCTCGTTGGAGAAAGTACCAGCTGAGAGAATCCATAGGTCAGAGCAAATTCATTAGCAGATATCCCAGCATAGTTATTGGTTCGAGAACTGAGCCACTCGCGATGGTGGGCGTTAAAGTCTCCCAAAATAACTAGTTCTGCTGTGGGATATTGCTCTAGAACTTTGTCAGTCGTCAAACTCAGGTGCGTGAAGAGTCGAGTTACGTCCGTGTCACCGCTATGAGACCTGTATAGGCACGCATAGATACGAGTGTGGCCGCCGTAATCTACGCGCACCCACAATATCGACAGGTCCCTGTCTTCAAGGCTATGAAGGCGGCGACAGCAGATATCCTCCCGGACGAACATACATACACCGGCACGACTCACAAAATTGTGCTCAAGTTTGTAACCGGGATAATGAAGGTATGATGTATCGGCCGGGCAGGATATCTGCGTCTCCGTTAGAAAAAGAATGGTCGGCTGCGCAGTCTCCAGATGGAGGTGGAATGCGTTAAGATTTGCGTGAATACCCCTAATGTTGCAAAAGTCCACATTAAATGTGGATGGAGCGGCCGCTGAATAAACTCTTTTTCTTTTATTTCTTGCCATATTTTTTTTTTTTTGAAAGGGTTATTTAGATTAAAGATGAGGATTCACTGCACTGACAGCTTAGAGGACAAAAGGTGCGGTACTAGAACTGCCCAAGCTCGCCACAGATGATACGGTTGCTGGCACGGCGGGCGGAAGGGCCCCTGATCCCCCTCTGTTGTAGTAGCCGGGTCCACTCCGGTCTCCTTCTCCGGCACGACTACCACTTCAGATACTTTACACAGGCTGGCGAATCAGCCTCCCAGGGCGGAGATTAAGTGATCCCTGGGTTCGGGATCCCGTTCAACCTGCGGGCGGCCAGCGGTCAGCCGTTTCATCAGGTCTCTCTGACCGCCGAACCAGCACGCCGCGTCTACGCCGAGCATGACAGCAACAAGAACCGCCGGTCCTCCGCTGTCCGCGCAGCGAATCCTCAAAGAGCTTTACATACATCCTTGCAGATGATGACCTGCAAGTGTGAAGAGTCTCTGAGAGAGATGGAGGAGCACACACTGGCTATGAATGAGCTAATAAATTAAGTAAATATAATGCAGAGCATTTTGAGTCATTACAACTCAATCACAGTACTATGTGTAATTGTAAACACCTTAGCGATTCGCAGCCGGATTGTGCAGCCTTGTTACTACCTTTACCAACACCTCAGTCATCAATGTGTGTCAGTTTGGAATCCGAGCAACAATCATATGCTCACAACAGTTCTCACTCAACTAGTGTTTCACAAAAATGTAATGTTGATGGCAATGTAGTAATGTTTTGCGATGAAATGGGAAAAGGTTTTGAACACTTTCTCAGCTCAAGTCTAGGACAACCGGTTTTGAATAATTGTATGCGAAATGCCAATTATGTTAATATAATGAGAAGTTTAATAAAGTCTGACAAAATCACTCCATCGTCTACATTAGTAATATTTATCGGTAACAGGAGTAATATAAATAAAAGTGAATTAAGACAATATTATAATAGTATAAGCGCACTTAATAAAAAAATATTGTAATATTTACATTACCCTATCGTAAGGGTTTGCCATAGAAAAAAAACAACCATAGGTGTGAGTAAAATTTAGCTTTGCATACTATGTCAAGCAGTAACAATAACTTTTATGTGATATATACTAACAGTAATTTTAGATATAATTATATAAGGGCAAGACCTAAATATTATATCACACACCATTGTACCAGAGTGTAAGCCATGTCGCTATCATTTTAGTACATGTTTACATTTTAATACATGTTTTATGCAAACAGAAACAAAAAAATAAACTTTGTCATACTAAAAATAATATTCCATTAAACCTGGCGCATCAGAATATACAAGGAATGTCTCGAAAAGAACTAGAAATTGTTCATAAACTGCCAAAAGATTGACATTTTATGTATCATTGAACACTGGCTGCGCAGCCATCAGTTTATGTTCAATTTCACTAATCACCAGGTGGGAAGTTCGTTCAGCCGAGTAAATGCAATCCATGGTGGCTCTTTAATTTTAGCTTATAAACAGCTAAAGTTTAAGGAAAACACATTGTAAGCCTCTCAGTTGAGCGAACTGCCGAGCAGTCCTGTATAGAAGTTGAGCATCTCATTGTTGTGAGTGTATACAAGCCGCCTTGTGCAATTTATGATAATTTTGAATTAGTTATGGAAGAAGTGCTGAATAAAATCAGCAATTCCAATAAACAAATCATTGTTTGTGAAGACTTTAATATAAACATTTTAGAAAATAGTTCATTAAGCATCAGATAGCTTGCCTTATTTCGGTGTTTTAATTATTAGTTTTTTTTGTGAACCAACTAGAACTGCTGTATCCAGTGCCACTTGCATCGACAATATATTTACAGACATAAAACCAATTCAAAAATTAATTATGCAATCTAGAGTCAAATAATTGTGGACAGTTAGTGGTTTTAGAAAGAAAGAATAGTATTACTAAAAAGGAAATTAAATTTATACCAATAACAACTAAACAGATTAAATAATTTTAATCTAACTGACTGCATAAACTTCCGGATTTATTTCATAATGGCAACCCAAATAATATGTACAAAACTGTTCCTGATACTATTACTATAAAGTATAATAAAATATTTACTGCAAAAAAGAAACTGATTTCCAGTTGCTTTAGTTTAAGTAAATGGGCTACCCGAGGTTTTTATAAAAGTAGGCGTAAACTGTATAAATTATACAAAGAAAGAACATATAATAATAGCCAAATATTTAGGGAATGTGTAAAAAACTACTCATAATCCTTTAAAAAAGTCTGTCTCGTTGCAAAATCAATCACCTCAGACATAAAGTAAACAAATCAACAAATAAAAACTACATGAAACATAATAAATAATGAAACTGGTAAAGCTAGAAACTCAAAGAGTTGACGATACTAGTTAAAAAACAAATTCTGAAGTAGCAGTTGTCTTTGAAATTTATTTTTTAAGCTATATTCCATTCAAAACAACTGAACATCTTAAGTCAAGTCAAATTTTAGCAAAAAAAAATATTAAAAACTAATGTTTCTGAATGTTAAGTTCCCTTTGTATTTAAAAACATTAGTCCTACGGATATACGCGCTAGTGATGCCCTTGGTGTTGCAAGCGTCCATAGGCTACGGTGGCCGCTTACCATCACCCGGACCGTAGGCTTGTTTGCCACCTTAGTGGTATAAAAAAAAAAAAAAATCATAAATACATTTAAAACATTAAAAATAAAAAATACCACAGACCTTTGGGAACTTTCTGTAAAAAAGGGAACCTTCTGTGAAAACTATATACTCAATAATTCTGTATACTCAATGTTTCCTGTAGAGATGAAACTCAGCAAAGTTATACCTCTTTTTAAATCAGGTAGTTCAACAGATCCTAATAATTTTCGGCTGATTTCTATACTACATGTACTCAGTAAAGTTTTTGAAAAAATCATATTTTGCTAAGCCATTTTTGTATAAATGACCTACTTAGTAGTAAACAGTTTGGCTTTATGAGAGGCCGTTCCAAAACCGATGCAGGAGTGGCACTATTAAAAAATATATCTTACGTCTGGGAGGATCCGCATGATGCTCTTGGAGTATTTTGTGATT
This sequence comes from Apoda limacodes, assembly GCA_946406115.1. Lineage (NCBI taxonomy): Eukaryota > Metazoa > Arthropoda > Insecta > Lepidoptera > Limacodidae > Apoda > Apoda limacodes. The sequence continues at coordinate 2,059,098 of OX291550.1, read as the reverse complement.
TATCTAAGGCATTTGTCTGTGTCCAACATGAAAATCTCATCAGGAAGCTACATCACTATGATATTAGAGGCAAAGCTCTCGACCTTTTGACCTCCTACATGAGAAGCAGATTACAGAAAACAGATGTCAACGGCGAAAGATCTCCGGGATTAGCAGTCACTATGGGAGTCCCTCAGGGCTCAATTTTAGGTTATTTTCTATCTCTTATTTACATTAATGAAACATGTAAAAAACCATGACATTCCTATTTGCTGATGACACCGCTTTACTTTTTCAAGTTAAGAGACGACAGACATGTTATGATGAATTAAATAATGCCATTTCTAAAATTGTAAATTGGTTTCACGCTAATAGTAGCAGGTGTACAACGACAATTTCCCTCGAAAACTGCAAATCGATGTAGAGTTTAGCCGTTTGGCACACAGGTACTTTAGGGCAAAACAATAATTTTGAGCCGCAGTTCCTTTTGGGTATGATATCATCAATTTTTTGTATGGGATTTAATTTTTTTTTTTTCAGAAACCCATCGCGTGGGGTATCAAATGAAAGGGATTGCTTTTAGGGGGTTAAAAATGAGGATATAAACTATCATATAAGATATATATTAGAGAAAAATACGGAGCCGTATGTTTTGTAAATACTTTTTGGATTTTAAGGAACAAAGTAGTCCGAAGGTAAGAGTGTGGTATATTTTTAAAACCGGCTCATCAAGCCCTTTCATTTGATAACCCGCACGATGGGTTTCTGAAAAAAAAAATTAAATCCCATACAAAATATTGATAACACCATAACCCCCACCCCTAAGGGAAATATTTTGAGAAACTGCGGCTCAAAATTATTTTTTTGCCCTAAAGTACCTGTGTGTCAATCGGCTAATATCGATTTGCAGTTTTTTTTTGCGTACACCTAGGACTATAATAATTTGTTACTCAATGACAAAAAAACCAAATGTGTTAAATTTACATTATCAAATTTTAATCAGATCCAGACAGATACACTGTTCTGTATTATATTATATATGTAATCTGAATATATTATTGGCGAGCAATTAGAACTTGTCAATTCAACTTTCAAGTCTTTCTTGGTATAACGCTGGACTCCAAACTTCAATGGGGTCCTCATATTCATAACCTAGCCAAAAAACTTAGCTTTGCTGTGCATGCGATCAAGAAAATTGACCGATGTCGACACTGGACACATAGTATATTTTAGCTATTTCCATAGTTTAATTATATTTGGTATCTTATTGTGGGTTAGCGCTGCTGATGTAAATACAATATTTGTGTTACAAAACGGGCAATTTGTGCTATTTACAAATTCGGATCTAGGATATCTCTGAGGGATAGGTTTAGGGAAGTAAATATTTTAACTTTAGCGCCGTAGTCTGCGATGGTCCCAGTACATATATGAAAATCTTTTATATGTACATAAAAATATCAATAGTAGTGAAAAGTGACGTTCACAAAGTAAATACTAAAAGTAATAATAAGCTGTTGGTGCATGATACACGTCTACACAAAATTCCCAATAATATTCAAAAGCTATCAAAAAGTAAATTTAAATCTTTTATTAAACAAGTACTTTATAAAAAACATTTCAGACTATGTAAATGAAACTCTATGAAAATCTATGGGACTGAAGATGCTCAATTACAGGATGCATAGGTAAACTAAATTAAAATGGAAATAATATAAAATTGTACGTCTTAAATTTTTTATTTACAACATTGATTGTATTTGTAGGTTTCATGATTTCATGTCGAGTCAACTTCTAGTTTACGTAGACTTTACGTTGCTTGGCTGGAGACACTATAAGTTAAGTAGTTTGACTGTGCATTCGACTCAACTAAATATTGAATGCACTAGTAATACCTACGATACTTTTCACTATTACTGACTCGACACGACAAAACACGACAAAGTTCTGTATTTGCAGCTTTAATTTAAATACTATTTACCTACATTTAATTAAATGATCACTAACAATTAACAATTAAAATCCTGTACCTAACAGTACACAAACAAACAAAACATTGATTACCCATGCAATAATGTAACCTACTGACCTTGAGTGCAATTCGTCAAAAACTGTAAAAAAAATAATTTAGTGCAGTTCTCTATTTCGTGCTCGCCAAATCATTATATCGACATCATCCTTCTAGATTCAATAAAAAAATAGAAAGCTTATGGACCTAACTCACTCCAACAATGAACTTACTATTAAGTTATTTAGAGTTTGAATTAATTTGACCCTACAGACATGTCAACCGACGACGAACTTTTCTATTATTCTACTACGTTCAGTTGTTTTCGTCGCATGTGGCGTCGATACGAATATCGTTAATTCCCCATTTAGCCGACTACGAATTCGACTAATTTATTCATAGACTGTAGACCGTCAAAGCGTCGATTGAACATAGACTAGTTAGTCGATTCGTATTATTTTCTCTAACGACTACAGTATGGGTTTCTTCAAGAAAGAAGTTATTGTATTTCTGAAGGGTCGGCAACGCGCGAGTTACAAGCGTCCATAGGCCTCGGTGACCGCTTACCATCAGGCGGACAGTATGCTTGTTTGCCACCTTACAGGTATATAAAAAAAAAAGACGCTATTCTTAAAAGAAGTTTTTCGTGCGGTACTTGCCACCGAACAAATTCTTTTTTTTAATAATTTCGAAAGTGGAGCCATATTGTTCAGTGTGCTTTCAGTCCGTGAGACTCAATTACACTAAAGTTGACAGCCGTGTAGCCAGCACGCCCGGCAGCATTTCAAACGACCTTGCAACAAGGTGTGGAAAGGCTTGTTGACGACCATCTGGTGGGCACTTTAGTAGCAGAATCCTACAATGACTACTAAACGACTCGTTTAAAATGAGCGAAGTCACATAGCAGATATGATGATGGTTTACGTACAGAGAAGTGGAGTGTAATTAGGGAGGTTTAAGAGTTAGTAGGTATCGCAGGAAGCGACGCGCGACGATAGGCGACTTTAGGTAGTTGCAGTGCGACCTTGCTGAGAAAACGTTAAACACTAGAATGTAGTTATTCAGCTTGTTATAATCGCATCTCTGTATTTACTTTTTAGATGTTATACAGTACCTATTTACGTAAGGGGTCTTCTACGCTAAGATATTTTAGGAAATAGACCACTTTCGTAATTTGCAGGAAAAGAATGAGATAAATAGTTTCGACAGCCAAAGCAAAATGTGTGCTGACTGCTGCTGGGAACATATCTTCTAATATGTTCTAACAGAAGACGTAGTTGAAAACAGGGAAAGGAAACTAACAGATGAAACACACGTACAACGCAAAGTTCTAACAGATTAAACACACGTACAACGCGTAGTTCTAACAGATGAAACACACGTACAACGCGTAGTTCTAACAGATGAAACACACGTACAACGCGTAGGCTGTTAGACTCATCTTAAGATGTGGTCAGACAGAAGCTATTAAAACATTAAAATGAGAATGGTAAAATTGCCTTGGTAGTTTTAAAGATTTTGCTTGACATCTGACTCGTTCCACGTGACGTGTTACAGAAAGTAAAGGACATAAAGGTTGGCAACGCGGAGAGTCTCTCCTCGAGCCGGTCGCGGCGTTACCTCGCCAACGCCCTGTGGTTCCTGTCGACGACACGCAACATCTTCGTGGTGCTGTGCTGCGCCGCGCTCGCCTACTACTTCGACACCAACGACCGAAAGCCCTTCCTCCTCACTGGTACGTCTCTTCGTACGAAATTCATTAAATAGCTCAACAAGTTATTCGACTTTACACTAACCGGTTACACAATCTAGGGAGCTTATTTTATTTGTTCTTAGGATATTAATCTTATAAAAGAGCTCGAAGCCTTTATATGTATACAAGGTCCAACCGTTCTAATGCAGAAGTCTTCGTGTAACAATAGTGTAGGTGTTTAGTATTCATTTGCAATAAAAATAAATATTATGTCTCAATATTTATTTAATAATTTTAATAAATAATAAAAATGATAACGAAAAAAGTAACTTGTTCACTCTTGCGTTGACAGTCCTTAATCATGTATTCTGCGATTCAACCAATCAAACGTATTTGAGATTGTCAGGCGCAGCTTTTCTGCGTCTATACGTAACGCATTTCTGGTGATGCGAAGTGATCGTAAGACGTTAAGGAGTGTTTCCAATCACGTATAGTGTGATTCCTCATTTAGCATTGGTGTCATAAATATCAAAGTAGGTACCTACCTACTGTTTAAAACGTCAATCAAGCTTTTGTTTACAATATTTTTTGTCACTTTTACCACCGAAAAACACCGCCCTAAACTTAGTTTAATACATTGATTAACGTAGTGTGTCACAGGTCAATTAACTAAAATATCAAAACAAATAATTAGAAGCCGTTAACTTTTGGTTTTGCATGACCAATATTTTTGTTACGCACGTTTCATAGCTACCCGACCAACTGCGGCGCACAAAAGATAACAATGGCAAAAAGGCGTTATCAAGTGGGTGACACCAGCTATAGCTCACGCCCCCCGCCTTAGTTTATGTAATGAATAACCAACATGGAATATAACTGTTTTTTAATAAAAAAAATTCAAGTTAATGATAGCTACTTATTTCTTACTTAGAATTCATACTGAACAGCGGTACATTCGCTTTGTAAAAGGACGGGCATTAGAACGGTTGGACCGTATATAATTAAAAATTCTTCGTTCGGACTCCTAAAAGGTAATCAAGAAAACAACGCATTACATTGGCCTTATTTCCTAAATCATACTATATTTTATCTTTAATTTTAGTTAAAATAGGTACATAGCCGCCCGTGATCGTCATTCGGGTAATCTTTCTTCCTCATCAGTTATCGGATCGACGAACTATGAGCCCATCCGTGGCGGTCACTTTGTTCCTCATCAGTTATCGGATCGACGAACTATGAGCCCATCCGTGGCGGTCACTTTGTTCCTCATCAGTTATCGGATCGACGAACTATGAGCCCATCCGTGGCGGTCACTTTGTTCCTCATCAGTTATCGGATCGACAAACTATGAGCCCATCCGTGGCGGTCACTTTGTTCCTCATCAGTTATCGGATCGACGAACTATGAGCCCATCCGTGGCGGTCACTTTGTTCCTTAGGAGAAGTTTCTCGTTCGTGAAAAAAAAAACTCCTGGAATAGCTCTTAGGTGACCGAGTAACTTTGTTTATTCTGACCTGAGCCTGGGTACGATATAAGCTTCTGTGTCTTGTCCCAGGCGAGGTGAAACCCGGCCTGCCTGCGCTAGCGCCACCGCCGTTCTCAGCCACTGTGGGTAACCACACGTACAACTTCATGGAGATGGCGTCGACGCTCGGGTCCGCCATCTTCGTGGTGCCTCTTCTCTCTATTCTCGAGAACATCGCACTAGCCAAAGTCTTCTGTAAGTACAAACCATTTCTAGTTTTCTTACTGAATAGATAGTCCATAACTTTTTGTTGTTTATGTATGTGTGTTCCTGTTCATAATAAAAAGAACTGGGGATTTTTCAACGGCTACTACTCTGCTATAATACGCAAAATGCAAAGTGAAAAGTTTACAACATTATTTTATTATTTGAGTCTTCAAAAGATTAATTGCAGAGTAGGATTTGCAGTCAAATATTTGGTATAAATCATAAGCGCAATACACACCAAAGCCGCAGCCGACATGTCGGCGACTTACATACGCTCCCGTTTCCCGCTGACACTCAAGCTGTAGTGACGTATTAATATTGTGCCACACAAAGAATTGTTTTCCTCGTGCTGCCGACAAAGTTTTCCAACATGCAACGATGGGAAGCCACAGACTACGAGTAAGTCGTCGACAAAAAAGTCGCCGACATATGTTGCCGGGTGTGCAGCTTTAGTGCGCTTATAACAAGGTACAAAGGTGGGTAAATGGTTGAGTGTGTTCCAGCGGAGGGTAAGTTCGTAGACGCCACACAAGAGATGGTCGCGCTTGGGCTGTGCAACATGGCGTCAGCGCTGGTCGAGTCGATGCCGGTGTCAGGCGCACTCTCCCGCGGCGCCGTCAACCACGCGTCCGGCGTCGCGACCACTGCGGGCGGACTCTACACCGGCGCGCTGGTGCTGCTCAGTCTGCAGGTTAGCTCTCCGCCATTCCGCTCCGCTATACCGCACCGCACCGCACCGCACCGCACCAAACATCTTCACTATGATTTTGCCTTACTTTTACCACACACAAACCTTCTTATACATAAAAGCACGTTCCAGCGTGATTGTTAGCCTCTGGCAAAAACATTCTTTGGCTATGATCGGATTCCGCGTGACCTGAGCCGCGGACAAAAACTACTAAATATCTACTATAATTTAGGAGCGTTACAATTATAATACCATAGTGATTAATATAAACCAACGTCACTGCGTTAGTCTTAATCTACTACTGTCTACCAATGTCTACAATGTACCTATATACGGGCTAATTCACTCTTTTTAGCTCTATTAATCTCTTATCACCATTACGATTAGCAGTTTTGTTCTTACAGTTTAACCTCCTCTTCCTCTTTGTTATTATCTACATCATTTTAACTGAACATTCTTCACAATCATCACTATCGCTACGAAGAAAACCCAATCGGCTCCATCTATCGGCTCAAACTCGCGCAGGCTGATCGAAAATTCGTAAGACGTAAGACGGAAACCATAATGCCGCGCCATAAAAATTCGTGAGACGGAAACCATAATGCCACGCCTATTATAATTTTAAAGTGAAAACGTCTTTAGCGGCGTTGTGCACTTTTTTTGTGATGGATAAAAATGTTAAACTCTATAGGACGAATAAAAATTAAGAGGAAATTGGGTTGATGAAAAGATGTAAGTGCGGATTACACATGTTAAAATGTTATATCCAGGTTGTATGTTTTCACTTCTGCCGGCAGTGCAAACCGTTTTTTTTTTAAATATCACCAAGAAGGCAAACAAGCATACGGCCCGTTTGTTATACTAGGTAGAAAAAAAGGCGGTGGTTGGAGGGAAGGTAGTACCTACCCTAAATATTGAAGATAGTAAAATTTTATCTAAAAAAAAACATTTGTTTTTCTAAAATAAGTAAAACTGCATTAAAAGATTTCGGATAATTCACCTGTTTGAGCCGGGACTCGAACCTGTGAAATATAAAAAAAAAAAAAATTTTAAACTTTATGACATCGGTCGAAAGTGTCGTTCGTAAATATATTTTTTTTTTAAATAATATAGTAACCTACAGTACAAAAAGGTCAGAAAAGATAAATAAATATATTTTACCTATTTATTGTGCTGTATTAAAATGGTGTGAACTTACCTGACACTAGCGACATAAAGACCGAGTCAGAAAAGTGTGTTGCTCTGCACTTATTGTAATGGGTGTATTAGTTTTTACTTAGCTAATTTATAAAATTACAATAATAAAAAAAAAAAAAAATTTTTTTCTACTTAATGATGATAATGAGATCCCCCATCTAATATATAAGCGCGAACGCGGTAGGTTCAACGTCACTTAGGTGTGACCGGTATGATACCTAATTTGACGAACTAAAAAAGTATTTTAGGAAAGCTGCCGTTTTGATATCAAAATATACTTTTATAGCTACTTAAAAATGAAATGGCGGAGTGCTGCCGCCTACGCGGTTGTAACGTGGTGGCAGAAACTTTAAAATTAAAAAGAATATTTGAATAGTATTTTATGAAACTTAAATCTAGAATAACATATATACATTTTAAGTTTCAAAAAATACTTATTAGTTTACTTGGTGTTGACATCAGCGATATTGAGTTCCAAGATTATTTGCAAGACAAGGTAAAGCTGGAGTTCAAAACATTTGGTGCGCTCAACAGACCGAAATAGTACTTAACCTCGGGGCAAAGGTTTGCTGCTTTACAAGTCGCAAGTCCGGCCTCATATGGAGTATAGCTGCCATCTCTGGGTGGGTGTACCCGGATTCCAGCTTGGCCCTTTTGACTCGGTACAAGGACGGGCTGAGAGAATTGTTGACAATCCCAAACTCACAAGCCGTATCCGTAGCCGTAGGAGTTGCAAGTGTCCACAGGCTGCGGTGATCGCTTACCATCAGATGGACCGTAAGGTTATTTGCCACCTTAGTGGTATAAAAAAAAAACTTTTTTTAAAATACAAAGAAATGTTTCTTTTTAGGAAAATTTGCCAACCCACTAATACATAATAGGTAAATGCACTGGATGGATTGGGATGAAACTTGGCACACATATAGGTTAGATTCTGGAATAGGACAAAGGCTATTTTTCATATCCCACAAAATCAAAGTTCATGCGGAAATAACTATAAAGTTTGTTACTCAGTTCTGCCACAACGGAGCATCTAATTGAGCTGAAATTTTGCACCGAGATTGATGAAGATACGAAGAAGTACATAAGCTTTTCGTCCCGGAAAATTCAAAATTTCCCGCGGGAGTAACTATAAGCGAATAAGAAACCTAGATCGTCAACAACTTTCACAACTCGACTTCAATCCGAGTCAAAAGGGCCAAGCTGATGACACGGCTCAGAGATGGCAGCAGTATTCCATATAGGGCTGAACTTACAAGGCGAGGTAAAGTACTGCTTTGCTCTGTTGAGCACACAAAGTTTCATGGACGCCAGTTTGATCTTATAATTAATCCCCAATGAAAATAATGAAAATCGTTAGAGATATCGACATTATAGAATCTATTGCTCTGGACATGGTAAAAAGCAAGTCCTAGGATTGACTCGAATTCCTTTGCAGGTCTCTTAGAATAGGATAAACCATTATTGGTGAATACACATAATAATTTGCACTTTTTTGTTCATTGTCTTTCTGTCTCCTAGTTTTATAAGTCCTACGGATACTGTCCTCCCCTGAAGATAGAATTAAAGTAGTATTCTATTATTACAGTACCTTACGCCATACTTCTTCTACATCCCGAAGGCGTCGCTGGCGGCGGTCATCATAGCCGCCGTCGTCTTCATGATGGAGCTGCACGTCTTCAAACCTATCTGGCGGACCAAGAGTAAGTTCGCTTTTCACTTTGTCTAACATTTACACGCATCATTATCATTAGTTGGGTAATTCAAATTCAAACCAAAACCATTTTTTTTGTCTAGTGTTTTGCTTAAAATTATTGGAGTTTCAACAAGTTCTAAAAGCTTCCCATTTCATAAACACTGTTCAAAAGTTGTGAAACGTTGAGCAAAGTAAACTTAACAAAAGTTGTGAAACGTTGAGCAAAGTAAACTCAACAAAAGTTGTCTAACATTGAGAAAATAAACTCAATAAAAGTCGTATAAAAAGAAAAGTAAATTTAAAAAAGTTGTGTTACATTGAGTAAAGTAAACTGAACAAACATTGTGTAACATTGAGCAAGGTAAACTTAACAAAACAGCACAAAACCATGATTGTGTTCACATTAAGTAGTAAATTATTAACGCTCATCTTGTTTACAATCTTAAATAACGCTATATTCAGTTTGTTACAACATGTGTCTTAATTTTAAATAGTTTCGTCGATAACGAATTAAATAATATCATAATTTTTCAGACAACATATTATAGTTATTATATTATACCTATATAAATGGTTAACAGATAAGGACCATGAATTGAGCCCTAATGGAACTCCCACAGTTACTGCCAACCTTAGAGATTTTTACCACTTCACAATTATTTTTGAATTATGTGGAAGGTCAAAGGGTCGTGAGCGTCTTGCTAACGTAGTGAAGTTCCTTTCTGACGAGGTTCTCATGATAGCCTTCGATAAATCATAAAACACTAGTATGGCATCATCAAAAGATGTCTTTTAATAGTGCCACTCCCACCCAATACCCCATCAGGTTGACGAAAACAATTATAACAAGTGTATGTATCTGTGTGGGTGTGTGTGTGTGTAGAGTTGGATATAGTCCCGGGCGTGGTGACGTTTGGCGCTTGCCTGATGCTGCGGCTGGAGCTTGGCATCGTGGTGGGCATCGCCGTCAACCTCGTGTTCCTGTTGTACGCGTCCGCGAGGCCCTCCATCAAGGTCGCCTCCGCCGTGGTTAGTTCTCTAATACTAAAGTAACCCCCCACCCCACTCACACACAATTATCATGCCATGCAGTAAGGCTTGATAATTATGAAAACCATTATTTTAAGTAAGTATGGTCCATACTTACTTAAAATAATGGTGTTATATAGTTGCTGAAAAGCTAATAAGAATTTTAGATTGAAATCAGTTTTTGAATTGAAAAAAACAGCTCGTTTGGCTCCGTGGCTTAGTGGGCTCGACTGCTCAAACGAGGGCATGATGAAAATTTGTAATTAAGCATAATTAAGCTGTGTGCAGAGTAGGACGAGACGACTAAGGGACAAATGTTTTTGGACATTATTTATTATTGAGTCAAATGATGGAGAGATGGTAAGCAGCAGCACCATACTGAGGAAATATTGAACTTCAATCTGCGATCGCCAACCCGCATGCCATGCGATTGTTGGCACAACCCCCCTTATGCATTGCACAAAAAAACCACAGACCCTTGTCCCCGGCAGTCCCGATAGTACTGACTATGGTAGCGGTCCAGGAAACGGTGGGCAGGGGGTGTGAAGAATACCCGGCAGTGGTCCAGCTACCACAAACAACGACAACTGGCCCTGGTAAAGTACAATGCAAGCATTTTGTGGAATAACGAACAGATTTTTAAGCTGGAAGAAGTAGACTAGTAGTACTCACGCTACGATATAAAGGGCTATCTGAAGTCCGAAGACAGGGGGAAGACTCCATATTGTACAGATCCGGCAACTTGTTCTGCCCTAGCAGTTGGAGCAAAGTTCTTCAAAGCTCACCTTCTTTTCGTTCTTCAAAGCAAAAATAGAACAACAAAACTCTCTGATCATACTCTCAATCTTATGAGGATGCGGCGCAAAATGAAATTGCAGTCCTCATCTGATACGTCCCAATTACGCGGATCGATAGACAAATCTCGAAAGCCATGACTCTACTTTCCTTAGCTACACTTAAACCTTGATTGCAAATAACCACTAAATTGATATCCACTAGAACTAGGTATTTTTCTTCTTGCTGCAGACGCTCTAGTACGGATATACCCTTTGGTGACTGATTTTGTTCACCCACCGAACTCAAATTGTAGAATTACGTTAAATCTTTACAGTACCTAAGCAATGACCTAAACGAAAACTTACCTATAAACATGATGGTCGCTTTTTGGTGTTCTATGGCTGTTATGATTCATCACAGTTGCCTGCCAAACGGCACGAGCATTTCTACGGATGTGTATGAAGAACTGAATACCATGATGAAGAAGCTCGTAAATCTCTAGCCAGCTTTGGCCAATCGTTTGTCTTCGCTGCTCCTGCAAGACAACGCATGACCCCACACTGCACAACAGACAGTCTTTAGGGTATGAGTTACGGTTGGAAGCTCTTCTTCATCCACTTTACGTCCAGACTTCTACTTTTTCTAGAATTTGGACAACTTCTTGACAGGAACACAGTAAAAAAGTAAAAAATGCCTTTATTATATATATTATAATAGTTTATTGCCTCCCGCCCAGCTGACTTTTTCAACAAGGCCATCGACAGCACGGGTGAATACTTCGATAAATAAAAATAAAAAATATACATAAAAATACTTTTAATTATTTTTTTACAAAATTGCCATTACATACGTTATACGTTTATGTTATATGTATATGCCATATGCAGAAATGTAACCAAAATACGAAAAGAGGAAAAAAGAAAAAAATATTTTGTGTTTATTTTTTTATTGTTTTTTTATTTTCTTTTTAATAAGGTAATCAACAGCATAACATAAACAATTATAAAAAGGTACAGATCAATAGCAATGCAAATTACAGATTACTACAATGTTAATTACGATTTGTAAGTAGGTGTTAGTCGTTTATTGTGGTCGGTGCATAATCAAAATATATAAATACATACATATATAGCTACATATTTGTATACATATACAAACATACATACATACATACATACATATACATACACATACACACATATACATATATTATACAATATTATATCCTACTATATCATATTACATTAAATTTTACTTATTCTATTTAATTTACTATGCTATTCGTTTATCGTTAAGATTTTTTACTAGGTTTCCTGTGTAGTTTATTTTATTTTATTTTATTGTGCCACAATTAATTTGATAACTTCTTTCCTAAAGACAGCTCTGGAGAGAATAAATGGGTCTACGACATCAAAACTTTTATTGTAAGTACTACAAATGCGTATTATGGTATTATTAATACCATAATTTGTTAGACGTGTGTCGCGTCCGACGTCATGGTGTACGGAACTGTAACTTGCTTACCAACTCAGAGGAATCCAATCTACCATTTAGTAAGTCATAGAGGAAGAGCATGTCTAAGAGAGTTCTCCTTTGTTCAAGACTTAAAATATTGTATCGAGAGCAACTTTCTTCAAGATAAGGAACGAGTCCTAAAGTTCAGAAAGTTTATAAAACGCCTTTGTAGATGTTCAATACGACATCTGAAGGTTACATAATTCGAAGACCAAACTGTACAAGCATACTCTAAGATGCTACGTACGTATGCGAAGTAAACTGCTTTAATACATCCGGCGTCATTAAATAAGGAACATGTACGCATGATGAAGCCAAGATTTTTATATGCTTTATACATATGATATCAATATGGTTATTTAACAGCAGTTTAACGTCTAAGTATACTCCTAGGTCACGAATTAATGAAACTCTTTCAAGATGTGTATCATGATTTTTGTAGTTAAAGTTTAGAGGATTTAAGCTGCAAGTGAATGAGATTATTTGACATTTATCAGTATATACAGATATGAGATTGGTTTTATAATACTCATGAAGGTTCACAAGATCATTTTGTAGTTTTAAACAGTCGTTAAAATTTTTGGTATGTATAAAAATCTTGGTATCATCGGCGTACATTAAAAACTTAGAATATTTAAAACAGGTATAGATACCGTATAGATAAGCGTTGTACAATAATGGTCCTAAATGAGACCCTTGAGGGACTCCTGAATGTATAGAGACATAATCAAATCTGTAACCTCCAATAACCACCATTTGTGTTCTGTTTTTAAGATATGACTCAATCCACCGATGAAGATCGCCGCAGATTCCTAGCCATTTAAGTTTTGCCAATAAGATGACGTGATCTACGCGGTCAAAAGCCTTTTCAAAGTCTGTGTAGACCACATCAACCTGTCCGCCATTTTCCATACAGTTGAGGAAGTAACTAGAAAAGAGTGTAAGATTTGAAACTGTGGATCTCCCTTTAAGAAAACCATGCTCTTCTTTAGGTATGTCGCGAATGATTATCGGATATATAGCATCATACACAATTTTCTCAAAAGATTTACTAAAATTATTTAACACAGATATGCCTCTGTAGTTCTCCATTTTGCTCTTACGCCCTTTTTTATGAATGGGAACTATACGAGCCTCTTTCCAGATGTCTGGAACTATGCCTTTTTTAATAGACTTATTAAATATAATACTGAATGGGTAAGATAAGGACTTCGCACAATGTACAATGAACATTTGAGGAATGTCGTCAGGACCAGAACCCTTATTTATATCAGAAAAAACATTTGCGGAGGTGCTAATTGAAAATCAGGATAGTACCGCGCTTTAGGAGAAAACATAGCATAAAAAAAGTTATTAAAACTATGAGCGATTTTCTCACCGTTTTTAATAGTCCTATACTATATACTATTGAGAGTAAATGAAGTCGGATAAGTATTATTATTCTTTTTAGATTTAACGAAGTGCCAAAAAGCTTTGGGATTATTTTTAATATTATTCTGTGATGTCCAAAACATTTTATTGTAACAGGCTTTGTAGACACGGTGATGTCGAGCACGAAGTATTATTCCATAATTCATTATAATCACTCCTGTTATTAATTTTTTTCCATCTTCTATGTGTTTTTTCTTTTTCTTTTATTATTTTTATTAAGCTAAATGAGTACCAAAAGGGATAATTGTTTTTTTTTCGCAAAATGACTGAAGGAACGAATAAGTCTCTGCAAGTATATAATATATCATAAAAAAAAGATACTGCATCTTCGGTGTTCCTTGTTGAAAGCTCAAAATTCCAATCGATATTATCTAAATATTTGCATATATATTATCATAGTCAGCTTTGTAAAATTTATATTTAAGCATAGGGGCATAACTTAGAGGGGTCACAGCAATGTCCGATGCATCAACACAAAGGGAAGGGTGATGTAAATCTTCAGACAGAAGTGGATGTTTACTGCGAGATAATTCAACTGAAAAATTACTAAACACTAAATCTAAAATGTTATTATGTGAGTTCACTATGTAATTATATTGATTAAAACCATTTCTGATGAGCGCTTTAGTTAATTCTTCTGATATTTCCCGAATTTCAGTCGAGCATCCACTTCTAAATTGCGGTCCATCATTACTCCATTTAATGAAAGGCAAATTGAAGTCACCTACAACTAGATAATTATCAAGTAAAGTTTGCGGTAAGACTCTTGAAATAAAATCTGCGTATCGTTTAAGATCATATATTTGGTTATAGCCACCAGAGATATAACAAGCAGTAATATGAAGATCGTTTTCCGACTCAATCATTTTTGATGGAATTGTTACCCATAAAATTTCAGTAGGCGAAAAAAGTTGATCGCACTTAACAATAGCACTAAGTTCACGCTTGACACAAATCATAACCCTACCACCAATCGACTTACCGGTCGGTAAAATATCACGATCTAGTCTATGTACATCATAACGGCTATCACAAAACTCACTGCTAAAAATATTGTTACATAACCAAGTTTCAACAAAGATAATTACATCGAAATTATTTGCTAATATACTCTGGTAAGAAACATGTGTTTTTGTTCGCAGCCCACGAACATTCTGAAAATAGATACTTAAATTCTTCTTAACCATTTTTACGCATGATAACTGGTAACGGTTTAAAATAGGTAGGTATATTGTACTTTTCAACAAACGTAAATAAATTTGCAGTTGTGAATGTATACATTCTGTAGCAGTAATAATAATGATCGAGGCGTCCGCGACATAAAAGGTAGGTAGGAACATGGTACAATAATATTACTGCAGGATTCTCGTAAATGCAGCGTATAGAAGTAAATAATTGAAACGGTAGAAAGGCTCTGAGTTAATTAAGCTTGGCACAGATAATAATATATTGAATGAATGAACTTTGTGTTTATAATGATATACATAAATTTATTGTAAGTTTTTAAACATGTAATTGCGTATTAATATAAGATACATAATATAAATTAAAATACACAGATATTTTTTGACTAAATGCATAGCTATGTGTGGTTTTTCTTTAAAAAAATTCTGCCATTTTTATCCATACGTATTGAAACTGCTTATTTTTTCCTATTTCTCGGCAGGTTTTATATAAAATTTTGTTAGCCACCGTCAGATGCTCGTTTACGTAAAGACGGCGCATCTCTCCGGACATAGACATATCTTGAGTCGTCACTCCTTTTTTTCCCCGCAAGCCTGTCAATATACTGTCCTTTGAAGTGCGGTTTTAAAATTTAATTATGACTAGCTTCGGACGTCCAGATCTCTTATGACGTCTCTCGATCCGGGTGGCAAGGGTTATGTCCTCAGTTTGCAATGATACACCAGCATGCTTACCAATTTTTATAATTATGTCAAACAAGTTTCCATTTTTAATTTCCGGGAGCCCTGATATTTCCAAATTTGAAAGACGATCCTACTGTTGCTGATTATTCAATTCTGCACTTCCGAGTCAGTTATTAAAGATTTTTTAACGGTGGATTCAATTGAATTTATTTTCTAAATATAGTATATATAGTATGTTTGTCCGGGATAAACTCAAAAAGTACTGCATGGATTTACTTCAAATGTGGCACGAATATTATTACGAAGTCGGGTCAACATAAATGCTACATATTATCACGCTATGACCTACGGGCAGTGAACCTTTATTTCTTCAACGCATTCTGTAACAACGTGTAATCTAACGACGCATATTTGACTTGCTTCTTAATTATTAATTATTCTACTCACACATAGCCATTTATTTTATGTTAAAAAATCGTGTAAAGTCATAACTTAGATGTGTTATAATTTTTCATCATATAAAAATGTTTACTATTTTCTATGGTTTCGTTCACAAAAAGTGATGTTATAGTATAGCGTTCACGCAGACGACGTCGCGGGTAGCAGCTAGTATATAATAAATTCGCTATTCGACCTTTTTCTGTATCTAAATTGGACAAATGTTTAATTTATTTACATATGTTTTCTTTAATCCAACCCGACCAGCCTTCATACGTCCCCGCGATTTTTTTTTGTAAATTTTAAAGATGTAAGGACTTGTGAGATGGTAGGTACATAGTGAGTAAGCTACAATTGTGTATGTGTGTATGTGTGTGCAGTCTATTTCTGGTGTGGAGCACGTGGTGGCAACGGTGGACCGGTCGCTGAGCTTTCCCTCGGCGGAGTACGTCCGTCGCGCCCTCCGCCGTGCGGCCGCACGCGCCCCGAGACACGCGCCGCTCGTGCTGGACGCCACGCACGTGCACGCTGCAGACTTCACCGCCGCTAAGGTACACTCTACACCTAGGTTACGCAAATAGTGTTGGAGGCGAGATATTTTCAAGGTACACTTTACACCTAGGATACGCAACTAGTGTTGGAGGCGGGATATCTTCAAGGTACACTCTACACCTAGAGATGGGTCCATGGGACAGTGTGGATATTCTAAAGATCAGAAGTGAGATGTGCCTGTAAGTCTTACCTATAGATCAGTAGCAAGATGGGTTTATCAGTCTACCTATAGATCAGAAGCGAGATGGGTCCATGGGTCAGTGTCACTAGTGTCAGTTTATTTAACAAGCGAACAATTTCAAAGCTATTTATCCTGCTCTTTGGCCTCTTTAATACGTCATGCGCTAAAGTGGCGTAGGTATATGTTTTGCATCTTAGCCTTTTATAACTTATATAGAATATTAGACTGGTATTTAAAATGAACCTCTGAACTGAACTCAGTACACTCACAACAGTATTGTAAAAGGAGAAGAATGTGTGCTGAAAGTATGGAAAGATTATTTTGAAAGTTTGTTTGAAAAAGACGATGTACAATTATTAACGCTGGATACTAGTGGATTCATAGATGAAGAGGAAATAAGCATAGAAGAGATAGTGAAAGCATTGAAGGGTATGAAATCAGGAAAGGCAGCTAGAATTGACAGGATTTATACTCAGACGCTAAAAGCAGGTCAGGGAGTAGTTGTGAGTCAGCTGCACCGCCCTTTTTAACCTTTGTTGAAGGAGCGGTAATGTGCCTAAAGACTGGTGCAAAGCCGTAATCGTACCGTTATATAAAGAAAAAGGGTCGCAGCAAGATTGCAAAAACTACCGAGGGATAAGTCTCCTCCTGCGAAACGTAGTAGAAAAATATTTGGCAAAAAGCCAAAAAGTCTACTGCGCTTTTGTGGACCTGGAAAAAGCCTATGATAGAGTGAAGAGGAATGAGAGTGAGCAGCAACTTGATTCGGGCACTGAAATGTCTTTACCGGGATTCTAGTGCTTGTGTCAGGATAAATGGGGCCCATACAGAGTGGCTTAACATCGAAAAAGGTGTTAGACAGGGATGTGTGGCGTCACCTTGGTTGTTCAATCAATTCATGGATAACTGTCTTGGAGATTTGAAAGAGAATGTGGTATAAGAATGAATGAGTTACTAATCAAGTGCCTCCTCTATGCCGATAATCAGGTCATTCTTGCATCGGCAGCAGAGGATTTACAATATTACGGTAGAAGGGAAGAAAGTAGAACAAGTGCCAGAATTCATATACTTAGGATCTTTGTTTACTAGAGACGGAAAATGTGAAGGTGACATTGAAAGAAGAGTAAACGCGGGAAATCAGGTAAATGTGGCAATGCACACCTTTATGAGCAGTCAAAAATTGTCTGGAAAGGCACCTTTGGCTATACATGGGGTGTGTTGGTTCCAACACTGATGTATGGAAGTCAATGTTGGGTATGGCAAAAGAAGCACGAAAGTAGAATTAATGCTGTGGAGATGAGAGCATTGAGAAGTATGTGTGGTTTGACTCAAAATAACAGGATAAGATATAGTGTGATACGAGAGCGTTGCGGTGTGAAAGAAAGTGTGGTGACAAAGATTGAGAAAGGTATGTTCAGGTGGTTTGGACATGTTGAAAGAATGAACGAAAATAGATGCACGAAACAGATTTATGAATCTGAAGCAATTGGTAGGGTCGGTAGAGGTAGACCTCGGCAAACGTATGTAGATCAAATTGAGTATGTTCTCAGTAAAGGCCAGGTCAGGAGTACTCGGAACCGTAGAAAACAGAGGTATGCCAGGATCGTAGCAGCTGGCAGTCTTTGGTCTCTGCCTACCCCTCTGGGAAACAGGCGTGATGCTATGTATGTATGTGTTGCGGACAGAGCTAGTGGACTGTAGGTTTATCGAAATGTGGGCTCTGAAAAAGCCCACTGTAAAATTGAAAAAATGAAACAAATTGGATTCTGTTTGCAACAGCTTATAATTGCCTTAAACGCAATTTACACTTATATCGACAACACATTTAACATTTCTCAAAATTATAATTTACAAACACTTATCTAGAAATTACAAACACTTTCTTTAAAATCGTGATTTTAATTTACGCTTCACTGATTTTACTTAACTTCTACGAATTTTCTTGATTTATAAAAATGTTACTTCTTTCTTGAAGTAATCTTGAGTTATAAAAATGTTGGTTCTTTCTTGACATATATATATAACTTGTTCTTTCTTCAGTTGGTTTCTTCGCTGCTTATTTTCCTGGAACTGTTGAACTTTCACTGCATACTGTATGAAAATTGCGTCTCCTTTTATGCTTTTTGGTCTAGGAGGAAATGTCCAAATCATTTATTTTAGACCAATCAGAGAACGTTGTTTTTATTTTGGAAACCCTATAACTAGTTATAACCGGTATTTTCCGGATTTTTACCTAGAACTTTCTATTTATATGATGGGCCGAGCCAGTATTTTAATGTTTTTTAATGGTGTTTTTGTTCCGAGCCATTCTCCCACTTTCGTCTTTGCTCTGATTGGCTGCTCATTTTCATATAAATATGAGGCTTCAAAATCTGTTTTCGAACATTTAGTACAAATTTTGACTTTTTACATTTTTTATTTTACTACTACGTCAGTTGTGTTTTGCATAGTATAAAAAATCAATTGGCATACATTTATGTCTAGAAATGAATGTGTGAGAACCAAAATACACATGTGGTAAAAAATCGAATCACACACTGCAGGACGGCTAGTCGACTTGCGGGGCGGCGTCTTAATACGCCTCCCCTCGTTCTGATATTCACAGAACGTACTTTACTATCAGGGCCCGGCTGTATTTCTTCTACAACCCCCCTTGGCCACACGTTACGTGGTAGGGTCGGGTCGATTACCACAACCAAGTCTCCCTGTTTCAATGGCTGCGCATGGTCATTTGATTGCCCTCTTGGCAACAAAGTCGGGAGGTACTCTTGCAACCAGCGTTTCCAAAATCCATCCGCCAGCGCTTGTGTTGCTCTCCATTGCCGGCGTTCATCCTTTTCTGTTTCGCCAGTCATTGGTAAGCCTGATGATGTTCCGAATATGAAGTGGTTCGGTGTAAGTGCCTCTGGATCATCTGGATCAACTGAGACACTGGTCAGTGGCCGACTGTTAACGGAGTGCTCTGCTTCATGCAGCAGTGTGAGCAGAGTCTCTTCTGTCGTCACCTTTTCGTTTAAAGTTGCTATCAGTGCGATTTTTATCGATCGCACCATTCTTTCCCAAGATCCTCCCATGTGGGGTGCTCCGCGTGGGATAAAGCGCCAATCCAATCGGCGGGTCCAGCCATATTCTTTTAGTTGCGGGACCCACTCTTTGTACGCTTCTCTTAGCTCGGCGTCAGACCCACGGAAATTGGTCCATTGTCTGACCACATTACCCGAGGCCATCCTCGTCTGGCTGCCATTCTTCTAATGGCCATGATGGCCGCGCAACCAACTCAATGTGTGTTCTGAGGCATGTGAATAACATACCCCATGGTTTCTCTCTTCTTCTTCCAATTTTTATTATCATTGGGCCGAAGCAGTCAACCCCACAATTGGTGAAGGGCCGCTGATAGGCATCGAGACGTGCAAGTGGCAAATCTCCCATGGTTGGTGTTGATGGCAGTGATTTGCGGATTCGACACAACATACATTTGCTGGCAACTGCTCGCACCGTTGGCCGCAGCTGTAGCACCCAATATCTCTGGCGCAGCTCATTCAAAACGCGTTCATTGTTGGCGTGGAGTGCGGTTCGATGCTCCTACATCACGAGCAGTCTGGTGAATTGATGGCGACCGTCCAATATGATTGGTCGCTTGATGTCAGCCGGGACGTGTGCGGCGTTAATGCGGCCGCGTACACGTAGCAACCCATCTTCATATACAGGGTCCAGTTTAAATAGTCTACTGGACCTCTGAGGTGCTT
Source organism: Apoda limacodes (assembly GCA_946406115.1). Taxonomy (NCBI): domain Eukaryota; kingdom Metazoa; phylum Arthropoda; class Insecta; order Lepidoptera; family Limacodidae; genus Apoda; species Apoda limacodes. Next base: position 2,038,571 of record OX291550.1, on the reverse strand, counting down.
CTTCTTTCTCAAGGCGCTCTATGTCTTCACCAAAACAATCTTGCTGCGCTTGTTGTATGAGAAGTTGTTCCGCCTTTTCAATATGGCGGAGTTCGAGCTGCTGCCTTTTTCTTCAGCTTGTCGATAAATAGTAGTACGTTTGCTACTGTCCGGATCAGGCGCACGTAATTTGAGAAGCGCTCGAGATCTGGTAGCCAATTTGTGGGTTGGTGGCTAGTATGGGTGACGTGCTCATCGTCTGCGTCGCTTCTTTCAGAGAAGTCGTACGGCCAGCAATCTTCGTGTTCGTGAAGAAAGTCTGGCCCGCAGAACCATCGGTCGTGCACGCTAATAGGTTGGTAGCACGCACGCGTTGCGTCATCAGCTACATTCAGTTATGTAGGCACCCCTCTCAAATCCTCGGGCTGTGTTAGTTCAGCTATCTCTCCGAGTCGATGTGATACGAATGGGGTGTACTTCTTTGCGTCACCTCGTATCCATTGCAGCACTGTGCTAGAGTCAGACCAATATGTGACGTCTGCTATTTCTATGCGGTGCCCTTTTTTAATTGATTCTACTAGTCGCGCTCCAATCACCGCCGCCTGTAATTCTAGGCTGGGTATTGTCTGCACCTTCAACGGTGCAACCTTGGCTTTGGCAGCGATCAGACTTATTCGTAGCGCTGCCATCTTTGTGTATGTTTCGCCAGTAAGCTGCCGCTGAGTAGGCCTCTTCGCTGGCGTCATAAAATACGTGCAGCTCTCGTTTTATAATGAGCCTGCATCCAAATCATAACAGCGCGGGATTCTTAATGCGGCCGCGCTGTGCTTATTCTATCCATCTTGCGAAGTCGCTCGCATCTTTTTCTGGCAGGGTTTGGTCCCACCCAAGCTTCTGTCGCCATAATTGCTGCAATATTATTTTTGCGGTGATGGTGAATTGACTGACAAGTCCCAGTGGGTCGTATATTGACATTACGGCGCTGAGAGCTTCTCTTTTAGTCGGCGTACTGCTTCTGGTACGCGAACCATCTTGGTACTGAAACCCAATTCATCTTTGTTAGTGCTTCACAGCAGACCCAACGTCTTGTCAATGTGGTCTTCACGGGTTCCAAGTCGTACGTCCGACACGTGTGCTTTTTTCTCTTTTGGTAAGTTTTCTAGCACATCTTGACGGTTTGAATTCCAACTCCTTATATTGAAACTTGCTTGCTGTTGTACTTTTATGACGTCAGCAACCATCTGTTTTGACTTCTCAATATTGTCGAAGCTGTCCAGGTAGTCGTCCATATAGAAGCTACTTCGGATGACAGCAGGTCAATCTTTGTCAATCAGCGTGACCGTGGAAGCTTCGTCAAATAATGCGTGGGTGTTCACCGCGCCATTTGGGCCAGATATTGTAACTGGACAAATCTTTAGCATAACTGATCGGCGACGGTACCCCGTATTGGTTGACATCACTGCTTCATTGCTTTCCGATGTCACTGCTATAGGAACTTCTTTATGAGAGGCTGGAACGGTTTGTGTGAAGGTCCGTTTCTCTCTGTTCACATCATGAAGCAGTCGGTGGTGTGCTTGACCACAATTGTTAACGTCACATCGCTTGGCTTTGCATTGTGGACGTGTATGCTTCTCTAGTAGGCAGCAAAAACAAATGTGTATTTCCTTGACACTAGCCCAGCGCTTATTAACAGCCAATCTTTTAAATGCCGGGCATTGCGGGAGCGTGTGAGTTGCCCCACAGCTCGGACATTGCGGCTGCTCTTTGCGTTGCTGAGCTGCAGTGGCCTCCTTTCTTCTGTGGTTGCAGTATAGACTCGTGCTGTCCCTTTCATGGGTTTTCTTCTCGGCGCGCCGCTTGGTGCCCAACCATTCTTAGTCTGCGGCGACGTCGATGAAGTAGCTGGTTGAAGCGTGAAGCGGATAGCTCGATTGGCTTCATGCATCAAAAATTCTGAGAGTACAACGATCTCTGGGTCATCTGTTTGGTGCTCATTCCTTGTTCGGCGATACACCCCCTCTCGGGTGCCGTTGACTGATGTCATCCTCAGCCTGTGTCGTACGTGGGAGCCGAGGACATTCAAGGTCCCCGCCGGCATCCACGCGACGTGCAAAAGTGATGCCGAGGTCATCCTCAGCCTGTGACGTACGTGGGAGCCGAGGACGTTCCATGCCCCCGGCGGTATCCACGCGACGTGCGAGTGTGCGGCCGATGTCATCCTCAGCCTGTGGCGTGCGTGGGATCAGAAGACCTTCCATGTCCCCACGGACTTCCACGCGACGCGGGTGTGGGTAGCCTTGGCCGTCCCTGTGTGGGTTGTTAGTGTGCCGGCGTGGAGGGCTTTGTGATGGCTCTCGCCTGACAAAGTGGTGCGTAGGGAACCCTGGTCCTCGCTACGCTCAATTATGCTACGGTCGTAGCGGCTGGTGGCACCCTTATGCTCTGCGACGCCTGACGTAGAGAGCTCCCTGGGCAACATACCTGGGCGCCCCGGGCTCCCCTCCCCCCGTGAGGGAGAGACGTCGCGTGCCACCTGCCTGGCCGTGACGACGCTGGCTCCAGTGTCATCGTTGGTTTCCGTCAACCAATTTTCAACCCTCGATGCAGTGAGAGTGGACTTAACAAATCTTCCCTGTGACGAATCGTCTTCATTTATTTGAGAAATTTGAAGCTCAAGCCGTTTTTTTAAAAATAATTTCTTGAGCTTCCATACTTTCTTTTGCCGCTTCCATACGTTTATTTTCTATTTCTATACGTCTTTTTTCTACCGCTCTTTCGTACTGCAAACTTTCCGTACGGAGCTTCGCAATTTTTTGCAACGCTTCGAGTTCCGCACTCTGTATACGCACGCTGGCCGACGAGCATCCTGTCCTCGTCGACTCGTGTAAACCGGACACAGAATCTTTTTGCAATTTGTGTAAACAAAAATGACTTTGACGCGCGTCTTTCGCTTTGTTAGTCTATGCAACATATACATAAATGTGTATAGGTAATATTTCTCATCGTAAATTTGAAATTTTGTAGATTTAAGGTTTAATCAGTGTCGTGATTTGAAAACTAGTTAAAGAAGTGACAATAAAAGTAATCATGTAAGTATTTTAATGATTAATGATTAAATTACCAGAAAAAATTAACATTAAGTAAAGTTAGGTTATGTTTACAAGATTTGCATATAGATTTTGAGTCAGGTTTACGTTAATCCCCCGTTCATCGTGGCCAGCCTTTGACGCGGCTTTTTGGCTACGTGTGTTAGGCACTGTACCTACTTTTTTATATAAGCACAACAAATTTGAATCCCAACACGAACACAAATGCACATACACAGTAAAATTTAAACGAGCACAAATATCAAATATGAGAACAGATAGTTGTATGGAGTTACACCTTAGTACTAACACATAAGCAAAATATTTCAGAACAAGAGAAAGAACCCAAATATTTAAAATTGAAAAACAAGTGTTACGGAGCTTGTCACGTATACACATATATTTAAAAATTAGGTGTACGTAGGTACACAGATTAAGTAATTTAAAATAATTTAAAATTATTTACACAATTAAGAAGGCGTAGCTTGTACAATATACGTACATACACTTATTCAAAAATAGCCACACCAAAATACTAAATACACTTATGCACACAGTATTCAAAATCAAAACAAGTACTCGAAATTTTACAGAGAACAAGTTATTCAAAAATTATTATTCAAATCGTTGAAATAATAATAGTAGGTAAGTACACGAATGTACAAAATAGGCGTACGAGTATCAATTAAAATAACCACACGGAAATGCGCGTATAGACATAAATTTTTTAAATATTATTGAGTCTTCAAAACTATTGAACTTAATGAACTCGCACAAAGCACGCGTAGCTATGTACACATAAATTTTAATAGCTACACGAAAATACACGTATACATAAACTCAAAAAGTATCGAAGTGATAAGAAGTACATAAATTGCACAACGTATGTATACGCACATCAATTTATATAGGTGCCTACAAGAAACGTATACATAGATTCAAAAATGTTATCACCTCAAAGAAAGTTAAAGTGATAAGATAAAAGTACATAAGTTGTACAACATATGTATACGTACAAAATTTAAAATAGGCACGCGGAAGTACTTGTATACATAGATGTCAGAATATTATTACTCAAAAGAATGTTTAAGTAATAATAACAAGTACGCAAAGGCGTACCACATATGTATACGTACAATAATTTTAAAATAGACGCTCGCAAGTACGTACACACGGAAATGCGCGTGTTTTAAAAAATATATTTTATTAATGTGTTTTAAAAATTATAAAATTATTATTTTTAAAATTACATAAATTTAAAGTACTAATTTTAGTACACGTCAATTATGCGAGCACATATACATATAAAACATGTACAAGAAGTTCCCGATTGCACACGAGTTAAATTTTTTTTATTATTTTTAAAAATTAGGTTTTTTCGAAAAAAATCAAATAATAATAAAGAGAACGATTTTTGCATGGAATAATGTATACCCATGTATTGAGGGCATAAACAAACATTCCCATATGCCTAAGAGCTCAAATTATTACGATTTGGATTTTCACAAGTTTTCCGAAAAATTAAAATTATTATTAAAAGTACACGTACCGCAAGGAATACGTGCACAAACGTAAATTTAAAATAAGTACACGGGATAACACGCATGTACAAGACGTTTTCAAAATTGAAAACTAAAAATTTAAAAATTTAAAACTGAAAATTTATGAAAATTTAAAAAATTTGAAATTCAGGAAAATCAGAATATTTTAAAAATTATAACTAGTACACGTATCACAAGTAATACGTGCACAAACGTGAATTTAAAATGAATACACGGTATAACACGCGTGTATAAGACTTTTTCAAAATTTAAAACTGAAGAGTTATGAATATTTATAAAAACTGAATTTCAGGAAAATTACGTATACGTAGGTCACCACGATTTATTTTTAACGTTTTCACAACGACTCCCGTGAATTTAAACGTTTTACAAAAATTTACGTAATTTGAAACCGAAAATGATACGACAAACGACTACAATAAATACGACACACAGAGTTATAAAAAATACACGAAACAATAGGTAAGCACTCAAAAATAAAGACTTAGTGTCAATAATTTCACTTTACTTACGGTTCATACACTTTTTACACTTTTCTAAAATTAACACTTTTTTCACAAAAATAAAAATTCACTTTAAATTACTTATAACTTCGGAACTTTACGGATTACCTAAGGATACAGGTTGTGATCCGGCTACCGAAGGACCAAATAAACTGTTGCGGACAGAGCTAGTGGACTGTAGGTTTATCGAAATGTGGGCTATGAAAAAGCCAACTGTAAAATTGAAAAAATGAAACAAATTGGATTCTGCTTGCAACAGCTTATAATTGCCTTAAACGCAATTTACACTTATATCGACAACACATTTAACATTTCTCAAAATTATAATTTACAAACACTTATCTATAAATTACAAACACTTTCTTTAAAATCGTGATTTTAATTTACGCTTCACTGATTTTACTTAACTTCTACGAATTTTCTTGATTTATAAAAATGTTACTTCTTTCTTGAAGTAATCTTGAGTTATAAAAATGTTGGTTCTTTCTTGACATATATATATAACTTGTTCTTTCTTCAGTTGGTTTCTTCGCTGCTTATTTTGGAACTGTTGAACTTTCACTGCATACTGTATGAAAATTGCGTCTCCTTTTATGCTTTTTGGTCTAGGAGGAAATGTCCAAATCATTTATTTTAGACCAATCAGAGAACGTTGTTTTTATTTTGGAAACCCTATAACTAGTTATAACCGGTATTTTCCGGATTTTTACCTAGAACTTTCTATTTATATGATGGGCCGAGCCAGTATTTTAATGTTTTTTAATGGTGTTTTTGTTCCGAGCCATTCTCCCACTTTCGTCTTTGCTCTGATTGGCTGCTCATTTTCATATAAATATGAGGCTTCAAAATCTGTTTTCGAACTTTTAGTACAAATTTTGACTTTTTACATTTTTTATTTTACTACTACGTCAGTTGTGTTTTGCATAGTATAAAAAATCAATTGGCATACATTTATGTCTAGAAATGAATGTGTGAGAACCAAAAAACACATGTGGTTCACTTTACAGTTTTGCTAAAAAATCGAAAAGTCACGTTCTGACAGTAGCTCCACACGTTCACGTCAATCATTCTCCAAAGTGTAAGTCATCTCCAAAGTGTAAAACAGTGTATGTGCTACAAGAGAACATTTTCTGTAGACGGCGGACGTGCGCGCACAGACGAGACTAGGTGTTGTTCGTGTTCTGCGTGTTTGCGCCTACGAGTAAAGCGCTTGAAGTTAGACGGGTGCCGCTTTTTCAGCGGCTTTTCGGACGATTTTGGTAAGCGCTTTTACATTCATTTTGCTCGGCAATTCACTTGCCGCGGATCGCTAGGTCGTCACTTTCTCAAGGGCGGCCCCTCCGCCCCCCCCCCCCCACTGCTGCCTGTTCGAGTAGAGGTATGTGTTGTGTATTGTTATAACTTTTTAGTAATGCCGCCCCCCGTAGCAGCTCCCCCACCGGTACGCAGAGGTGGCGTACGCAAACGCGGCGTATGGCTACGCTCTCAGCCCTCAGCCGCCGTAGTGGCGAGCAATTTATTCACCGGCGAAATATCAGCCACGGACCGGCCCTTTTCGGTCGCGTTCCCACCCTCTCGGCCCCCATCAAGGACGTTTTTGACCTCGGCCATATCACAGTCGTCGGTATACTCGGCCTCTGAGTCCGGCGATGAAATCTTTAGGGATGAGGACCTCCCTACCCTACCGTCCATGCTCTCTCCTATTGAGGACACCCCGCCCCGGCCAGACCCGAACTCATCCACCTCAAACAAGGGCAGTCGCACTAGTCAGACTAGCAAAATAACTCCTCCAATCTCGGCCCCAATAATTACCAACCCGCCATCAATCCCTCTGCCGCGCAGAGACCCAAGGGTTCGCAACAGGGACGTTAGGCCGAGGCCTTTTTCTCATAGCCCTTCGAAGGATCCTGCCGAGCGAGCACGCCTCGAGGCAAGAGAGGCCATCGCAGATCGGCAAAAAGCCCTCGCCAACCAGCCGTCTACATCAAAAGCCGCCGTAGAGGCTACCCAAGACCCCCCTCCACCCGAAGGGATGGAAATTTCAAGAGCTGTATGCAATCAGTGAGTTGCTCAGCATGCCTGGCATATCTATAGAAGCCTGGCGCTCACGCCCAGGCCCCGCGCAATGCCATAGATGCCAGGCATTCGGCCATGCTTCATCAAACTGTCACCGGCCGATAAAATGTGTGCGCTGCGGCGGCGACCACCCTGCGTCAGACTGCGATCGGCAAAAGGTCGCAGTAAAATGTGCCAATTGCAGGCAAGCGCACACAGCCAACAGCCGCTCTTGTCCAGTCCTCAGGCGTGAAGCGAGGCGTAAAGGGGTGACTATTGCTCCACCACTGCCGCGCAAAAACGCCCAACGGGCTACAAATTTGCCCCCACCATCGCCCACCCCCCTGCAACAGCTACAGCCGCAGGAATATGACCTATCTGCCGGCGCAAATTTAATGCCCCCTGCCAACCCTCCCACCGATAGATCCCAAGCTCTCGGAGGGAAAAAAAAGAGGCCTAGTCGTAAAAAATCCGCACCCCAGCCCACAACAACAGTTCCGGCTAACATTCCGACAGCACCGGACACTCAATTCGCCCCATACATTTTTATGCCCCCCCCCCAATTTGCGGACCCCCTACAACCCCCTAAGCCATTGTCAGCGCAAACAGTCACAAAAATGCAGCCGCAAGCGGCCGCTAAACAACAGACGCAACCTACCACGTCAAACCGCCCTAGTGGCATGATACACACACAGGGCCCACCCCGCATGCAAGCTGGTGCACTAAATGTTGCCAGAGCCGCAATAGCGGCGCTAAACGCGGCCATAGAGGCCATAGCTGCCGGCCAAAATCCCCTGCCAGCCCTTTTTAACGGCCTGGCACAACTCACCACAATTCTTACGTGGGAATTTAATGGGGCCTCATCGGGGCCTTAAATTAAGAATTGTGTATTGGAACCCTGGGGGCATAATCGGCAAGACAGCCGCCCTCAGAACGTTAGTCCAGGAACACGATGCTCACATTGTGTTACTGGGCGAAACGAAACTCCGAGGTGAGAATGAGCTCCGCATTCCAAATTTCTTCACCTATAGACGAGACGAAATTTCTCCCGCTAATATGGCCTTCAGGGGCACGGCTGTATTAATTAGACGTGACCTTATTCACGAACTACTACCCCTTCCGCTTTTTACATACATTCGGTCTATAGGTGTAAAACTAAAGGTCGGCAATGCGGAGCTTAAAGTCTTCGCCGCATATAAGCCACCATCAACCCCCTTCGATCCAAGTGACATCGACAATATTTTTTGCGATGCCACCCTCACACTTATTTTAGGTGACCTTAATGCCAAACACCAACACTGGGGTTCACGAATTTCATCCAAATCGAGTCGTGAACTAAAAGCAGATGCTGAGAGTAAAAACTATTTAGTCATCGGTCCAGGATCACCAACACACTACCCCTCTACTGACAATCACGTACTGGACATCGCCTTAGCGCATAAGATCGGCTGGTCAATGTCGTTAGAGGTCCTCCACGACACTGACACTCAGCATCTGCCAATCTTATTGGTCCTTGGAGTGTCCGCAACTGGTAAACCGCTCCCCAATCCCCGCAGAACCACAGACTGGGCCTTATTTCACCGAGCCATGCTGAGCTACCAACTCCCGGCTGGTGGCATTTCTACTCCCTTAGAAGTCGAAGAGGCAGTTGACACCTTCACAACTGCCCTTGCACAGGCTCTAAGGGAGTCTACTAAAATCTCAGTCACAGCTTCCGGTAAGCAGCTGCTACCGGCGCATCTTCGCGCTAAACTTAAAACCAAGAGGGACCTCCGTAAACTCTGGTGCGACACCCGTTGCCCAGTGGTAAAGAGGGACCTCAATAAGATTAGCGCGGAACTATCTGCTGAAATTGCAAATTTTAGGCAACATTCATGGGACCAGGCAATATCTAAAGCAAGCGAGAACGACACGGCTCTCTATCGCCTGGCCCGCCAAATTACAAAAACACCTGCCCCTATCTGCCCACTTATCGACCCCGCTGGTATTCGCCGCTACCACGCAGCGGAACGCGCGGAACTTTTTGCGGACCACTTTGAGGGCCAATTTAAGCCGAACCCCATTATCGACCATGACCACACGTTAGGAGTTACAGAACGCGTAGAGCAGTTTCTCGCGGCCCCAGCCCCACCACTCAGAAGTGATTATTTTATCTCGCCTAAAGAGGTTAGGAAGGAGGCCTCTAAGCTTAACAAGCGCAAATCACCCGGTCCCGACGAGATTCCAAACACAGCGATTATTATGCTGCCTTAGAAGGGTCTGGTGGCACTCACCCGTATCTTTAATGGGATACTGCGTACTGGACATTTCCCATCTTCGTGGAAGATCGGCAAAATTATTGTTCTCCCGAAACCAGGGAAAGATCGTCATCGCCCAGAACATTACCGACCGATTACACTGCTGTCCAATTTAGCCAAGTTGTTCGAACGCCTACTATTACTTAGGATATCCCCGCATATCCAGCTTAGGCCTGAACAGTTTGGTTTTAGAGACAGCCACAGTACCACTCTTCAGCTTGTATGAGTGCTCCATCACATGACCTTCGAGCTAAACAAGGGCAGGCGCACAGTCGGAGTCTTTCTCGATATGGAGAAGGCTTTCGATCGAGTTTGGCACGAAGGCTTAATACACAAGCTGTTAGAGACGGACATCCCTCCGATGCTCGGGCGAGTAATAGCCTCGTTTCTGGACAAACGAAGCTTCTATGTCTCGGTCGAGAACAACCAGTCAGCATGTAAACCCATTAGAGCAGGGGTACCTCAAGGCAGCTGCCTATCGCCACTGCTATACGCGTTATACACCAACGACATCCCCACTCTCAGTGACTCTGGTCTAGCTGAAGGTGTTGAAGACGTCATCCTAGCCCTTTACGCGGACGACAGCGCCTATATGTCCTCCTCCCGCAAAGCTAGCTTAGCAGCCAAAAAAATGCAGCGACTATTGGACACTTTGCCTGGCTGGCTGGACAAGTGGAGAATAGCCGTTAATGCCAGCAAGACATCAGCATTATTGACCGGCCTGCAAAAGTTTCTCCCACCGAAACTTGTGTTTCGAGGTCAAGTTATTGAGTGGCAACCCAGCGTAAAGTACCTAGGTTGTATTATAGACCGCCCCTTGCGCATGCGCAAAATGCTAGACCATGTGTCAGCAGGCGCGGTCGCGTCACGGGCGTGCCTTAGACCGGTGCTTTCCTCTGACTTGCCACTCAGAACCAAAATTCGCCTGTACAAGTTGTACATACGGTCGAGACTGACCTATGCAGCCCCTGCTTGGTACGGTCTTCTATCTTCTACCAGCAAATGTAAGCTCCAGGCAGTCCAAAATAAGTCGCTGAGATTTATCACCAGCGCGGGACGCTACGTCCGCAACTCCACCATCGCTAGAGACACCAAAACCGAGCCACTCGCAGAGTTCATATCTGGTTTGTCGAAACGATTATTCACCCGCGCTGACAACAGTCACCATACACACCTTAGGGGCATAGCACCCCTACACGCCCGCCCGCCTGAAGGCAGGGCTCTCCCCCGAGAGCTTATTCCTGTGGGTGAATAAGTTTACTTATTCACCCTCCTACCTACTCACCTTCTTTACCTTAACTCAATCCGCTTTTAACGTTTACACTCGCTTTTATTTTTGCTTATTTTTCGTTTTATTTCGTTTTTATTTTGCTTTTATTTTGTTTTTATTTTGTTCTTATTCTCGTTTTTATTTCGCTTCGTTTTTATTTTCGCTTATTTCATTTTAATTTCGCTCTTTTGTTTTGCTTTGTTCTTACTTTTGTTTTATTTTGTTTTATTTTGCTTCTATTTTTGTTTTTCATTTCTGGCGCCTACTCTCGTATTTTACTTTCTACTTTCTGTATCGCTTATGGCGACAAAATTATTACCCACAAGGGGGCCTGAAAAGTAGGCCTCCTTTCTAATATTTCACCGGGGGTGTTCAGCACCCCTGAGCTTCTGCCCGGGTCATGGTGGGAGGTAAATTCCCCTCCCCCGACACCCGCACCTCAACACCCAGAAGGGTGTAAGAGAAGATACCCACGAATTTTTTTTTTTTTAGCTCCACAGAAGCCGTGACATTTTCAGGAACTAGCAACTTTGAGTTTTGATAAAACTAGTTGCGTAGTTTTTTGAAAGTTCATTTTTTGCGTGTATGTCGACGGTGCAACGTTACTGTTGCTGTCCGTCCGTAACAGTATGTACGATGTAAAATAGGTGTATGTAATAAAAGATCCACGCAAATTTGTTTGTTTTCGTGTTATTTTTTGCGTTAACAAGAGCTAGAACGAGCTGCAGAAAGCATTCTTCGTGCATTAAAGAGCCGAGAATGTCGAAAAATAAACATTTTGTCGAAACAAAACACAAAATTCTACAATTTTATAACAATTATTACCTTGGTTTCACTATTAAATCTACAAGTGAATGACTACTATCGCGTTCGCGTCAACTTACTATTCGAAGTGTCAAATATGTCACTCACACTCGCAAATCATAAACTACCCACTTAACGTTTCGTTGACTCTATCACAGAACATTATAATAATGTTCTGTGGACTCTACTATTGTAGTAGAGATCATATGTTTTGTAAACTATCCGCCAGGGGCATTGTTTCTTTCCCCATACATTTGATACGTTGACGCAAACTGTGCAGTAATAGTTAAAAACTCACACTAATCATACTGTTTTAATTATGTCAAAACCTCTACCTTCTTATTCGTGATTTACACCATAATGGGTTGTGTAAATACAAATACCGGTCGTTAGGTCGTACCACTTTCTCGTCCTTTAAGCCAACAGTCGTCTTCTGCTAGGCGTACGCTAGCGTACCCAGTCTGCTGCTAGGCGTACGCTAGCGTACCCAGTCACTATAGTTGTCTTATATGTTTATCTTTTTATTAACAGTTTTTGTTGATTTTACCTAATAGGGAATAAAGACTTTGATAGATGAGTTCGAAGCGCAAGGTCAGCCACTAATCTTCTATCGCGTGAAGCCGTCGCTGGCGGGCGTATTTCTTGGCGTGAAGCCGCGCCGGTTCCTCCACGCGGGCACGGCGCAGGACTTGGACCGGTTGCTGCTGCAACTGCGTCAGCATGCGCACCCCGCGCCCGACTGTAAGTACCTACCAGCAAGCTACTGCACAACTTAACACTCAGCTCGTAGATGATAAATGTCTACAATTCTACAGCACTAACTTACTACTATTACTACTAACCTCAGAAAGATCAAGCTCACTGCTGCATAACACGGCTGATTTACACGGCAGCACCATAACTCGAATTAACAAGTCTGCAGCATAGTGCATGCTTGAGTGTGTCATGCTCTCTCAAAGTGTCTCTGCGGTGGTGGCGTGTGTGTCGGGTCGTTACGTTCCCTAAAACATGGTTGACCGAAGCGATGGTGATTCATGTGTCATACTCGTGAACGGGTGCCACCTGTGGAGGCTGGTCTGCTCTTGCAAACTTCTTTGTATTCTTAGTATTTAGTCTTAATTTTTTGTTTTGTTTATTAATACTGTAAGACATTGATTATTTCTTAGTGAGGAATACATAAACTGTCTTTTGTTTATATTAGATACTTTTTTATGTTGTGCTTGTGCTTTATATTTCATGTTTTTTTTATGTTTGTAATGGAAAGTGTCCTTTTATGATAGGGAGGGCATTTTCCAATATTTTAATTGGACGCTGTAAGAGAAAGGGAGAAAAGAAATGCCCTTGCTGAGTTTCTTGCCGGTTCTTCTCAGTACAAGGTCTCCCGCCCTGTAGACTTACGAACCGATGGCGTAGTGACATTCATAAGTGCTCAATTATTGTAGCCTAAACTGAATAAATTATATTGAATTTGAATTTTGAATTTGAATAGCTCCAATTAACACAGCTGCACTATGTCTTAAATTTACACATCTGCACTATGTATTAAATTCACACGGCTGCACCATGGCCCAAATTTAAAGGTCTTTACCATAGCTCAAATTGACACAGCTGCACTGTGTCTCAAAGGATATGAGGCTTTTTCTAAGGGGATCTGGGCAGTAAGTTCGACAGACATGAAATCGCTGGCAATACATAGAAAAACGTTTTAAGTAACTTATGGCATCAAATATAAACATGTAAAACGTTTCCGTCTATTAAAAAAAAATAGTTAAAATTATTTTGAGGCTATTTTTTGTCTGTACAAAGTCACAGTGTACAAGCAGTTTCTATAGGCTTTGGATATGTATGGTACCTATCTGCATTTAAACAAAGGGATAAACGAACGATGGGCCTCTAGCTAAGTAAGAAAAACGAAGAAAACGATAATAGAAACATTAGTTTTCGATCAAGTAAATAAGTTGCACATTACTTGGCGAAGTAATACATTAAAGATAACTTCTTTACTCGGACGGGTATCAGCATTTCTATGAACGCTATCGCTTTTGTGCACACATAGCTAGAGCCCCTGGTAGTCACATATTGATATCCAAGCTTTTCTAGGGAGTTAGGGACTCTCTCGAGAATGCCTATGTTCAGCAGTGGTTAGCTTACTCTAGTGACTCTATCGAGGAGGTCTGGTTTCGGTAGTGGTCGACTTATGTAACGCGTCACCACTTTGCCACATCGCGCGTCTCATGTCGTCACTACGTCAACAGCTGACCCGAGCGCAATCACTAATGTTACAGATTAATTACAAACAAACAAAGTCACGAGCCAAGTGCACAACAAAAACGATCGAAAAGATACTTGGTAGGTAGGTACTAGATAAATAAATATGGCGGAAAGAAATAACCTGCGTACTAAACTAAACATCTATATTTTTAAAAATGTGTCCTGGGTATCTGGTTATCGTCTTGAAGACTATTAACTTTAAATGTATCTATAATTTATATACTGTTTTTAAGTTATTTACAAATACTTATATAAATAAACTAATAGGTACGGTCACACTTTAGTACTTAATAAGTTTGTCAAATACAGATTATTTCGTTTAAATTGTATGATTTATATAAGTTACATAATAGTAATTAACGATAAAAATTAACCTCAAGGTTTTTGTTAACCTTTTCCTACTTTTATTTTGCTTATTTTTTAAGGTTTGGTGAAAACTTTACTATTTTTTGTTCCTATAACTAAATACATCTGAGTACGTACTGCTTATTAGAAAATACAAGGAAAGGAAAAATGGGCACTTAATAATACGTTTCGAAATGCAATCAATAAAAATATTACAAATGCCAAACTATGTTTGATGGTTTGACTTTTCTAAGCGCGGCAACTACTTTATGAGCTCTCTGGAACAGGAAAATTTTAATCCTGACTAAGAGTTTCCACAGGAATTGATTTTTCTGCAGATAAAACCGCGGGGGATAGCTAGTTACCTACTAATATTGCTAAAACGTCTTACCTTGGTCTGGCACGTCCCTGAGCATCCAACTCGACATACGGAACTCCAAGTCTGACCATTCTGGTAAACAGACTTTGTTCCATATTGCAATACTTTTGAAAAGCCATGTTCTTGACTACTGGAGGCAATTGGTGATGGTCTCCGATCATGATCCATCGTTTCAGTCTCGACCTTCCGTCTTGAGGATTTTGTAGTAACAGAGGAATGAAGGTTTCTATCTCCAAAATCTGAGCTGATTCTTCCATAAGGATATTGTCATATTTGAAACCTGTCAAGAGTAAGATAATTATGGATGTAATTATATGATGATAACTATTTTGGAGTCAGTGTTTGTTTGACAAAGTTTAATACAAAAACGAAAAATGTGTAACTGATTGCGTTAGCCTTTCTAATAAAAGAACTAACAATATTTATATATATATATATATACATATCCATATTTACTTAGTGTTATACAGATAAGAGAAATGAATTGTGTGTGGGTATTAAGACACGGAAAGAAAAAAAACTTTTTGCCATTAGATAAATGTTCCAAATGAAATGACGTACCTCTGCGATATAATTACAATAAATTCTTAACGGGCCATATTTCCTCTAGTTACATTTTATAGAGAGCGTTTGAACGCAATCTCAAACAGCTGACAGAGCTTTCAGTAGCACGAATTATCCAACTGCTGCACACTGATAACTCAAGGTAGCACGGCTTATAGCACTTTTGCACACTGAATGCTTATAGTAGGTACTACACTTCATCTAAGTACTTTAGACTGATAGCTCAAAGATAGCAACGAGTTAGATTAGATGACGAAAGAGAAGAAAATGCAAGACACAGATTACGAAAACCCTTTTAGCCTCGCGTTCGCGAAAAGCTCTTTAAAACTGAACACGACGTGTGTTCGGAGGACGAAATCTTACATTACAGTAGCACGCGTCATCTCACTGTTATGTAGAATAACAAGAGCAGGTCTCATCCTAATACTCACACATTCAGTACAAGGTAGCAGGCTCAGGCCATTACTGCACACTGACAGCTCACAAGTAGCATATCTTATAACTACTGCTGAGGACTGTCAGCTTACAGTATTAATCTTATACCACTACTGCAATCTGACAGCTTGTAGTAGCACATCTCATGCCACTCCTGCACACTGTCAGCTAACAGTAGCAATCACATGCCAGTACCTACCGCACAAAAGATTGAGTCTTATTCCACAACCAATTAACTAAATACTCTCCCTATTGCCTGTCTCATTTTATTTCGCTGATGTACAGCCACTCGTTTTTGTTTAGTAGATAAGATGTCGATTGAATTTAAAAACTAAAACAATACCATCACAGACTTAGGACTTTAGCGCTCATAGCCCGTTAGCCTCCATATTGAGTCATCACGCCATCATCTCGTGAGTTTGGGATCGTCGACAATTCTCACAGCCCATTGTTGAACTGAATCAAAAGGACCAAGCTGGTATCCGGGTGCACCTGCCCAGAGATAACAGTAGTACTCCATATGGGGCCGAACTTGCGACTTGTAAAGCAGCAACCGCTGCCCCGACGTGAAGTACCTACTGCTTCGCTCTGTGGAGTACGCCAGGTTTATTTTGGACGCCAGCTTCACCTTGTCTTGCAAATGATCTCGGAACTGAACTTCGCTGAAGATGTCGACACCAAGGATCCCAATGCTCTTGGAGATAGAGAGGGGAGTATTCTGGAAATGTAGGACCACAGCGAATGAGGTTTTGGGGGTGAACGCGCAGACTTTTCTCTTTGTAGGGTTGTAGGCGGACAAAGGTTTGCCGTCCCCAGTCAGAGACCTGGAACACAGTGGTTTCGATTTGAGACACAATTCCTCCACACTGCTTTCTTACATTTCCGGATTTAATTTGCGTTTTAACTCAGAAATATTCGGATCCTTATTACTACAAGCCGTGGTCCAATCCTCATACGCAGTTTGCTTAAGAATTTTAGCTTCTCTCAAAGACCGATTAAACCATGGCCGTTTTTTGACACTTTTAGGGTCTGCAACGCGCAAGTGATACCCCTGTTGCTACAAGCGTCCATCAGCCACAGTGACTGCTTACCATCAGGCGGACCGTGAGCTAGTTTGCCACCTAAGTATTATAAAAAAAAAAACTCGGGGATTAGGAATAAAACATTTCATACCAGCGAAGATTGACTCAGTTACTGCGGCTGCGCAGACGTCAGGATCTTCTGAGCTAAAGCAGAGCTGCCTTCACGGGTACGATGCATAAAATTCACGCAATCCATCCCAGTCTGCCTAATTCTAATGCCACACACGACGCCAATTAGTTGGTCCAGATGGATCGCGTTGTGTGCATGACACTTGAGTCCGAATGAGACAGTGGTCCGAAGAGCCAAGAGCCGCAACCACTGAGACGGAATATCCATCTGGACGTGTACTCAGCAGAACGTCCAGTACGGAGCTCATATCTGGTATCCTCGAAAGAACCAGCTGCGAGAATCCATAGGTCATCCAAAGCAAATACATGAGCAGATATCCGTGCGAAATTATTGGTTCAAGAACTAAACCACTCACGATGGTAAGCGTTAAAGTCTACCAAAATAACTAGTTCTGCTGTGGGATATTGCTCTAGAACTTTGTCAGTCGTCAAACTCAGGTGCGTGAAGAGTCGAGTTATGTCCGTGTCACCGCTATGAGATCTGTGAAGGGACGCATAAATACGAGTGTGGCCGCCGTGTGGTCCCTGTCTTCAAGGCTATAAAGGCGGCGACAGCAGATATCCTCCCGGACTAACATACATACTCCGGTACGACTCACAATATTGTGTTCGAGTTTGTAGCCGGGATAGTGTAGTTATCCCCAAAGTCTTTACCATAAGAAATAACTCTCACGGGCGAAGAAGCCCGCACGGCCAAATGCTAGTAGAATTTGCATTAGAGAAGAATTTTAAGTTCATAAACAGCCGGTTTCTAAGAAAACCACATAAAAAATGGACTTGGCGATCTCCAAATGGAAAACATTTAAAAGAGATAGATTACATCCTAACAAACCAGCCATGTGAGTTTCAAGCATTTGATATCATACACAATTTAAATTTTAGTACTGACCATCGAATGATAAGAACCAAGTTAACGATAAAATGTTCTAAAAATCATAGAAAATTTATTAAACCGGTAAACTACAAAAGAGAGCTCCCTGTTATCTCTGGAGAAAGTTTAATATACTGGGAAGTTGTTTTTAGCGAGCTTCTTAGTGAGACAGATGATATACAGTCTGATAGGTTTGAGGAAGTAATAAAACTTATTCAATTGCAATTATCAAAAGTTAAAAACAACACTAAAGAACCAATTGATCCAGAAACAGTATTATTAATGGAATAAAGAAAGCTTTTATACAAACAAAAAACGAACTAAAGTAGTCAAGTCAAAAATCACAAAAATTAGCAAGCAAATCAATAGAAGCATAACAAAAAATAAAATAAGACGAAGGCAGAAAACAATCACAAACTACGTAGAGAAATCAGGCGCTATTGAAAAAGCTTTTAAAGAAATGCGAGAAAAAAAGAATGGGCATCTAACATCAAAAAAAAGACGGAAAACTTTTGACAAAGCGAACAGACATGATTAAAGAAGCTACAAACTACTACAGGAATCTTTATACATATCAAAAATTACAATAGATACTATTCTTCTACAGTAACGGACTCTACATTGGTTCCCGAAATTCTGCAATCTGATATTCAACACGTGATACAGTCACAAAAAAATGATAAGACTCCAGGTCAAGACCACATAACAAATGAGTTACTGAAATTACTATCCGAAAATGTACTGAAACCTCTACAATCTCTTTTCGAAAAGGTTTTGGCAAAAGAAATTTCACCAAGGCAATGGTCAGAGTCCATTATCATACGATTATTTAAAAAGGGGGATAGAAGTATCCCAGATAACTACCGTCCTATCAGCCTAATGACAAATCTGTACAAAATTTTCTCGAAGTTTATACTAAGTAAAATTTCTAATACTTTGGATGAGAATCAACCTCAAGAGCAGGCCGGTTTTCGTAAAAATGTTTGCACCATAGACCACATCCAGGTTGTGACACAGATAATAGAAAAGGCCAACGAATATAGTAAAACAATATATATGTGTTTTATTGACTTTAAAAAAGCCTTTGATTCTCTACATCATGAAGCAATATGGGAGTATTTATTGGAACAAGGAGCGGAGGCAAAATACGTGAAAGTTTTACGAAATATCTTTATCAAAACTAGTGCTCAGATCAGGCTAGAGACAGATGGTCAAGAATTTCCACTTAATAAAGGGGTAAGGCAGGGTGATCCTATATCACCAAAAATATTTACTGCTGTGTTAGTCAATTTTCAGGAAGCTCAACTGGGATGGCAAAGGACTGAAAATAGACGGAAAATACCGGCATAACTTATGCTTCGCGGATGATATTGTGCATTTTGCCGAAAAAGCTTCAAATATAGAGTCCATGCTCAATCAATTAGCTTCAGAGAGCCTGAAATAGGTTTAACTTTAAACGCGTCCAAGACAAAGCTCCTTACAAATGGAGATACTAACGATGTATTAGTAGACGGTAAAAATATCGAATACACAAATGACTATATTTACCTGGGTCAGACAATTGCTTTTACTAATTGTACAGAAAAAGAGGTTAAAAGGAGAATCGCTATAGCGTGGCGAGAGTAGGTACTGGAGTCTAAAAGAGATTATGAAGAACAAAGAAATCAATTTGTACTTTAAGAAAAAAGAGTTTGAAATGTCAATATTACCGAGTCTCACTTATGGCTGCCAAACTTGGTCTTTCAGGAAAGAAGAGGATAGATTAGCATTTTGCCAGAGAAAAATTGAACGCAGCATGTTAGGTTTAAAACTGAGAGATAAAGTTCGAAACAAAGATATCAGACAAAAACTAAGCTATATGATGAAATTGTTCAAAGAATAAGACAGCTTAAGTGGAACTGGGCAGGACACATATGCAGGATGGAAAATGCAAAATGGACAAAAAGGGCAACTGAACGGATCCGCAGAGAGGGAAAGAGAAAACAAGGAAGACAAAAAAGACGATGGAGTGATGTATTCCTGCAGAGGGTAGGACCCCATTGGATGCGAGTAGCAAGAAACAGAAAGAGGTGGAAGGTATTGGGGAAGGCCTACGTCGAAGAGGCGACTACTGCCTAGCTAAATAATATTAATCTACTATTAATTTATTATTAACCTTTTAGGTTTTATTTATTAATCTTCAGTGTATTATTTATTAATCTTTAATGTATTATTGTCTTTATAATTTTTTTAATTTTAATATTTTACAAGTTTGATTTGACATGAAGTGGACTTAAATCAATACTTTTAATATTTTAAAATCATGATTAATTATAACATATTTTAAACTTAAATGTTAAAGCAGTAGAATAAAGGGTAATATTATTTTTTAGTTTAGGTATCATGTATCCGCTGGGCAGGATATTTGCGTCTCCGTTAGAAAAAGAATGGTCGGCTGCACCTTCTCTAGGTAATGGTGGACTGCGTTAAGATTTGCTTGAATACGCAAAAGTCCACGGGAGGATGTAGTGGCCGCTGAAAAAAAACTCTTTTCTGTTTACTTCTTGCAGTTACTTAGACTAAATATGAGGATTCACTGCACACACAGCTAGGACACACAGCTACGACAAAAAGGTGCTAGAACTGCTGAAGTATGGCACAGATAATACGGTTACTGGCACGGCGGACGGAAGGGCCCCTGATTCCCCACTATTGTAGTAGCCAGTTCCATCCGGGTCTCCTTCTCCGACTACTACTTCCCGCAAAGATATTTTTTCCCCCGACCTATTATGTTTAACAGGATTTAATTACAAAAGTCTACAGAGGACACGGATGTTTGGACAGGATAACCAGATTTGCACATGCTTTATTTTAAACTTATTTATTTGGAAACCTATTTTTAATTTATAAATTTTAATGTTCATTAAAAATGGACTATACTATATATAAAATTACTTTTTGTGAACGAAACCAAAGCGCGATCTAATTCGACGCCAACGCCATCTAGTTAGTAAATAGGAAACATTTTTATATGGTGAAAAATTATAACACATCTAAGTTATGACTTTACACGATTTTTTAACATAAAATAAATGGCTATGTGTGAGTAGAATAATTAAGAAGCAAGTGAAATATGCGTCGTTTGATTACACGTTGTTACAGGATGTGTTGAAGAAATAAAAGTTCACTGCTCGTTCCCCGTAGGTGTGATAATATGTAGCCTATATGTTGACCCGACTTCTTAATAATATTCGTGCCAAATTTGAAGTAAATCCAAGCAGTACTTGTTGAGTTTATCCCGGACAAACATACAGACAAAAATTCTAAAAACTATATTTTTGGCTTCGGTATCGATTGTAGATCACACCTCAAGTATTCTTTTAGAAAAATATACAATATACAGTTTTGACTTTCCTACCATATTATTATATGTATAGATTGACGTTCAAAAGTTTCGTACATTGACCTACTTGAAAAACAATTTAAAATAAATTTAAAAAAATCGGCCAATTGCGAGTCGGACTCGCGCACGAACGGTTCCGTACCATTATCTATCATAAGGAAAAAAATCACGTTTGTTGTATGGGAGCCTCCCTTAAATATTTGTTTTAATTTAATTATTTATTTTTTAGTGTATATATAACTAATTATTCTGTGAATTCCTGTTGCAGTTATCAATATCGAGCAAAAAAAAATCACGTTTGTTGTATGGCAGCCATCTTAAATATTTATTTTATTCTGTTTTTTAGTATTTGTTGTAATTTTTTATGTTTTTTAATTTCAGAGTCGCTGATATGGGGGAGTGGGGGTGGGAGGAAAAGTGAGGCACAAGTGAGATCTCCGTAGTTGTAAGTCGCTAGCCGTTGATCAGTATTTATTAGCTGTACAATTGTATATTGTGTACGTAGTAGTATAGCGTAGTGTAGTGTGGCGTAGCGTAGCTGGGAGCCAGGGAGCTCGGCTAGCGCTCAGGTTGTGTTGTATGTTATGGACTTTTGTTTGAAAATAAAAATATTTTACTACATGCCGTTTTTTTTGTGTGTGTGTTCGGAAACATTGACTTGTAACTTCACCACCGACCATCTAAAGTTGTGCTATAAATATGTAGCCTATTGCTTCATATTGATATTTAGCACCATCCCCGATACAAAATATTTTTGACACAACTTTTTTACAAGGTTTCAAATGTTACAATCCATTTACATAGCAGGGTTCGTTTTATAATAATTATATAATATTATTACATGAATATATAATGAAGATCTACCTAATCGTTTAAACTACATATTCATACTCTTCATTGTGGTCACCTGTGATAAATCTTGTAATGCAGTTCTCGACGACTTCTAGTAAAGCGAGAGTCTCCACACAAGTATAAACAATGGTACGATGAGCCGTTTTGTTGATGGAATGGAGCGTAAGGTGGCTACAGATACAGATACAGAGCTCAGAAACGGCGCGGCGCGTTTGGGCTCAATGCTCTAGTAGTATAGGCCGCGGCACGTAAGTCTAGCGTTGAGCGACACGTGGAGGGGATGTTTGCGTATAAGTACTGTTGCGCACCCAATAGTAAGTAATTTATGATAGCAGATATTTTTGTTATAATCTTTTATTTATCAATTGTAAAAATATATTAAACATTAGAATAAATATAAAGATTAAAATTTTTATTTGATAGAAAAATAAGAAAAGAGCGGGAATCAATTGAGATTTTTAAATTTTATTAATTACTTACGGGTTTTTACTTCTAGGTGACCCTATCTGTATGTCAATCACCTCATACGAAAGCTCAATGAGAATGTACAATGAAAAAAAAAACTTGAATTTCTCAATTTTTAATTACATTAAAAAAAAATAATCAAACTCAAACTTTTTTTATTCTTCTAGACTTTTATGATTTCTTTATTTTTTTGCGTACATACATTATACAAGTGAAGATATATTGGCAAGGAACAGTTAAAATATCAATTTCCCTAAATAGCTCCGATGCATTCGAGGTCTCAATTTATAGATTGACCGTACCTACTGCTTCCTTTTTAAAAGCAAAACACTGTATCAATATCGGCTGCCTTACCCCAAAGCAAAATGCCATAAGACATGACGGAATGGAAATAGCTAAAGTAGACCAAGCGAGCAGTGTCAACATCTGTAAGCTGCCTAACTTTCCTAACTGCATAAGCAGCTGAACTAAGTTTCCCTGCAAGAACTGAAATGTGAGGGTTCCACTGCAGCCTATTGTCTAATGTAATACCTAGAAACACTGTTGAGTCTAATTAATTAATTATCAAAAGTAATAATACAATTCTGTTAAATGCGACTGTGTCAAAAGTTAAATTTAAAAAAAAATATTTTGAGATATTGTTATTTATAACGACAAGTAACCATACAACCTAAAAATGTATGTATTTACATGGAAGTAATATGATGTTTTTACTGGATATTCACAATTTCGCATGATGCGAAAAATACTAGGCAAATACGTTAGTAACTAAATTAAGCAATTACCTAGTATTTTTTACCACATATCTAGTAAAATTGATAGTAGGCGTAATCTTAACACAGTGCAACAAATGAATTAATAAATAATATTTACGTAACAAAAATACTATATTTCTCAATCATTCAACATAACATAAATAATAATAAAACTTGGAAAGTGTTTTAAATGTAAAACTTTTATTACACGAGAACTATATCTAACATTCTAAATTAAAAAAAAAACCTAATATCTGCCGTTCGACTTTCAACTGTTTTTACATTCGACTTTTCAGAATTCATTTAAAATCAGAGTTTTTTGTCAATGATGACAGGTACAGGTACGATCTAACCCCAATGAAAATATTAGGCGACTTGACATGGTGTTGTTGTGTACCTAAATGGACCTGTCTGTCCTATGTTTTCTAAGGGGGCCTAGGGGAGCCCTAAATTATAGCTTAAACTGAGAGATGACATAAAAGGTAGGGAGGAGATCTAACTGAAAGTATTGTAATACAAATAGAAAAATACAACCTAATGTTTGTGGCATGGTATACTCACTAAACAATGGCACATCACTACTTAACATCTTTTAATATAATTTACAAAACACTTTTCTGAGAAAATAAGTTATTTTAATTCTGCAGACTAATGACAACCAAATAAAAGTGTTGCCATAAACAATACAGGCTGCGTTCGGAACCTAGGCGCGGCCCCGATAGCAACGGTACAGAACACAGAGTAATATTCGAATACGAGTTCCGACGTGGGATTAACGCAGCGGAGACAGCTCGTAAGGTCAATGATGTGATTAATCAAATATTGTGTTTGGAGAGGATGAGGCTAACGAGCGCACCGTGCGTTATTGGTTTATCCGCTTTCGTAGTGGAAACTTCGAACTGAAGAATGAAGCACGAGAAAGGTCTTCACCAGTTACTAAGGTAAATAACGATGAATTGAAGTGATGGTAAAATCAGATCCGTGTTATACTACCAAAGAATTAGTGGCATGGATTGACCTTAGCATACCATTCTCATTTCGAGCAAATAAAAAAAACTTGCTCAATTATAACGCCAAACCTCACAGAAACGGTTTTAACACTACAACAACTAGTAATCAGTCCTTGCACCAACCGACTACCACTCTTTCCACGTGTAATGTGTAGATGGATTTACAATGTAATGTGTAGATGGCTTTACATAGTTATTGTCTATGTAGATATTCAAGTTCTAAAATGTACGTCGGTACTTTCAAGTTAATTGTAGAACATTTGTATATTCTGTATGCTTACTTCTACATTTTACACCGCGTGATGGGTGATGCTAAATTGTTGAACGCAAATCAAGTGCGCTAAATGGCACGTGTCACGTTCCAACCACAACACAAAGTGTAAAAAAATATTTTAAAACCTTGTCTCTATTTTACACACTAAATAATACGTAGGAATTCAAAAATTTCAAAAATCGATGAATTTATATTTTCTTTTTCCTTTTTTATATGACAAAAAAAATGATGTGCTAAATGGCATTAGATAAATATAGGACATATTAATATTTATTTCACAAAGGATTTCAATCGCCATCCAACGTGGGCAGTCTTTCGCATGAAGCGTCTGACGACAGATAGTGTGCACAGTGTCTAGTCAACCGCTGCTAGTGGACGCGTCCCATAATATGTTCGTAGCTGAAACGTGTTCAGATACGCGCCCGGGGACAACCGATCCCGCGGCCTCGGGAAAGCCGATCGTCGACAAGGTACAAGAAATAAAACAATGTGTGAGATAATCAATATGTTTACTTGACAAAGATCTGTGGCCGCATAGCCTTCTCGCTCGCACAAAACTTTTTGGTTCCACGTACACTACCACAGTACACACAGCATGGAATAACGTCACCTTACGAACGATTGTGCACCGACACTTACTGAAAGTAACACTACTGCACTTATAACAAAATTTTAATTTCATCAATTTTATTAAATTCTAGGTAACAGTTAGCAGCAAAAGCTGTATCATATGACAAACTTGCCCCCGACTTTCTGACCATGTGTCCTCTCCGCTAATGAAGTATTCACTAATAGTATAGTTGTCTTCAAATAATAATTTATCTAGTGTTACATTCAGTAAATCGGGCACAACTTCGCAACTCTTTCTAATCTCGGAGACACTCGGTGCTCCGAGCCGCTCTTGTAACGTCCCGAATAAAATTAATTACCTACATACTAACTTTACACAGGAACAGCCAAAAGGAATATTTATTTCGGCGTCCGTTACTGTGCTATGTATAACAATAAAATTGAACGCTACAAATACATGAATATAGATAGGTGTATAAGTTTATAGAGCTCGGTTCGACGATGTCGAGAGCAACAAATTGAGCAGACGATAAATTCATAACGTTAAATTATATTAACCTTACGCGAGCTCGCCAACAAAAGATAAGGTCTATGGGGCCTCTCCTGGTGTCCACAGACATACGAATTTATAACAGAGAGGTCCCCAGTGAGCCCGCGTCGCCTCCTGGCACCAAACTTGTATACATAATTCTACTAAAAGTGAGCGCTGTAACTCCCGAGTTGACGAGAAAACGGAAGCCGCGGTACGCGCCGACACAAAGCAGAGATCGACTTAAAGCTTTCATAATTGAATTTTGGCAAAAATATTGTTAGTTCCGTTTGTAACAATTGTTGCGTGCTGTTAGTTATTCATACAAAATGTATTCGGTTCGTACAATATACGAAGTTCACAGTAAAATTCTAATAGTAAAAATAAAATAACGAATAGTCCTGCGAGACCTGGAATCTTTCTCACGACAAACGTTATAAAGAACACAAAACTACAGCATGACCACAGACTAAACATTCATACAGTAAGTAGTCGCCAGTGTCGTGACGTCACGGCGCCGCGAGACATGCCAGTCTGGTGCGGTCACCGGTCACCGGTCACCCCGCAAGTTGCTGCCCATCTTACATCAGGATTGCCGACTAAATGTACTGAGTGTTTAGACTGTACACTATACGTAGACGCAAATCAACATGTGCGCATCGAGTCAACAATAAAATAAACATTTACTTATCCTAATTACATTTCAATAATCACTAAATAAATTGAATAATAATTTGATTAACTAAATAGGAATAATAAAATAATTGAAATATAATAATTAAATACTTAGCGGTCGAATTATAAAAAGTGTTACAAAAAAGCGTATGGAGTACATAAAAGTTATAATAAAATTATCCTAGCAATAGATTTGGCAGTTTTAGACAAACAAGCTACTACACCTACGATATAATAATATAAATGCATTACAATCTCGCCGACGTGATTTTCTTCACATTTGATTACTTACTTACAAACTATATTCTCCATCGTTTTTTCATTTATATATTTTGTCTTTTTTAGTATAAAATTTGACTTAACGAGAAAACGAGAGGATTAATTATAATGTACATCGAGAAAAATGAGAGTAAAGAATCAACCTGCCACCGTCTCGTCGCCTCCACACTTATACACTGGCACTGGCACCATCTCAAACTAAATTGTTTTTTTTTTTTGCTAATTATAAATAACGTAAATTATATTTTTAAAGCTTGTAAATGACAAGTAGAGAGGCGACATGAGACATGAGGCACCCGTCGACAGTATACAATATACAGTGTGACAAATATACAGTTTGAGCAACTACCCTACGATAACAAATACGGACAGTCCCTTATGGCAGTTGGGTGGAGGCGCGGGGCGCGAGGCGGGACTCTCCCTCGCACTTTCGCTTACTTACAGCTACCTTACTTCGAACTTTGTGTGATTATATGTAATTTGTTTAAAATATGTTTTACATTGTCTTCAATCTTGGTCGGGCGTGTTTCGCGAAGTTTTTACTTTGAAGAGATGGTTTAGTAAACTTCTTTCCAACCTCTAACCAGAAACAATAATGCAGTGACAAGATTGTCGACAAGCTAAGACATGATCGGTCGACGTGCGCGCTCAGTACCTATGTGCGTCGCAATCGAAGTTGGTCGACGTGCGCGCTCAGTACTTATGTGCGTCGTCCTCGAAGTCGGTCAGCGCCGCCCTACTGTCTATCGCTGGAAAGGACAACAGTTCATTTAACGCTTGCTACAAATAAAATGCGTGTTAAAAAGGATATTCACAACAATAGGGTTGGGTAGTTGGCACTTACAACATATCTATACAATTGTCATTTAATAGGGAAGAACTCCAAAGACAACAAAAAATAAGTTTAATTAAAGTTAAATGGAGTTTTATTATCGAGTTTTGTCTGAGCTTTTCTTTTTCGTTACCTATTTCTATAAAAAATTTAAACACAAAAATTGCTAATGCTGACGTTATACAAAAATACAAATGAGAATGCGTGACGTCACTAGTGCCCTTCGATCGCAGCTGTTAAGGGACCTACCTGTTTAGTTGTCTGTAAGTAGACAAAACAAAACAAGACCTACATTTTGTATCTGATCGTCTCTTCAATTATTGTTGAACATAAACGTGGTAAAAATAAAATTGCGCTATGGCAATACTGGTTTATGTAAAAACTAAAATAATTAGTTATGATAAATATCTAGCATGCGTTTATTCAACATGCCAAATGGTCCTTCGAAAAATATAATTGTTATTAGCCATTGAAAAGGCCAACATTGAAGTCCTGTGAGCGTGCCGGGTGGAAGTAACAACTGGAGCAGTAACCTTGACGGGTGAATTATGTCGGACGATGATTTGAAGAGGTTGCATAACAAACGGGGTAACTAAAAAGGCTAAACACAATAACCCGTGATCGTTTCGGAAGTTTATTAAATGATCCCGTGACTTTGGCATTAGCAGGTGTAGATATGCCGCAAGTACAAAAGAACAAGCTAGTGAGTACCCTCAAAAATTACGAAGATATTAAGTTGGACATTCTGGCGTTAGATAGCAAAGATAATACAAACGTCTCATTAGTTGAAAAATAATATTTTAAAGTGCTCTTCAAGATAAATCAATGTTTAAAAGATTTATGAATGGAAGATATTTCACGCAATACAAACATGTCTACTTCCAATTTTCCTAACATTGAAATCCCAACCTTTGATAGGAAAGACTTCACCAAATTCAAACCCTTCATGGATATTTTTATTGCATTAATAGCTAATAATAAGTCCTTGTCCAATGTGCAAAAATTTTTCTATTTAAGAAAATATATAACTACAGAAGCCTTATTAGTGGTTTTAAATTTGCCTATCATTTTCATGAATCATATGCTGAGAGAATTTAGAATATAGAATGCATGCAATGCACCAGCGCTCCTTAGGACGAGCTGCTTCTGGATTCTGGTATGAGGTACTCCCCAAAAGAACGTGTAACTGTTTCTCTTAATACTATTGCTAGATGGCCTTGTGCCGGTAATTAAAAATGGTAATGGCTTCGGCCCGTTCCACACTTGACCCAAAAATTTTATAATTTTTTTTATAACTAAGCGACCATTGATTTTAGTATTTGATATTAATTATATTTGATATGAGTATGAAAAGTGATCCTATAAGGTTTCCTTTTCAGGTACGGAACCATAAAAACTTTCGAAAAACTGATATTTATTTTTATTCAGATTCGTCATCACTATTTTTATCACTGTCTTCTAATTGCGATAAATGGATGATAAATCGTAGAGTCGGTGCATCAGTTTTGCGTTTGTTTTACGTATAAAATAAGTATTTTATTTTCAAATGATTTAATACGGTTGTCTTAAACTATTGTTAGACCTAAAGATATTACTCATACGGTAATGAAAGATATAAAATATTAAAACATTCATTTTATTCGTACGCTCTTCCCATCTCTTAGATCCATAGACAATAATGATTTACGAATTTGGATTCTGTTATACTCTGTAAAAATGATTTTTGTTAATACTGCGATTTTGTTCAAAATATTGTGCTTAAAAGGATAATATGAATTGTTTATTGATGTGGTATATTTAATGTGTGTTTGGTTTTCGACGCAAATGAATTTTTGGTGGGTAATATTAGTGATTGCGACAGAATCTTGTTATTTTGATATGACGTGGGTTTGTTCACATAATAAGAGAGGTAAGGAAAAATAAGCTATACACCTGCCGATGCCAAAGTCACGGGATCATTAACAAAACTTTCGATACGGGTTATTGTCCCTTTTTAGTTACCCCGTTTGCTATGCAACCTCTTCAAATCATCGTCCGACATAATGAATATTCCCGCAGCTCAATTCAAATAAAAGACAAGAACAAAGTTCGCGTTTTCAAATTCACAATTCACCCGTCAAGGTTACTGCTCCAGTTGTAACTTCCACCCGGCACGCTTGTAACTTCCACCCGGCACGCTTGTAACTTCCACCCGCGCACGCTTGTAAAACTTTCGTTTTTCCGCAAAACATAAAATAAAAAAGTCTACTGTGATATACATTATTTACCTTAAAATTTATAACCTAATACAGTACTGACTTAGTTACCTAATAATGCATATTCAACAAACTCGTTTGTTAACCGTGTGTTTATCGTATACATGCAACTTGCACAAGATCAGTGGTACCAGGATTAGAAAAACTAACCGTGGTACCACTGGTGGTACTACTGGGTGTACCACGGTTGACAAACAAACAAACTATTATTATTTTATATACACAAAATATATATTAAAAACAAAAATTACTAACGACAAAAGCATTTTTTTTATTTGTAGATGCCTAGATGACTTTCTCGCACTTTGCTCTCTGAACCGGTTTGAAGACTTGAAAAAATCGAAGTCTCGGCAACTCGACACACACCTATTGGCGCTGCTGCCCAGTGCATTCATATAATTTAATTTTCTACGATCGTAAAGAACTTCATTTATGCAGCTAATTTTATATAAATAATAAATCTTTACTAATCAGTGTTGATGCCCCGATTATTGGGGTTCGTTGAACCTACTTTTTACGGCTACAAATTTAGAGTATCTACTGGAACCGCTAAGCACCATTGCTGTCTGCTTGACCTGAAGTCTCCTGCCAACTCCACTGTGACGTCTATGGTTACCTTGACACAGCAACATCTACCGACGAGAGTGGTACCTATTTGATTCTTGTCGAAGCCTGCTAAAGCTGTGTAATACCCACGACCCTATTTATTTATTACCTACAAATCTGCCTCATTGTTATAGTATCTATATTTTAATTAAGAAATTGTTATTATTAAACTTTTAAAATTAAAATTATTTGTTTACATTAACTCGCTATCTACCTAAGACTATTCTATTAAGACGCTAACCCGTCACACGCTCACAGGACTTCGATGTTGGCTTTTTCTGTGGCTTATAGCAATTTTTCGAATTATTATTAATTATTTAGATGCTTATCATAACCAATTATTTTAGTTTTTACATAAACCAGTATTGCCAGAGCGAAATTTCATTTTTACCACGTTCATTTTCAATAATATTTGAACACTATTGATAAAAAAACTATAAAAATACATTAAACATCGGCGACGTTCCACCACAAAACAATTTGGCCAAGAAAATAGTTCTTTACTGCTGTCTCGTTCTGATTGACATTGTTGGAGTTTTGACTAAGTTCTACTGACGTGAGTTCCATGAGTCTCCAGCAACAAGTCGTTCTGAATCATTCCCCTTGCGCAGGGTTCATGCTTGTACAAAATAACAGCTCGTACGTGCAAAAGCAAAGGCACTCACTTGGGTCCAGGATAATAGTACGGTGGCGGACGCTCGTACTCCGTGGGCCCGTGGTAGCGCGGCGGGCCCTCCTCCCAATGCCTGCACATCGCCATTTAACAATTCATTATAGACGGAAGTGTATAAAGATATGGTTTTTTAGTACTAACGGGAACCTGTACTGAGATTCATCACACTTTCATAATTTCATAAAATTTACTCAGTAGTTAATTTTTGTTGATAAAACTTTTCAAAACTCAGCATTTTCAAGCAGATTCTAATCGAAACGAAATTTTCTTAAACATGCTTAGAAATATTGTAAATTTTGGAAAAAAAACATGTTAAATATTGTCAATGGGTACTTCGGAAAAAGACCACGTTAAATAGTGTCAAAAGGTGCTTCGGAAAAAGACATGTTATATATTGTCAACAGTTACTTCGGGCAAAGAACATTGTCAAAAGGTACTTCGTAAAAAGAATATGTTATAGACTGTTAAAAGGTACTTCGGCAAAAGAACATTGTCAAAAGGTACTACGGAAAAAGAACATGTTATATATTGTCAATGAGTACTTCGGGAAAGAACACGATGAATATTGTCAATAGATCTTGAAGATATTGAAAAAAAGCCGAGTCATGTTTTTACCCCTCAGTGCCAGTAACATAAAAGTATGGATCAGGTCACGTGGTCGTGGAATGCCTAATCAGCTGATGATTATCGTCAGTATTTAAAAGATGTTTAAGGTTTGTAAATTCTGATTTCGTATCTTCCATATCTTGCACTGGGTTACCTGAAACTATAATTTGAAGCTCTTCAAAAAGAGATGCTGTAAGTACTAACTGATGGTATCCCTTAGATTAAACAATTTGACAACCCTCGTACCACCTGAAGGATGACAATTCAAACGAAATCGCTTCTTCATACTCACTTGGGCGCCATATCATTATATCTGCGCGCGTGAGCATCGACCGGGGGCGCCGCACTCGCCGGCCCCACGCCGCTCCCCGCTCCGCTTGTCGCTCCACTCGTCGCTCCGGTTCGCGCTCGCGCGTTGCGTTTTTCAGCTTTATAGGCGCTGCAACACGCACATACACACGATATCTCCACAGTTTTACCTCAACCTACACAATATACAGTCGCTTACACCTCGCATTTGAATATAATTTTTTTTATTTTATTTATTACTTTTTTTAGCTCATTTAAAACTGCACTGTATTTTTGTTTACTTACAAACAATCATATAGAATGTAATATTTAACAACAGATAAACTAAATAATAATAAAAGAAACTATAATATATTGAACATCCAAGCAAATGGAAATCAAACTGTAGACATGATACTTCACGTCGAGACTTGCCTTAGCGACTTTAGTATTGGACGCGGACGAGTTGAGCGACTGTTTATTATTTGGTTGAGTTTTAATGAAGTGCGACAGAATGCGAACAGAAGAATCACTTTCCATCACCAATTCGTCAATTCTAAATGTCATATTCAAACAAAACTGCACATAAAATAGTTCATAATAAATCAAACATAAGTATACCTACATCTGAAAGTTATTAAGTGATGTTTGAAAAACGAAATGGAAAGAGTTTCTGATGGACAGCATTTCAGATAGTATGGATAAGGTGGATTGATGCAGTGTAAAGAACACTTCGAGTCGTGTTCCTTACACGAAGTTAAGGCACGGCGAGTGCGAGCCGGACACTGCTGAGGGTTGATTTAAAACTAATAGTTTTATTAAAGGGGTTGATATATACAATTATTATATCTAAAATATTGTTAGCTCTACAAATGTGAATAGAAACTAAAAGCAAAAATTTAACTATCTACAAAGAAATAACTGTGTTAACTGTAGCACAAAACCGAGCATGCACTACATCCTGATAAGACACCTCTTATACTAACAACGAACACATAAGAAGGTAAAAATTTAAAACTGATAGGTCCAAAATAAGAAGAAACAATTTTTGATGCTGGCTGCAATTTTGAGTGATTGTCGTGAAATATTAACTAATGAAAAAATCTAAATATATTGTGTGAATAAAGAATAATTGACCGTCACAACTTGGTGTAATTTGGCGTTTCTGTGGTTTGGGTAAAAAAAAACAAGTTGCATGTACGCGATACGATTTTCTTTATGTAAAATGTCTTACATCTGGTTGCAATCATGGCTGCAAAAGGAAACGTGTAAGTCCTTTAGATTCCCTGTTAATAAAAAAAATATAAGAAAATGAAAAAAATCTACGAATGGAAAATGTAATAAGCAATATGTTACTGACGATATTTTTACAGTTAAGTATTTATTACAACTCTGTTTTTATAATTTTCACCTTGAAAAAGGTGCATTTGTTATTACCCAAACGTCAAACATCGCCAATTTGCGACATCACTATTTCTCGGAAGATGACAAAATGTTCAGGCAACAAGAGTGCAGACACACAGAAAAGAAGAATGCAAGTTACCGGGAGCGTGGCACCGCGCCGCCCGCCGCTCGCCACCCGCTGCTACTGCCGCCTACCGCCCACCAGAGGTGCGAGCATCCAGCGCTACATCTTACATTACTAAATAACAACTGAGCCTAAACATTTGTTTCATTCACAATCGAAGCCGTTGAGACAGAGCAGAAACTGAACGCTCCCGACTAGCTTATGTCTTTATACACGACCATGCAGAAGCTGTATAGGTAACTAGTCATGCGTTTGATCACGGCGCCATGACTTCACCATTCCTTTCACCTTACATCCTGAGTAGCGGAGGTTCGGGTCCCGCGTGTACCAATAAGTCGTTTTTCTTAATTTATAAAGTATAATTATAGATACACACCAAACCTTCATTCTAGGGTGGTCCTTATTTTTCAATTTTTGAATGATCACCACGGCAATTTGTCATTCGTTAACATCTAAATATGAAACAGGTTCTTTTTTCTTAATTTTTTGTTACGATTTAGAGGTTGCTGCCAGTTCAGTTCAGTAGTCAAATTGTAGCAAAAAGCGTTGTACAAGTATGGCCGCTTCAATGATAGTTTCACTAATGTTCCATTAAAGTATTTATATCACATTATAACTGCAAGTAACACTCGCATGGGCAACCGCTCCTCTTCCCCCTCTCCCCTCAACCACGTGGAACAAGTGAAGCAAGTGCGTTAGTTGCCTACGAAACAATAAATTTATGAAATTTAAGCGATAAGGCAAATTGTTTGTTTTTTGACACTAACTTGACAGAAAGAACCCATAATATTAATGCCCGGTAACGCTCTTCAGTAGACAGAATTGGATCATACAATTTCGCTGATTTATTTCGACAATTGTGGAGGAAACGATTGATCCAACCTGTTACGCCAAGGATCTTGTCAAGGGAGCTGAATTTAGGCAGCGAGGATTCTGCATCACGCACGGGCCTCACCTCAGGTGCGTTAGCCAGACAGAAGATCCACAACGTTTAAATGTCTTTTGTGGCCAATTCTCTGGCTCATACAGCCTGCCAGGACTCCACCAGAGCACACGTAACGCACAATCTGAAGGATTTAAAGGTGCATCCAGGCAATAGACATGGGAGAGGCATGGATGTGGAAGACCCGGTGAGCCACAAAGACCTCCTATGCATGGACTGAAGCTTGTAAACAGGCCAAGACAATTTGACTATCAGTCTAGCCATACACCTGCTCAATGGCCACGGTTTGGCCCAACATCCCCACTACATGCGAAAGCAGACGAGCTAACGAGGCAGCTCCCGAAAGGTCTAATTCTAGTTATGAGTCATGAGCGGATGGGAGAAACTTTGCTCTTAGCCATTACCAAATTTATCGTCACAACTCCCATCCAATCAACAGCACGAAGGTATACTGCGACGGCATATTCGGCCTCTGAGGCGTCGCTGAAACCATGCAATATGAGCTGACATTTTCCAGGCGGTAGGATACGCCTACTCAATTACACCTGTTCTATGTCCGGAAGTGAGGAGACATAATGTAGCCAACTGGACAATGAGTCACCGATCAGTGGCGTGTCCCTCGTCTCTTTGTCCAACCACAAGCTTTGGAAGAAACATTTTGCCAAAAAGACAAC
The DNA here is from genome assembly GCA_946406115.1 of Apoda limacodes. Lineage (NCBI taxonomy): Eukaryota > Metazoa > Arthropoda > Insecta > Lepidoptera > Limacodidae > Apoda > Apoda limacodes. Next base: position 2,003,743 of record OX291550.1, on the reverse strand, counting down.
CGCACTGATCCAACCGTAAGGATAAAAAATTCTAGCGACTGTGGACAAGACCGTACGTTTTGTCAAGGTACTAGTGTTCAATAGGTTCTCCACGCGGAACGTAACTACGTCTGGAACCGGTAAACATTGAACGCCTAAAACTGCCACAATATCCGGATTATCCGCATTCGTTAAGGTATGCGGATTTTGGTGATTCTCTTCCGGAAGGTCTTCTAGAACAGCTGGTGAATAAGTCACCCACTTCCTCAGCTCATAACCACCAGCCTTCATAAGTTCCAAAAGTTCATTGAGGCGCAATAAGGCCTCTTCTTCGCTGGCGGCTCCCGTACAGATGTCATCAACATAGATATCTGTCGACAAAATGGCCGAAGCCCGGGAAACTAAGCCGCTTACGCTCAGCGAGCTCTATGAGGGCACGAATTACGATGAAAGGTCTTGACCGTAAACCATAGGTGTTGGTATTCAGCTCAAAGACCGTGACTGGATGCCAGGGGCGTTCTCGCCAAATAATGAGCTGATACTTACGATCATTCCAGTAAATGTATGTTTGCCTAAACATCATCTTAATGTCCGCAATCATTACGAACTGATGTCGACGGAAATTAGTAATCACTTCAGCAATAACACAATGAAGCTTGCGAACCTTATACAAACACTGATTTATTGACACGCCCGTAGAAGAGGGGGCAGAACCATCAAATACGACACGTATTTTATCACCCCTAAAAAACTTATGGTGAGGGATAAAATAATGTTTGTGATTCCGCCAATCGAACCTAGATACGGACATGTGTGCCAACCATATTTCTGCTTCAATTCCGGACTTCGGGTCATACGTCTGTCCATGGATGCTAGTCTAGTTTCGGCTAGCTTTCTGGAGTGATCCAAAGGAGGCCTGACGGGAATTCACAAGGAACGCTTTACAGTCCTGGTCTTCATGGTTCTGATGAGATGCACTTGGGGGCTCTTCTACTTTCCAAAACCGCTGAATTGCTTCAGAGAACGTACAGGCGCTAGTGGTTGTGCTGGGCTCATTATAATGCGTCCCTGGTCAGTCGGAACCGCGACCATTTCACTTGGCTAAAGCATTTTCACTGCTCCCAACATGCCCAGGACATCAGCGACTAAGAGCAGATCTATGGGCCCTAAAACTTGGAAGCTAGAATCAGCAAGGGGCAATCCCGAAGTCAGTTGCACAATACCTGGAGGCAAGCTAACCTGAGGGTGATTAAATAATATATTTACCAAAACATTGGACGATACAAAAATACTACTCGGGCGAAGGGAATTAAGAGGGCGATATAGGCCAGAAAGCTAATTTCTGTAATTCTAACGTTGTGTATGTAAATGCACTATAAATCATTAGATAATGTCATATTCATTACTATGAGATATATATGTTATATACTTCTTTAGTAATTTATACCGTAATGACGCTTTGAAACTTTTAATTATTTGTATGGAATTTAACGTTATTACCGTTTTGTAGTCACATTTTTTGACTTTTTGCTACAAATTAGAGTCAATGCACTAGATAATAAGTTATTCTAATTATTTAACCAATTTTCATTACAAACAAATGCGCAACACGCTTTTAAAATTTGCACAAGTGTTGAAACAATGGTCACTTCCAGATTTTTTATTGCATTAAATACAATAAATGAAAATCACTCAGTAAAGTAATGCACTAGACAAAAGCCAGTTTTATAACATATATTTTTTCAATCCCTTAGATTCTATAGTTTAGCCACAAAATTTGCACAAAAACGGCGTATTTTCGCGATCTAGCCTATACCGCAGCCTTAAAGGGGCAAACAGGGACCAAAACCTGTCCTTACAAACCCGATACCGAAATTCCACCAATTCCTTGCACAAAGTCAGCCCCCGGATTGAGTCTAAACTTTAATTGCTCCACTAATCATTCCGACATTATACAGCCCCGTGAGCCAGAGTCCAAATTTGCACGCGTGTTTATCCGATCACCCCGAGGTGAAACAACGCAAACCTGTGCGGTAGACAACAAAACCGTGAAGGGAGGGGGAATGGGTGGTGAAGGAGTGGAGGTTGCGAGTCAATAAAGGAAAGGATTAGAGGGATGGGTAGGAGTCAACTTACGCGGAGAAAGATCGAATCTGGGAATAGGTGCCCAGTCTTTGTAAGGAGGACGCCTCATGTTGGCGGAGGAAGGGACACAATAGGTCTGATTCATCGGTCGCCTTCGTCGGAAGGACGTCGCTCCGATCGCGGCCACTCAACAATGGGGGGCGACATCCTCTCACCCTCCGCACTGACCGTCACAGCCGTGACAGGCTCAGACGCCAGTACCCCGCATGGGGGCGAAGCCCGTGGGGATCGCACCTGAACTGCCATCCAGGGAAGGAAAAACATAGTTTGGTTGGCACGGCGCATGGCGGTTAAGGTACACGCAGTTCCGCTAGCTACCTTAAATGCAAGGGTAGTAAGCCCTTCTTATTATGAGCTAGTTATTGATTAATTTTACACTATTAACGAATGAGTATACGTTAATTAAAATTTATAATATAAATACGAAATTTTTAATAATTTGACATTTTATTTATATAAATAATTGTTATATTATTGTGGACAACATTTTTGGTTGTTAATTGATTTATTTTACATAAGTTTGACGGTCTCATACGTGATTTAAATTAATAATAATGAATTGTAATTTATGAGGATATAATGAGCAATAAAGAGATCTAAACCTGTGCATAGGCATGTTACGACAACAAATAAATAATTAAATATTTAGTAGCATGTACACATTTTTAATTGGTATGTTTGTTTTGCTTCTTTTTTTCTATGTTGTTTTAACTAGCTTTTGCCCACGGCTTCGCCACCGTAGAGTTCGGTGTATGGTTGTGAAATTGCTATAAGAACTTTTGATCGGGATTTAAACCCTATGTTCTGCATTTTCCAGCTCTTGAGCCAAAAAGCGGGTCCCCCGTTGCTTTGTTGAGGTGTAAGGAAATAATGCCCGGCAGTTTTACCATCGAAAAACTCTGTTACCCCGATGCTCCATGAACGGACTGTGCTCCGCGGTTTTACTCGCAGACACAATTATTACCGTGAAAACAGACTATTGGGATAAAAAGTATCTAATCTGTTTCGCCCGTCCAGCTATTATTCGCAGTTTTTTAGCTAATTTTTAGCTAATCTAGTTGTTTTAAATTCTTTTTAACTCTGATGTTTGTGTTCAGCCGACATGTTATACTTTTGAGACCCGAATCGACTTATCTTAAATATGAGTCAGCTATACATATTTAAAAATTTTGAGACCCCTAATTTAGAGATAATACTTTTTTCAAATTAAATCTTTTCTTAGGTACGTAAATATTATTTTATTATGAGGGTGTGATGCTGAGATACATGACATTTAGAGAATCAGTAAATTCCATTTTCTTTTTTGTTGGGAATCATCAAAAAACTTAATTTGCTTAGACACAGAACAAATACCAAAGAGTCATAAATATTAATAGTTCGAAGTTAACTTGTACACAAAATATTAATAGTTTAACTTGGACAAGTTAACTTGTACATAAAATACATTTTCCGCTATTACAATAAAATTGTGTTAAGACTCCTTAAAATTACACATCTTTATAACAAAAAAAAAGTTGATAGAGAAAATAACAAACTAACGTCGATCGACGGAACTGTCTTATTATTTATCATTATATCAAAGTAAAAATTGAATATAAAAGCTAAGATAGCAATACTTTAAGAAGTCCTATGTCCTTACAAACTACCATTACATATCAGTACAAAATATCTATAAAATGATTTCAAATCACAATGTTCTCTACAGCGTTGCATAAAATATAGCTTAAAACGTTCGCACAAACATTAAATGTTGGAAAATCAAAGTTTTCGCGCAATATATTACTAACATGATTCAACGTATAATTAGGTAGAGATTATCTAATTCTGCTGCCACTCTTTGCTTTTTTGTTTACATGTGTAGCAAATACCTATTGCATAACTTACTCAAAAAATGAGCTACTTTAAAAACCCTCAAATATAACAACGAATGCTAACAACTAGTTGCAAAAATAGGTTATTGACATCCAATAAATATTGAAAATCTGTCTTTTAAGAGGCGTTTTCTTTTTCAATGATTACTGATTTTTTATAATTTTTTTCTTACTTTTCTTAAATTTCTATTTTGACGAATAAATAAAATGTAAAGATAATAGTTTCAAGGTACCTAACTAACTACTGTGCCCGGCTGTAATCTGCACCGACGACACAGATAATAGTATCAAGGTATCCTTACTAGCTACTGAGCACGGCTGTAGTCTGCACCGACAACATACATAATAGTTTCAAGGTATCTTAACTAACCACTGAGCACAGCTGCAGTCTGCACTGACAACACAGATAATAGTTTTAAGGTATGCTAACTAACTACTGAGCACGGCTGCAGTCTGCACCGACAACACAGATACACTACAGTCCGGCCGCTCAAAGAATGCGTTCCTGAGAGATCGTGATCGACTGGGCGATGTAACTTTGAACTAGCGTACAATTTACGACATAATTTTAACCACTACTGACTACCACGAAGAAATGAATGCGGCTTCAGGATGTGTTGCTACCAGGCCTGCCAGAGCCTTCAGTTATATTAATGGATAACGCCCCTTATCATTCGGTGCAAAAAAATAAAGCACCTGCCCAACCTAATAGAAAAGAGGAATTGATGGCTTGGCTGCAAAAAAGTGGCATTGACGCAAATATATCAATGCTAAAAGCAGAGCTGATGAAATTCAAATCAATGACCATAAGCCGACAAATGTTCGATATGGAAAAGATGAGTTGGCTCTGGAGTACGGTCATCGCGTTCTCCGAATTCCCCCGTACCACTGCCAGTACAATGCCATGCTTCTCCACGGTATGGCATTGTTTAAGGCTTAGAACTATGTATTTCATAATATAAATTTTCTAATAAATAAAGTATTTTTATTTTTTTCCCTTCGTTACATTCAGAAATAACGATTCAATTCAATTAATTAATTCATTAAAAATTTATTTACAGTGTGATATTGAATATATTGAAATATAAAAATATAATTCCTATAAAAAATAACAACATATAAATTAAATTGAAAAAATATGCATAATGAATGCAATAAATAACGTTACTAAATATTATTTATTGTACATCCCTAGTCATGACGAATTGACAGGTGTCAGGAACGCATTCTTTGACCGGCCGCACTGTAGTTTTTAAGGTACCCAACTCACTACTGTGCCCGGCTGTAGTCTGCACCGACGATACAGAACATAGTATCAAAATGTATCCTAACTAACTTTTGAGCCCGGCTGCAGTCTGCACCGACGACACATACAATAGTGACAAAAGGTATCCTTACTAACTACTGAGCACGGCTGCAGTCTGCACCGACAACACAGATACACTAGTTTCAAGGTACCCAACTCACTACCGCGCCCGGCTGTAGTCTGCACCGACGAACCAGATAATAGTGTCAAAAGGTATCCTAACTAAATTTTGAGCACGGCTGCAGTCTGCACCGACAACTCCGATAATAGTTTCAAGGTACCCAACTAACTACTGTGCCCGGCTGTAGTCTGCACCGACGACACAGATAAATAAGATGTTTTGAACAACAATACAACATATTTGGACGCATCACACAAAACTAATTTCTAAACGACACGAGTAGCAGAGCCCACGCCCACCTAGCACATTAGCGCTAAGATAAGCGTTATATGACCTGTATAGTGGTTCTAACTAATGTTTAAATTGATATATCAGTGTTAAGAATTGAGTTATAGCATGCTATAGCTCACATATAATCACGAAAGAGGCTCACGCACTTAGAGCTTAAAAGTTCTTTAGTTCTTACATAATATATCAGGGTTAAGCTTAGTTACAAAAGTACTACAATGGCGTTACTTACTCCTTTAAACGTTATAACAGAGATACAATAGTGGTCTTTGCCGATTAAAGCGTTATTACTGAGATACAGCAGTGATATCTTGATCGGTTCAGGGTTTGAGCGTGAAGAGGTAACATACAGAGTTACTTTCGCATTCATAATATTTTCTATCATTTTATATTCATGGATAGTATGGATGGTTTTAAGTATATGTATTTACATTTGATTGTGCAAGAATATAATTATGAGTTTTGCCAATGCAACTAGTACTATTAAATATTGGAATACTCTTAAATATCTGAATTCCTTCACTCGATTGACGATATTTGAAGTTTCATTTGTTGCGCCGCCTATGCTAAATAAAAACAAAAAAATTATAATTGACATGTTTGCCTTTGTTACTAGTAGCTTACTTACTTATTTAAATTACCTACTATATCTATAAGTGTTTCAGTACATATTGTATACTTGTTAGCTGATTATCAAAGTATTGTATTATTACTTTAAATAGAACATTGTTTACGTTGTATCGATGATTCAAAAATGTTCTCAAAAACCTATTTGAATAAATATTATTTTGATTTGATTATTTGGTTTAATATTTAGCGCTCAAATTATTATTACTGAGACACAATAGTGGTACTTATCACTTAAAGCGTTTTTGCTGAGATACAACAGTGGTATTTACCACTTATAGCATTATTACTGAGATACAGTAGTAGACCTAACTTCTTAAAACGTTATTACTTAGACAATTATAACTTATTATGTAACGAGTTTGTATATTTATATTTTTCAATTATGTAGCTTTTGACAATTTTCTCAACATTAATTTGCAATAATAATAATGTCATGATGGAATACTATATACTTTTGTTATTGACTTATTATAAAGTACAATTCAACTGCGCTCATCAGTTAATAGTAAATATTATGATGTTTTACATCTTATTTTTTTTTTTTCATAAAACCTACTAATTGATAATGTGCTGTGTGCTGTGGGCAGTGTGCTTATTTTTACTACTAAATTTGCTTTTTTTTTATATATACAGGTGACTTTGAATTGAGGCTTCAAATTTTTACATATAATTCAGTATCAGAAGTACTTTAATTTTTAATTGTCATATTACAAAAATAAATTATGAAAAAAAACTGACGTTATCGCCTAAAACGATAAAAACCAACTCATTGTGTTTAGGCAAACTCAAAATATCAATAATTGATAAAAATAAAATATGACTACAATCGTAGCAAATAAATAAAACATTTAAAGTATCAAGCAATTTTATGCTCATAGACCGAACTTTTGCAAGAAGATTGGCGATGCGTATTTTAGGTAATTCGCTTATATAAATAAATTAGGTACCTAAAAACTTAGCGACGTTGTCAAACCACATTGTCTCTTAATTCCCGGCCGGCTTACATCATCGATCAACGTCGTCAGTTATTAAGAAAGATGCCTAGGACGAGACAAAATACAGTCTTGTTTACCAACCTACAACTTCTACACATGGTTGTATGGAACTACTTACGTAGAACGCAGCGAAGATGGCGGCGTACATATCCTAACAGAAATCCGCCATCATTACGAAGAATTTTGAGCGCAACACAATACCTACTGGACTTTGCGAGCTATAATGTTCCAGCGCATGCCCAAGCCAGAGGGAGGGCACCAGTACATCCAAGACGAATGTATCGGATGATAAGGAGGTATTTTACCCAAAATCCTCAGGCAAGTACTAGACAAGCTGCTAGACGTTTTAAAGTAAGCCAGTATTACGTCTGGAAACTGCTCAACGTTTCGGGAATGTATCCATACCATTTTCAGCGAGTACAAGACATCGTTCTCGCTGACTACAGACCAAGAATGAGATTTTGTAATTGGTTGTTACAAAATTTAAATGCCAATATTCTCTGGACTGACGAAGCAACATTCACGCGGATTGGACTGTTTAATATCCACAATGAACATTGGTGGTCAAAACCCGCACGATACGCGCAGAGACGCTTTTCAAGTGCGATTTAGTGTTAATGTGAGGGCGGGTGTAATAAATGACTGTTTCATCGAGCCCTATTTTATTGAGGGTACGTTAACTGAAGACAATATCTGAACCTTCTATCCTCGATAGTGACAGAATTGTTGGAAGATGTACCAGTGTCCTATCTAGCCGACATGCACTTTCAACACGACGGAGCCCCAGCTCACTACTATAGTGAAGTGCGTGCGTACCTAAATAGCGAGCTCGGCGAACGGTGGATCGGTCGCGGTGGACCCATACCATACGTGCCGGCACGGTCGCCAGATCTCACCCCGCTAGACTTTTATTTGTGGTGAGAGATAAAACGAATTGTTTACGAACGTGAATCGTGAAATCAAAAGACAATTTTTTTTCTTATAATTATTTAGCTGGTAAGATAAATAATCAGTTTTTTACTGTGTGTATATTTATAATTATTTTTAGTAGCATTACTTGAATATTTTATTAGGTATTTATTATATATTATTATGATTGATGACTTAAGTGATGATGAATCCTTTTACTCTGCTGGCGATCTAAGTTCTTCTTTCCATTCTGTCACTGAATGTGATACTTTAGGTAATATGCTTGAGAGAGAATTACAAGGACTTAAATCTTCTTTTACCGCGTGTCATATATATGCGCAAAGCGTTCCTTCGCACTACTCTGATCTGTTGAAAACCTTCAGCTCTAAATATATTCATGCTGTTTTAGTTTCAGAAACTTGATTTAAGCCTAACCTTGACACCGCTCATTTCGCCCTACCAGGCTTTGTTCTAATTCGGAATGATCGTTTAGGTAAACGTGGAGGAGTAGCAATATACTTACGCAGTAATATACCTTACAAAATTCTCGCACCTTCTCCTTCTCAGTACTCTGCCTCAGCTAAATACATTTTTTTGAAATTAATCTTAATGGAGTCAAAGCCCTTCTTGGAGTTGTTTACTGCCCCCCTTCAGTTGACTACTTTTCTGATTTGGTTCCGTGTTCTCCTCTTTAAGTACGGCATACACACATCATGTAATCATGGGCGACTTTAATACAGATTTACTGAATATATCTACACGACTTTCAAAATTATTAGATATAATTGAATCAGCTTGTTTTACACCTTTTTCTCTTCAACCAACCCACCATAACATGAACACTGCTGACACTTTTTTAGATATTATCTTGACCTCCTCAGTTGAACGCATTGCCAAGTTTGGCCAATTTGTGGCACCAGGATTTTCAAATCATGATTTGGTGTATGCCTCATATAAAATAAAACCTCTCAAATATAAACCAGAGATTGTCTTTGTACGTAGTTTTGTTAATATGAACGAAGACAATCTTAGAAAAGATGTGGACTTGATTGATTGGTCCAAACTATTTTCTGCGGACACCGTCGACGAAAAAGTGGCCATTTTAAACCGGGAGTTAACCGCACTTTACAATGTACATGCGCCCTATCGGTCATTCCGGATAAAAAGGCCACCGGCTCCTTGGATCACCGACGAAATTCGCATTGCAATGACGAAACGGGATCGTATGTTCTGAAGTTCAAGAAAACGCGCACTGAGTATAATGGGACTCAATATAAGGCTGCAAGGAATAGCTGCAACCAGATGGTAAGAAGAGCTAAACGCCAGTTTTTCCTCGATAAACTCTCTAGTCCTTCTCCAACTGATTTATGGAAATTTCTAAAATCACTCGGTTTCGGAAAAACTAATTCCAACTCTCCCAATCATAAATTTACCCCAGACGAGTTTAATTGCCATTTCTCTAAAACACACTCCCTTGATGATGCCACTAAGCTTTTATCTATTTCCGACAAAAGTTCTTTACCTATTCCAGATAATGACCCGTTTTCCTTTCTACCAGTTACTGATGACAATGTGAGAAAGATCATTCTCTCTATTAAATCTAAAGCAGTTGGATGTGATGATGTGAGCAGATTCATGATTCTCTACATACTTGATTCTATACTTCCAATTCTGACCCACATCATCAACTTTTCCCTGTTTACTGGAGAATTTCCTGGTATATGGCGTAAAGCATTTGTCATTTCTTTGCCTAAAATACAATCCGTTGTGGAGGAAAACCGCGGAGAACTTGTGTCTCAAATCGAGACTCTCTGACTGGGGACGGGTAAACTTGGTCCGATTCAACCCTACAAAGACACAAGTGTGGGAGTTCACCGCTAAGAAAACTCCATTCACTGTAGCCCACAATTCCAGAACACTCCCCTCTCCATCTCCAAGAGCATTGAGATCCTTGGTGTCGACATCTCCAGCGATGTTCAGTTCCGAGATCATTTACAAGATAAGGTGAAGCTGGCGTCCAAAAAACTTGGTGTACTCAACAGAGCGAAGCAGTACTTCACGTTGGGGCAAAGGTTGTTACTTTACAAGTCGCAAGTTCGGCCCCATATCTCTGGGCAGGTACACCCGGATACAAGCTTGGCCCTTTTGACTCGGTTCAACGACGGGCTGTGAGAATTGTCGACGATTCCAAACTCACTTGCGGTATCGAGCCCTTAAGTCTGAGGAGAGACTTTGCCTCACTGTGTGTGTTCTACCGCTTGTACAATGGGTTGTGTTCTGAGGAATTGTTCGCAATGATGCCCACGGCTACTTTCTACCATCGCACCGCTCGTCATCGGCAGGGAATTCATTCTCACACTTTAGAACAGAAATGGTCGCGTACAGTGCGGTTTCAGAGAAACTTCCTCCCGCGAACGCTTAAGTTGTGGAATGAGCTCCCTGCCAAGGTTGTTTGCAAGGACTACAGTATGGTGTTCTTCAAGAAAGAAGTTATTAGATTTCTGAAGGGTCGGCAACGCGCAAATGATACCCCTGGTGTTGCAAGCGTCCATAGGCTACGGTGACCGCATACCATCAGGCGGACCATGAGCTTGTTTGCCACCTTAGTGGTATAAAAAATAAAATAAAAAAAAATAACACATCCCTCATGCGTTAGCCACTTTAGACCAATTTCAATATTAGCTTTTTTATCTAAAATCCTTGAAGTAGTCGTACATCAACAGCTCACTAAATATGTTTATGACAAAAATTTTCATAGCCCGTTACAATCAGGATTTCGCTTAGGACACAGCACTAGTACTACTACTTTAGGTTACGGAGGATATACGTGATGGCATGAAGGATGCTTTGGTGACAGTATTAGTACTAATTGATTTTTCTAATGCTTTCAATACTGTTGACCATGATCTCCTCCTAGCAGTACTGGGGTCCATCAAGGTATCTGCGATAGCTTTAAGTTGGTTTTCCATCTATATACGTGGTCGCCAACAAGCAGTCCGTCTAGATAGGTTAGTTTCGAATTGGCAAAATCTTACTTCCGGCGTGCCCCAAGGAGGAATATTATCACCCCTATTGTTCTCCATTTTCATTAATCGCCTTTCCTGTAAGCTTGGCTGTTTTTACCATTTTTATGCTGATGATTTGCAGCTTTATACTCAAGCCAAAGTTGACGACCTTGATTTAGCCATTCGTGACTTTAACAAGGTGTTGAAAGACATTAATGATTGGTCTAAACGATTCGGCATAGTTGTAAATCCTAATAAATGTCAGTGCATCGTAGTTGGTAGTCCTAGGCAAAAAAGTAAAATTAACTTTGAACTTGTTCACCCTATATTATTTAATTTTAATCAAATTCCTTTCTGTTACCATGTCAAAGACTTAGGTTTGATTATTGATCCCACTCTGAGTTGGTCAGTGCAAGTTAAAGAAATTTGTCGGAAAGTCACTGCCTCTCTGCGCTTTTTATACAGATTTCGTAGTTTTCTACCCACTAAAACTAAACTTCTACTTGTACAAACTCTTATTATTCCGTATTGATTACAGTGATATGTGCTATGAAGACTTAAACTCGGACCTTCTCAACAAATTAGATCGACTTATAAATAACTGTATCCGTTACGTCTTCTGTCTTCGTAAATATGAACACATATCTGCTTTTCGCAATCAACTCAAATGGTTACCTATACGTCATCGCAGAAGCGTCAGAATACTCTGTACTCTCTTTTCTATTTTAAACGATCCTAACTCTCCAAACTACCTAAAAAATAGATTTCAATACCTTGGCTCTACTCACGAGCGTTCACTTCGTTCTTCTCAAAGTACTAGTGTCTCTACTTCTCGTCACCGTTCAGGTTTTGTTTCTCAGTCATTCACAGTTCAGGCTATACAACTCTGGAACGGCCTCCCCAAAGATATCGCAGTGCTCAGAATAAATACACCTTTAAATGTAAGCTTAAAGAATATTATTTAAAGCAGATACAAGTTTAAACATATGGTTCTATAATTGAAGATTTAACATTGCGTCATGTATTTTATGTATGTTTGTATGTATGAATGTATGTATGTATTTATACATGTATGTGTATAGTATTATGTAAATTTATTATTATATATATTAGAATATTGTATTTTATGTATTTATATATTATATGTATTAATATGTTTATTATTATAATCTAGTTTAGTATAGATTTACTCATATACTTTAAAATACTTTTGTATATTTATTAATTTTTCTCTTACTGCACCGCCAACAATTTATCGTTGGCTGGTAGAGAATGCCTCATAACATTAAGCTCGCCATTGTACACATTTTTTTGTGCAAAAAGATTAAATAAAAAAAAAAATCGTAACTGCTTTTGCAATGGTTAAATCACGAACAGTTGTGCTAAGTAAAATTAAAAACAATTTGCGACGTCCTGCTTTGTTGTGTTTGGAAAATGGAGGTGGTCATTTTGAACAATTGTTTCAATACACATATTTTTTAAGGACATTTAAATGTGAGTTTACTGTTTTTTTTTTCTTATTTTAAATACGTATTCAATTATTGTAAACATTATGATTCTAACTTTTTAAATACGCCAGAAATACGATAGATAGGTACCTATTTATGTTAAGAAAATTTCGATTACCTAAATCTTTATTAGTGAATTTTACTGTACTTATCGTACTTTTGACCGTCCTTAGCCGGTAAAGTATGAAGGAAAAGTTGGTTATGCAATTATTTCTATGTAGGTCGGTAGGTAGTTACTAAAGTACGAGGTCAGTGGCCCGCGCATGCTGCTTGCTCCTTTCGGTTTGTCTATTCATTCATACGAAACGTTTATTCTTAGAATTATTTATTTGATACTTTTGATTATTTAAATTTTTTTTAGTGATATCACAAAGTGCTCTAAATAATCTTGGCTACACATAGAATTACTACAAGGAATTTAAAGCCTCAATTCAAAGTCAACCGGTATAGCTTGATTTTATGCTCAATTTTTGTTATATAAATTATATAAAAAAGTGGAATTATGAAATTACGATTTTTATATAGTTTTAGTGATTGATCTAAAAATGGCGATTGAATTTAATACTTTAGCCTTCCTTCAGCACTCTTAAATCCTCCCGTGGGTTTCGTACGAGGCGACTAAGGGATATACCAGATGGTGGGAGCAGCACTTCTCCCTCAGAGTCATAAATATCAATCTGCGATCGCCAACCCGCATGCGAAGCGTGGCGATTATTGGCACAACTCCCTTTATGATTTGCACAAAAAAACCAAAGCCCCTAGTCCCCGGCAGCCCCACTAGTCCTGACTATAGTCTACATATAGTGATACAGGTTTACGCACCGACTTATCGAATTATCGAAGGCACTACGCCAGAAGCTTGGAGCAGAAGCTCGGTCATACTTTTTTTCAAAAAAGGAGACCTCACCTCATTGATTATAGTTCTTATAGACCGATTTCACTTCTGAGCCATGCCTATAAGCTGTTTTCCAGGGTCATTACGAATTGTCTCGAACGCAAGTTTGACTAATTCCAGCCTCCCGAACAAGCCGGTTTCCGAAAAGGGTTTAGTACCATGGACCACATACATACACTACGCCAGATTGAACAAAAGACACAGGAGTATAATCGGCCTCTTTGCGTAGCGTTCGTGGACTATGAAAAAGCCTTCGATTCTATCGAGACCTGGGCGGTGTTACAGTCTCTCCAGCAGTGCCACATTGACTATCGGTACATCGAAGTGCTGAAGTGTTTGTATAACAGAGCCACGATGTCTGTCCGACTATAAGACCAGAACACGAAAACAATCCATCTGCAGAAAGCTGTGAGACAGGGAGACGTTATTTCTCCGAAACTGTTCACGAATGTGTTGGAGGATTTGTTTAACATAAATGGCGAGTACATCACTCACCATCGATTTGCCGACGACATAGTGGTCATGGCAGAATCGCTAAAAGACCTAGGCACGATGCTCGGAGACGTCAGCAGAGTTTCCCAACAGGTTGGCCTAAAAATGAACATGGATATACCGGTTGTTATTGGGAACGCTACTCTTGAAGTTGTTGATGCATACACATACCTAGGGCAAGTAGTCCAATGAGGTAGGTCCGACTTTGAGAAAGAGGTTAACCGAAGAATCCAGCTCGGTTGGGCAGCGTTCGGTAAACTACGCAACATAATTTCGTCCAAAATACCTCAGTGCCTAGAGACGAAAGTGTATAATGAATGTGTGTTGCCAGTGATGACTTATGTTACAGAAACGTGGTCCTTTACTGTTGGCCTCTTAAATAAGCTCAGAGTCGCTCAGCGAGCTATGGAAAGAGCTATGCTTGGTGTTTCTTTACGGGATATAATCCGAATTAAGGAAATTCGCCGAAGAACTAAGGTTACCGACATAGCTCAAACAGTTAGCAAGCTGAAGTGGCAATGGGCAGGCCACATCGCTCGTCGAACCGATGGGGATGAAAGGTTCTGGAGTGGCGACCACGGATTGGAAGACGCAGCGTGGGTCGGCCTCCTACCAGGTGGACAGACGACCGTGTCAGAGCCGCAGGAAGCGGATGGGCGCGGGCGGCTCTGGACCTGTCGTTCTGGAGACATATGGGGGAGGCCTACGTTCAGCAATGGAAGTCTTTCGGCTAAAATGAACGAACAAACAACACTCTTATAGCACTAATACTTGTACACTAGCAGAAATTAGCCTTTTAATGCAACCTAAATTGTTACAATCGGGTTAAAATAACTTTTCTAGAATCCATTATATAAATTTAGTTTGCATAATGATGTTTCCCAACGCTATAAGCATTTAGTTGTACTTTCGTTTCAGTTATCAATTGTATAGAACTCACAGATCTTATTAGAACCATTGGCTATAGCTACCGCTAGTTTACAATAGCTAGTTATACTAGTTAATAGTTATGCTTCATATACGTCTTAAAGCATTTAGTATCGCTTGTTAACCCTTCTAAACCTCTGTTAGCTGTTATTAAAACCATTGTTGAGCTATACTAGCATTTGAAGCTGTAAAATAAGCAGCAATCAACACTAATGTGCTAGTTAGACATCCTCTGGACACGAGCCTCTTGCCTAACTAATGGTATGACTGAAGCAAGGCACAACGCCGCCGCTTCGAATTTGTTACAAATATTCATTGACTTAGAATCACATATACCTATCACGGTTCATCAAATTTACGACAAATTATATTTAAAAATAAAGTCATTAGTAACACTGACTCTAATCACTTTGTCGCGTCGATCTCGACCGACCCAAGTCGCTTAGTCGTCTGGTTTCTAGATCATTCACAAGTACATATTTTTAAAATTTGCTTAAACTTTTGAATCACAAACGTACAGTAATGATGTCAAGATGTTAAGTTGTTTAATTGCGTCAGTATATCGGCGCATAACACAAAATGCATCTTATTATTATTATTATTTTATATCGTACTGACCTGTGAGTTATTTCGCACCGAGGCGTGGGGCGCGGAGTCCATTAAGTTTGATTATCGAAACTAATTTCGAGTATGTAATGGAATTTTAATTGAAGGTAGTGGAAAAAATATATGTAACATTGATATAATTATAACAAGGTGAATGCACTAATCTCGCGACGTTAACGTATTAGCTTGGCGAGTTGCGTCGGTCGCGGGCGAGAGGTCGCCATAACGACATAAGCGACACGATACAAGAAGAACAGTTAACGCGATATGTAACATACAAGTAGATATGTGACTGCACCAACTATTGTGCAGGACCGCAACTAGTCTACGACGTGTATCCCGGACTCGTTGTCTACGTCCTTCACGTCGAGACGACTCTTGAGGTCCTCGATGAGCTCCGGGGGCGGCGGGGCCAGCGCGCAGACCACGCTCCCCCCCTCCAGCACGAGGCGCGTCGGTGCGGGGGGAGCCGATGGGCTGGTCCCCCCGCGTCCCCGCCATTCCGCTATCTTCCCCTCCACGTCGAGCGTGCTGCGTTTCGACCCGCTACATACGACCATCACCGTATCACTTACTTTACCTATATTTTTCAGATTCACAATTCATAATTTTTTAACTAAAACATATACCTACTCGTTAAAATAGAACATAAAATAATTTTAACTTAATAAAAATTAAAAAGGGGTTTGTTGTAACATTGCTCGTGCAGGTTCCACAAATATAATATATACATATAGTAATTTTTGCCATTACATTATTCATGCTTATTTAGTAGGTAAGCAGGGACGTTAGTTAAACCGTCCTGGGATACTGGACACGTCACGTCACTCGATAGTTCAACACCAACGGTCCTTCACCAGTTAGATAGATATATAATGAGTGTATACTTTACCGTAAGAACAAGCCATAACTAAATAATTAAAAGAAAACATCAACCATACACGAGGCGCACCCGGCTTTTAAGTAGGAAGCGTAGACCGAAGAGCTCGGTGCACAGCCTTAAGTCTTAAGTTATATACACAGCTTTGCGGAGGCATTATTACTACAAGCGCATGCGAGGAGCTACTACTTGTAAGTAGAGAGTGGAGAGTAGGGGGGAGGAGCGGAGGGCACTTACTTGGCAAGGGGTACGTTATCGCGGTCCGCGTACGCGTCATACAAATACTCGCTGTAACAGACAACACCACGGTCAGTACTCACTCGACCGAGGTTCACTCCCGACTATGTATAGGTACACTCGAGCACGGGAGCAAACCGGGAATGCATTCGTCCCCAACACATGTTCTTCATAACATACTAATGAAACATGTCCAAAAACACAAAACATGGACAAGTCACGAATTCAGCGCGTATTTCGATTGTCACATATCAGATAGGGCGGCTCGCTATTTCTTTTTTTTATCTACGTCACTATCTCTGTATTAACAATAAAACACCTTAGAAAAATAAATCCTACTGTAACTAATATGATTTTGATTTCTAGCACTTAATAGGTAGGTGTATGATGACATAACGAAACAAAACTGTAAGAAACCATCCAAACGAAAAGAACTTGTAAATAATGTACACTATATCTATATCTAAAACACAATTATATGTGCAGATAGTAGGACTATTCCTCGTCACGGACATATCGCAACTCGAGGGTAAGCGGGGCCGGGAGCGGCGACCTGTCCGCAGACACCGAATCGACTTTAACAACGTTACTGTAACTTCGATGGATGCAAGCAATGTATTATGATATACATATATGATTATTGACGAGATCCAACTCAAAATGATAACTGAAAAGAAGGGACCTGCCGGCAAATGTACAATCCGCTATGGTCGGAGAGCACAAAATTAAATGTCGTGCAAGCCGCTATCGTCAAAAAGCACATACGGGATAGCCACATAATTACGTGCATGCCGCTATGGTCGAAGAGCACAAACGACTTAGCCATATAACTACGCACAAAAATACACCGACTCCACCGCCGCACCAACGTCCACACAAATATTCTCGATACAAAGAGGAGTAGTATTGAACAGTCATGTAATAGCGCGACCAAAGATGCGGAGCTTGTACGACGTGGGTGTGGGTGTGGGCGTCGGGCGACAGGGGCATGTGTTAGGGGCGGGGTGTGTATGTGTATGAGTGTTACCGGGGGAGGCGCTAGGTCATTGCCAGCGCGCGCGCGGGGGGAACATCGGCTTGTACTCACTGCCAACAACACCCATCAGTTATATCATCCGCTAACCTCCAAACATTTACCACCGTTACATACACACACCAAAACTACCTTTAATTTCTTTAACTGTGTTAAACAACCACCTGACCTACTCAGAACTCAAAACGCAGGTTATGAAAGCACATTGACGTCATCACCGACTATAGTTAATCATAATGTTTTGGTTGCAGTTTACAATTATTATTTTAAAAGATTATTTAAGAATGTATCTTACTGTATGCGTCTAAACAGGTTGATACTTATTTGCTTGATAATTAGGTAATCTTATGATTTTGAAAACAGACGTTTGCAATATTAGTGCCTTATTTTTATGAAACATGTGTATTTGTTACATAAAAATAAGGCACTAATACTGCAAACGTCTGCTTGTAATATACAAAGCAAGTTCGCAATTCGTAAGTCTGCAATGAAACTTAATGTCACTTCAAGTTAAAATATATCTGACTCGCTTCATGCTGAGTGTGGGATTCAGAGATTCGTTTTTGGTCATATATTTTTTGTATGAGAATTTATCTAATTTTGTTGAACAATTTGTAATTATTTAAAGTAAAGCACAGCGCAAACAAACTGTTTTGCCCAACACTTGCTTAGGACAGTGTACGTGTAAATGGCGATGAGTGAACAAACCAACACAACAATACTAACTCAAACCGAAACTAAAAATGGGAGGCATCGACACATCGTTTAGATAATTGCTTACACACACTCAGCCTTAAAAATATTTTAAAGGGTACTACTTGGTATTATATATAAAGATAAATATATACTCTATAGGATCAGAAATTCAAAGAGTGTTATTTGGTAGGTAGTAGAGCTAAAAAAGGAATTCTTGTTTTTCTTGTTCAATTTCTGTAAAAAAATGTGGTATAGTGTAGTTTTGTAACTAAACTTTAGGCCCAAGGTCAAAATGTGGTATAATGTAGTTTTTTTACCAAACAGTAGGCCCAAGGACAAAATGTGGTGTAATGTAGTTTTCTTACTAAACTGTAGATCCAAAGACAAAATGCGGTATCATGTAGTTTTCTTACAAAACTGTAGGCCCAAGGACAAAATGTGGTATAATGTAGTTTTTTTTACGAAACTGTAAGCCCAAGGACAAAATGTGGTGTAATGTAGTATTCTTACTAAACTGTAGGCCCAAAGACAAAATGTGGTATAATGTTGTTTCCTTACTAAACGGTAGCCCAAGGACAAAATGTGGTGTAATGTAGTTTTGTTACCAAACTGTAGGCCCAAAGACAAAATGTGGTATCATGTAGTTTTCTTACAAAACTGTAGGCCCAAGGACAAAATGTGGTATAATGTTATTTCCTTACTAAACGGTAGCCCAAGGACAAAATGTGGTGTAATGTAGTTTTGTTACCAAACTGTCGGCCCAAGGACAAAATGTGGTATAATGTAGTTTTCTTACTAAACTGTAGCCCAAGGACAAAATGTGCTGTAATGTAGTTTTCTTACTAAATTGTAGGCCCAAAGACAAAATGTGGTATCATGTAGTTTTCTTACAAAACTGAAGGCCCAAGGACAAAATGTGATATACCTAATGTAGTTTTTTTTACAAAACTGTAGGCCCAAGGACAAAATGTAGTATAATGCAGTTTTCTTACTAAACTGTAGGCCCAGGGACAAACTGTAATATAATGTAGTTTTTTTTATGAAACTGTAGGCCCAAGGACAGAATGTGGTATGTTACAAAACTGTAAGCCCAAGGACAAAATTTGAAGATGCTCAGTAAATAAATAAATAATTAAATATTTTTGGACTTTACACACAGCGCCGTCTGGCCCCAAAGTAAGCAAAGCTTGTGTTATGGATACCAGACAACGTATACAAATACATATAAATATTACTTTTATTTGTAAATAAATACATATCATCATACCCAGTCTCAAGACAAACACAAATGTTTATTATATAAATGTTTGTCCAGTGCGGGAATCGAACCCACACCCTCTGCACAGCAGCCGGTCATACTACCAACTAGGCTGCGAGGGAGTCAATGTCAGTCAGTGCCATCTACGAGTATGAAACTCCATGATAAGACCTTGGACACGACGCTGGCTCTCCGACGTCACAGCGGCGCAGAAGCGGTATACCTACTGAGCACGTAGCGCGTTAACGAAGGTAAGTTAAATATAAATTATTCCAAGTTTAGTAGTGTAATGAAAAATTGAATCGGCAAGTACTAGAACCAACCTAACATTTTGTTTTGCTAAAATGAAGATAAATTCACAGTTGGTATACCGACACCCTAAGATTTGATTCTTCAAACTAAGTGTGGGATGAAAGGGACCATCTTCATCTTCACACTTTAGAACAGAACATAAATGGTAAGACCAAAAATAGACTGTTATTAAAAACGGCCCATCAATTAGCTGCTTTTGTAGTACGGTTATCACCTGGAGCACCGAGCTAAATAAGGGAACTATATTGTGATCCAAATACTTAGCGTTTAATCGATGTTCGGATTTTTCATAACACTTTATTTTTTAGCAGACTTCCAATTCTAAAGTATGAGGATGAACTCCATCCCGATGGCGTACGACAGTAGAAAGTATCTGTAGACACATTCAAATAATTCGTCACGCGGGGGTGTGTACGCTGTGTGTGGGGTGCCCAGCATCCGGTCTGCTTCCATCTGATTATGCACGAGTATAATACATGCAAGCAATTTCATGATCTAAGTTTATATATTCTTTTGAACGCAGTGATCTATGTCAGAATGAACCAACGAGTTACTGTTTACGAAGTTAAGTCAACACGACGCTCCCGCTCCTCTGCGAGGGTACCACCGTAGTAATGAAATATATAATAAATAGTAACCTTAGAGTATAAACTAACTGTGTGCAAATTTCATTTTAGCAAAACGCAAGGTTGGTTTCGTTAATCACTACACTAAACTGCAAACGGAGACAGAGAGGGGGGAACAATTTACGTTTCAAATTGCCATTGTCACAACCAAATATTCACTTTTTGTCTCCCTCTCTCTAAGTAGAAAGACCTGACCAAGCGAGGTTTGATGCGATGGAACGCACCGCCCGGTCGTACACTCAAAACAAATTAAATAGGCTTGTCGTATCCACTAGGCAGCGGCAGATAGGTATGGTACAGAAGGTGGTCGGATGTTCGGATGCACAACAAACCCAAATGATACTGAACGACAAACTGAACAACCAGAGCCGAAATCAATATTAACACAACTTGCAAATTATATACGAACGAAAACTGAAAACGAATAAACAAAAATTGTTAAAAATAATAAAAAATAAACAAGTCAGACATGTGTGCGGGACCGGCTGTCGTCCGGCAGACACCTCCGAGCGATGGAGATGAGCGAGAGTCGCGGCGGCCGCGCACGCTCACCTCACGTCACAGGTCTCTGTCTCTACACCACCAGTGTTAACTATCCTTACTCGTCTACACGCGAACGAGATAGGTTCGTGAACCTGGTATGTGACGTCAGCGCCGCGCCGCCGCCCGGTTACAGTAGTAGTAGTTTAGTATTTCAATTTCCCTAACCATTGATACATTGTGATCGTATATTAAATTATTTATGATGTCTAATATTATTGCTATGACAATGAATTAAAAACTATTCTTTATTGATCCCTACATACTTACATTAAACTTTGGTACCTACAACACCAACGCACAGTGTTATTTATATGATGAAGTTATCTGTTGAGTAAACCACCAAAAGACTCCGATTTCAAGTCTATAGAGAAGAAAGTATATTTCCTTGTCCGTTAATGCGTCAACATCTATCATTGGGCAAAATATAAATACATATTGAGAAAATATATTTCATTAAAGCTTAATAAAAGTGGTTGTACCCGACAAACAAGCTCATCAAACTGCTAGTGTGTAGTGATTGTGCAAATGCGTTGGTACCTTATTATATTAAGAATTATACAAAGGATCTGTCCGATAATGCGTCCAAATAGATCATTGATATATAGGTACACCGCGTTTTGTCATGGCATTGCGGCTGGAAGTGTACCATCCAAGTACTTATTATTGGTGTGCCTGTCCATATTTTACAGAGAGGGGGGATTGCGTTCATGGGACAGGCTTTATTTACTTTTAAACGATAGGGAGGAAAGTTAGTTTTATAAAAGTTTATTGACCTTTATTAATAAAATCCTTTGTACAATTCTTTCATTATTATTAGCGTGTGTGTATGTGTGCGTGTGCGCGTTTTTGTGAGTGTGTGTGGGTGTGTGGGAGGTATAAGAGACAATTTAAGTACGTACGCCTCGACGAGTGGCCCAGGGTAGGGGTCAACGTGTCGGTAGAGCCGCGCCAGTCGCTGCGCCACCACCAGCACTGGCACGAACAGCACCAGGCACCACGACAACGAGATCCAGTAACCGTTCTGTAGACACACACACACACACACATAAGTTCTAAATAACACTTGTAGGACAACACACAATATATCTAATAATGAAATATTGCTCTTAAACGTCAAATTCAGAAGTCAAACCAGTACAACAAGAACTATATGAAAAATTGGGTATTTTCTGGATATTTTTCCTTGCAGAAATCCAGTTGTGTAAATAAACAATGAACTTCAGAAATTAAGAAAAAACAGTGATTGGTACACGCCGAACCTAGGCCCCTCAGGACGCAAGGCGAACTCGAAACCCCTAGGCCACCTGCTTAGTAGGGTTAAAATTTCGTATACATTTGCAAAAACCGTCGTTACTTATGTTGGCAAATAAACATTAGGCTCAGCCTGTGTAGCCAAAAGTGCTACCAAAATTAGGGCAAAGCTTGGGCCGGAAGAACAATTATTTGTTTCTAATTACGTTGTTTTCAGAAAATACAAGGCACTCATCATTTTTAAATTTAATTTCCCGCCAATTCATAGGCATTCAATCGGGAACCGGCAATACCCGAGCTGCTGAGAAAGACGCTGCCTTCTGACCGATGGACGCTACCTGCGTCCCGCGCACACCTCTAGTATAGATATACACATGACGCACCCTGCGCGGCCGCAGCCATATAGTCCGCCTTCATAAGTTACGTCAGGTAATTCTTATTTTAAATTTTCTACAAAGAAGTGACAGCTTAGATTTTATATTTTTCTAAATTTTATCTACTTACATTTTTAAAGCATTTTTTACATAAGTTTAAAGGGAAGTTTCATCGGACCTACTACAGGAGGTATTGTTAACCTAGTACAAACTTTTAATTTTGAACATCATATTAGCTTCGTCCACTACACACTGCGTCTTGTGCCTACGCTGCACTTATCTGTAAAAAAGAGACTATATTTTCAGTTGTCTCTGGTCTAACCTTACTGTTTCTTACACAATAAAAATTGATGCCATGAGGTTTATCTGGACTTATTCGCGTAATGTGAGGACACAACAGGCTGTCAGTTGGTTCATTGTTCCCTTCGCTAAATATACACGAGAATGGAGAGTTAAATTAATATACACAAAAACATGCAAAAATGAATAAGCTATAAAAACTCGCAGGAGCCGCGCTACATTACTCCATAAATCCTTAAATTGGCACTTGAAAACGCCACCAGTGGTATAAATGTACGTATCACGATGCACTTAAGCCGTGAAGATTATAAAATCATTTAAAGACGGCAAGTAACACCGATTTTTTTTTAGTGGTAAGCTGACGCGACCACGTGCGAGGTTGTTGTACTAAATCGTAAAACACTGGGAACCAAGGTCCTAAATACAGCAAGCCACACAAGCGTTTATTAGAGAGGTCAATTTAGATACTGGTCTTATCGATGATAAACTAACCGGTCAAGTATGCGGAGCTTCGCGGAAAGAGGTATCAGTACATGGGATGGAACACCTACCGAGCTGCCGGAATCAAGAGCAAGGGCATCTTCTATGTTCGGTTGCCAAGGCCTACTGATAGTCAGCTAAAATCGCCGCCTTAGGTTGGACGGCCCCTGTACGCCCAAGAAGCGAAAATGATTCTTCTAAATTGACAGAAACTTAATTGAACGCTTCATTTTGCCGTTCCGATTCAATCCTATCTATCTATCTTAACTAAAGTGAATAATTAAATTTTCGATATCTTGGTACAGTGTTTTGCCTTGTTCATAATAGTCATTTCAATTTTTTTATGTAATTCCGCACCCCTACGCCTTATACGACATTTTATTAGGATTCGTTCACGGTCACAACAAATAGTTTGTGAAATAATTAACCGGTAAATATTAGTAATGCAAAGTCACTATAGAGCTTTTAAGCTTTACTGCATTGGTACTATATGGACAGGTATTTGTGCTTTTTAGGTACCTATGCCTAAATATATATTCATTATATATACATATTTGTATGTTTATGTATAAAATTATATATTATTTATTCGCCTTCTTATTTACATATTATACTTTACGATATTGATTTTATATAGTATCTTTTATCACTAAATCTATTATCATTAATTAAGCTACTGCCATCTATTACACCAAACACTGCACAACCCCTTATTAATGTCTACATAACAAAGGTTAACTGGTAGAAAATACCTAAAGGCATTAAGTTCGCCTATGAACAAAATTAGTGCAATAAAGAATTTTATTACTATTAATAAATATTCACAACACGTATTCTAGTCTTCAAGAGTTATTCTATCGAAAGCATCTTCTGTTAGCTTTTTTATATGAGTTGTTGTTTGTTTGTGTTTGTTGTGTGTTAGAGGTAAGTAATAAGTAAAACCAAATAGCTAACACTTATTTATTGGTTTGTGATCAATCAATAATATAGATTATAATTAATTATCATCTTCGCCAAGCCTAATTACGTTATCCAAGTATACGCATTACCACCAGATTGTTTTTTTAAACTGTTTTCTAGTAAGATGTATACGAAATAAATATAGATGGACCGATGTCGCGGATGGATTTTAGACCTTGCAAGCCAAGGGTTGATAGCTACAATTCCGAATGGGCTAAGATTGTAATTAATCGATGAAAAACGTTTCAACCTCATTAACGTGATCACAGTAATAACTTCTCGCTTGCACCTCTTGATAAGGTCCTAAAGATATATTGTCATACAACTCATTTCGTGAAAAGTGTTCAAAGCCGTGACTGACATCTACAGCTTGAAATGCTGCTATGCGTTAATTGAAATTGTTCTGTTCCAACGTGGATAGACGATTTGGAGCATCATGTTTTGAATATATCTCATTAATCATTTCATCTGCGAGTCGGTGGTCTTCAAGTATTTTCTCAAACAAGTTTAGTAAAAGCAATTCTTTTTAGGGTTCCGTAGCCAAATGGCAAAAAACGGAACCCTTATGGTAGATTCGTCATGTCTGTCTGTCTGTCTGTCCGTCCGTATGTCACAGCCACTTTTTTCCGAAACTATAAGAACTATACTGTTGAAACTTGATAAGTAGATTTATTCTGTGAACCGCATTAAGATTTTCACACAAAAATAGAAAAAAAAAACATAAATTTTGGGGTTTCCCATACTTAGCACTGAAACTCAAATTTTTTAATAAACCGCAATAAATCTTTCATTCAAACAACTCAAATATAAAAATAAAAAAAAAACATTTATTTTATATAATGGTACGGAACCCTTCGTGCACGAGACCGCCACGCGCTTAGCCGATTTTTTCTTGTTTTAGATGATGTGCTATAGCCATATTGACACACTAGGACCTCAGTTGTCTAAATTGGTTCCATTGATTGTTTTTACTATCCAACGGCGCAACGTCACTTTCTGGGAGTCGTTGCCTGTTGGGTAGTAAGCTGACGTTGATCGTCGTCTTTCGTTAGTAATAGGTATGTGTTATCTGAACTGTTCCTGTAACATGCGGTTAACGGTAAGGTTGTGTGTGTGCGCTAGCTGTCTATCTTCATTATTGCGCGCCGGCCGCCGCGTTCGTTCAGTGTCGCATTACCGTGTCGGCTCGCACAGCCTACAATAGCTCTGTGGCCGATTTCCTAAGGATAATCAATACGTGATGAGTGATCGTAAGGATTTGCTGTGCTTTAATCCTGGACCATCCAGAACCAGTTCAACGAAGCTCCTGATTGGAATTGTCACGGCTAACAAACAATTTTTTTTCATTTTTTTTTTTTCGCCTTTTTTTGAAGTGAAAACTTCTTTAGCGGCGTTGTGCACTTTTTTGGTATGGGTAAAAAATGTTGAACTAAAATTTATATTATTAATTATTATACTTAAACTATTCATATAAAATTCGTAAGACGGAACTCGCGTCAGATTTATTTACATTAGGTTAGTTTTTGTGATGGGTAAAAAAAGATAAACACGCGTCAGACTGATCGTCAGACGGAAACCATAATGCCAAGCCATAAATATTCGCAAGACGGAAACCATAATGCCACGCCTATTGTAATTTTTATTTTTAGTATATTTCCTTTTTGTTGTTGAAAATGAAAATGGTTGTTAATTGTAATGTTTATTAATTTAGCGTAGGGCTTTAGCCAGGTGACTAAATATATGTTTCATTACTAACGTTGCTCATTTTCCCAACAACGATTGGTTAAGATTTTGTTAATTCAGTTATTATTTCTTACATAACACATTGTTGGCCCCTAACACCCAAAATCTGTAATTATATATCCATCAGGACTATCAAAAACTATTTTATGAGATTTATGTACTTGTGAGGACAGTCAATTTAATACCACTAAGGTGGCAAACAAGCCTGCCATACACCTAATGGTAATATGTTACCGCAGCTTATAGACGCTTGCAACACCTGGGGCATAACTAGCGCGTTGTCGGCCCTTCAAAAATCTTATAATTTCTTTCTTTAAGAACCGCATACTGTAGTTCTTAGAGAAACTTTGCCAGGGAACTTATACCACAACCTAAGTGTTCGCGAGAGGAAGTTTCTCTGAAACCGCACAGTCCGTGACCATTTAGGTGTGTGGCTAGCTTTTTGTCCGGCAGAAGCATACGAGCCGTAGTTGACGGTAGTTGCTCTGATAGCATGGACATTAATGCTGGTGTCCCGCAAGGCTCTGTGCTGTCTCCTACGCTGTTTCTACTGCACATCAATGATATGTTGGACATCAACAACATACATTGCTATGCAGATGACAGTACTGGAGACGCTTATTACACGGGCCGTGCAAGCATCCCACGTTCCGTTGTGGAGGAAAAGCGTGAAGAACTTGTGTCTCAAATCGAGATCGGTCTGTCCAAGGTCTCTGACTGGGGGCGGGAAAACTTGGTCCGATTCAACCCTTCAAAGACACAAGTCTGCGCGTTCACCGCTAAGAAAACCCCATTCACTGTAGTCCCACAATTCCAGAACACTCCCCTCTCCATCTCCAAGAGCATTGGGATCCTTGGCGTTGACATCTCCAGCGATGTTCAGTTCCGAGATCATTTGCTAGGCAAGGTAAAGCTGGCGTCCAAAAAACTTGGTGTACTCAACAGAGCGAAGCAGTACTTCACGTCGGGGCAAAGGTTGCTACTTTACAAGTCGCAAGACCGGCCCCATATGGAGTACTGCTGCCATCTCTGGGCGGGTGCACCCGGATACCAGCTTGGCCCTTTTGACTCGGTTCAACGACGGGCTGTGAGAATTGTCGACGATCCCAAACTCACTTGCGGTATCGAACCCTTAAGTCTGAGGAGAGACTTTGCCTCCCTGTGTGTGTTCTACCGCTTGTACAATGGATTGTGTTCTGAAGAATTGTTCGAAATGATGCCCACGGCTACTTTCTACCATCGCACCGCTCGCCATCGACAGGGAATTCATTCTCACACTTTGGAACCAAAATGGTCGCGAACAGTGCGGTTTCAGAGAAACTTCCTCCCGCGAACCCTTGGGTTGTGGAATGAGCTCCCTGCCAAGGTTTTCTCTAAGGACTACAGTATGGGGTTCTTCAAAAAAGAAGTTATTAGATTTCTGAAGGGTCGGCAACGCGCGAGTGATGCCCCTGGTGTTGCAAGCGTCCATAGGCTACGGTGACCGCTTACCATCAGGCGGACCGTAGGCTTGTTTGCCACCTTAGTGGTATAAAAAAAAAAAAAAAAAAAAAAAAAAAGGTTTTAAGATGTGAGGATGAATTCCCTGCCGATGGCAAGCGGTGCGATGGTAGAAGTAGGCGGCAGCATCATTTAGAACAAGTCTTCAGAACATTTCCTATTGCACAAGCGGTAGAACACACTTCTACTAGAACGCGCTTGTGAGTTTGGGATCGTCGACGATTCTCACAGCCCGTCGCTAAACCGATTCAAAAGGACCAAGCTGGTATCCGGGTGCGACCGCCCAGAGATGGCAGCAGTACTTCATATGCGGCCGAACTTGCGACTTGTAAAGCAGCAACCTTTGCCCCGAGGTGAAGTACTGCTTCGCTTTGTTGAGTACACCAAGTTTTTTGGACACCAGCTTCACCTTGTTTATTAAATGATCTAACATCGCTGGACATGTTAACACTAAGGATCCCAATGCTTTTGGAGATGGTGAGGGGAGTGTTCTGGAATCGTGGGACCACAGTAAATGGTGTTTTCTTAGCGATGAAGCGGCACAGACTTTTGTCTTTGTAGGGTTGAATCGGACCAAGTTTATCCGTCCCCAGTCAGAGGGGACAGACAGACCTTGGACAGAGTGGTCTCGATTTGAGACACAATTTTTCTTGGCTTTTCCTCCACATCGAAACGAGGTATGTTTGCACGGCTCGTGTAATACGCGTTTACATTACTGTCATCTGCATAGCAATGTATGTTAGTGATAGACAACATGTCATTGATATGCAGGAGAAACAGCGTAGGAGACAGCACAGAACCTTGCGGGACACCGGCATTAATGTCCATTCTGTCAGAGCACATACCGTCAACTACAGCCTGTACACGTCTGCCAGACAAAAAGCTAGCCACCTATTTGCACAAACCCTCAGGCACTCCGTAATATGGCAACTTCAATAGAAGACCCCGGTGCCAGGCCTTCGCCATGTCCAGGCTACAAAACCATATTGACGGTCGCTGACCAAGTCGTGTTCTTCTAGGTATCTTAGAAGCTGTACCTTGAAGAGGAGATTGTAATAGCGATAGGCCTGTAATTCTATGGATCTGATCTATCGTCCTTTTTGGCACCGGGTGCACATTCGCAGTCTTCTATGAAAGCGCGAAGAGGTGCATGAGTTCAGGACTTTGTTTAAGCACCACTGCTGGGATACCGTCTGGCCCACAAGACTTATGAACGTCTAGAGAAAGCAACCTCTGTTTTTAAATCTTTCAAAGCCCACATCTGGGATTAAATATTCACATAAGATCAAGTTGTCACTAAAGCAGCTAAATCTCTTGGATTCATTATAAGATGATCTAAGAAATTACGATATCTTAAAATAATAAACATATTCTACTGTGCATATGTAAAAAGTAACATGGAATACGGTAGTCAAACCTGAATTGCTCAGTATCTATACTAATATGTAAAGCTGAAGAGTTTGTTTGTTTGAACGCGCTAATCTCAGGAACTACTGGTCGTATTTAAAAAATTCAGTGTTGTACAGCCCAACATTTATCGAGGAAGGCTATAGGCTATATATCATCACGCTAACACAAATAGGAGCGGAGCACTAATGAAAAATGTTTCAAAATCGTTGTTTTTTATCCTTTTGAGAGCTCCCGCTGCGTGCGCTGCGTAAACGGTTAAAGCTTTGCAAAAATCATGTATGACAGAATTGTTTCCCTACAAAAGTTCTAAAAAAAAAGTCCGCGACAGCATATGTCTATATTTTAAGGTTGACTCACTATAACAATTTTTTATGCTAACTATATTTGTTCTAAATAATGCATTATTTGTGAAGGTTTTTTTATAAACATGATATTAATCTTTATCCAAACCAAAATTATTAATTTATATTATATTTAATTCAAAACAAAATTGCCCTGTTCAGCATTCGATTTCAATGAATATCTTAGGAGATATCGCACCTTTAAAATAACGTGGCAGCAAAATAATTATCAAGTATTGCGCGCGCATTTATGATTTGCGAGGCCGGCGGGCAGTCATGAGGGAGAAGGGCGGTACGTATTATTTAAAAATATTTTACCTTCTGTGTTTTTTTTTATAATTGAGGAGTTACCGTAAGAATCCTATGCCGCTAACCAAATTTAGGGCGGGCGAAGCCGCTGGCAAAAGCTAGTTAATATATATAGATAGAATGAAAGTTGTCCAAAAAAGTTTTTTTTTTATTTATTTTTTATACCACTAAGGTGGCAAAGAAGCCTACGGTCCGCCTGATGGTAAACGGTCACCGTAGCCTATCATTCATGCGATGTGTCTCTCTGCCGCTTCTGCATGTGCCAAACACCTCAACCAAATATCCCAGCCCCAGAGCGTCGCGACGCACAGTTTGAGGAGATAGTCTACCGGGTAAAATCACACTTTGCAAAGGAAACCGACTGTTTTTATAGCCAAGTGTTAAGGATGCTGCTGAGGCTGTCGAGGAATGCGCATATTGTATGTTCTCTAACGAGCGTGTCGATAGTTTTCTTGCCATTCTAATTGCTTGCGCTTCTATTTTTTTGTCAACTCCTTAGCAGCACCAGTTGTATCCTTTGTGTTGTAGCTAACAGGTAGACTGCCCAATATTTATTGCGGCTTTACACCTGTCTTTGCATTTGAAGGTTTTAAAGGATTCAAAAATATTTGTAAAAAACCTACTTTGAAAAAAAAATGTTTTTGACTTTGACTGTATGTATTATTTTTTTATAAATCTACCATTGACATAGTTCCTAAGGACTAACAATAATATAGATCACATATCAGAATAAAATAAATTGTATAATAAATGGTATTAGACTTCTAGTTGCAAATAAAGTATGGTGTCTTTCATTTGTTGTTGTGTCATTGTGCATTTTAGAAAAATCATAGTCACCTAAAAGGGTGAAATAAAGGTTTGATAGTTTGCGTGGGAGTTCCATCACTTGATGCGACGAGACGGGGGGAAGGGGGTGTAATAAAAAAAGTTTAGTCGCGCGAGTAACACCGCGAGGAACAGCTAGTTTATATATAAAACAAATTAGATATTACTCTTACGACAGTATTTTAATACAATACATTTGTGTAACTATATGCATTCTACGTGAGTAACCCCAGGCGGCACAAATAGATAAAATGATATGATAGAAATCAAAATAATATTAATTTTTGTCTTTGATGACATCACGTAATGTTAACAGAGGTTAGGTAAAGTTACCAGTGTAGCCGGCGCGGCGTGGCATCTTTATCTGTGGTACCCCTTTGCCGTACCTACCTAATTTATTGTTCAAATAGAAAAAAATACCCACACACATTTTGGGCCTGACACACTAAATAACTAAGAATGAGAGATTGATTTAATATTAACAAAATAATAACGGTGTATACGCAGTCGTCTCACAGAAGTAAATCAATTTTTACAATCCTATATCACTCACCTGATATGAATATGATAGTATGAGATTCTATTAAACCAGTGGTAATATTACGTACTCTGCAGTTTTGCTATTCTAATCTGACGTTTATTACTAAATTCTTTAAAATCCATTCTAAATTCATAACCTGCAAAGGTTTCTAAACCAATATTTTATACCACTACCTACTAGTTTTGTTTGAAATCTGATAAATAGGCAAAGATGACAAAAATGTGTCAGTTTTACGCAATTATTAAAAATTATGTAACTTTTTTATTTGCAAGCTATTTATGTCCAAACCTAAAAAGATAAATCGACAAATGTATAATTAATATGTTTAACATCTTAAATTTCAAGAAAGTTCATTTGCTTTTGCTTAATTCCAATTTGAAAATCGTGGTAAAGTTGCCATTTAACGGAACACTTTTGAATCGTCAAAGTTATTAAATACTATTTTTTGAGAGTTTTCACAAAACAATCCAAGAGCATCATGCGAATTCGCCCAGGCCATATATTTTTTAATAGTGCCACTCATCGGTTGTGGAACGGCTTTCATAAAGTCAAAATTGTTTACTACTAAGTAAGTTATTGATATAGAAGTATGATTTCTTCGAAAACTTGAGTATGGGTAATATTAAAATAGGCCGAAAATTATTAGGATCTGTTGATCTGCACGATTTAAAAAGAGGTATAAATTTTCATATCATCAGGTAACACGCAACTATTGAAAATTATGGCTTAGGTTTGTGCTATTACATGATATATTGAGTTTATAGTTTTTGTAGAAGTTACCCAAAGGTCTGTGGTGTTTTTTTTCCTAATTTTTTAATTAAATGTATTTATGATATCTATAGGATTAATCTTTTAAATACAAGGGGAACTTAACATTCAGGAACATTTGTTAAAAAAAAACCAACGGATACCTCAAGATTTATTTTTAAACTGGTATCATCTATGATTAAAATCTCAAAGTCCTGACAAGATTAACCAACTTTACCAGTTTCTTTACTGTGCGACCGAGTGCGACCGGGTGCGACCGAGTGCGACCGGGTGCGACGCGGCGCAGTGTGACTTTGTTGTTGTTGTTGTTGTCACCGTCATGTGTTCGTTGTACAGAGTCGCGCGGTGCGGCTGCGGGACGGGCTGCGGTTCAACCACGGTGCTCAACGAGGCGGCCGATGTTCCATGTAGTTTTTATTTTATTTGTTGAATTTTCCACTTTACTTCTGAGGTGAATTGAGTTTGCAACAAGACAGGCCTTTTTAAAGGTTTTTAAGTATTTTTTTACATTTTCCCTTAATACTGGGCTATATTATCTTTCTTTATATAATTAAAACAGTTTACACCTAATTTTACATACAGCTACCTGGGGTAGTCCATAAAAGTAAAGCGACTGAACACCCTGATATAAATGTGTATGTGTGTGCGTGCGTGCGTGTGTCGTGTCGACTGACCGTGGGCATGAGCACGTTGACGCAGGCGGCGTCACGGGTCGCGTTGAGCGCGTGCGACAGCGGCCCGCACCGGCCTACGCTCTCCCGCGCCGCCAACGACACGCGCGACATGTACTCGCGCATGCGTAACTCCAACTCCTCCGCTATCTGCTGTGTCATCTGAAACACGCATATCTCACTATCAACTAATACTCCCAAACTCTATGCACTCTTACTCACACTATGTTTAAATTAATATTAAAACAAGTATTAAAAACATGAGGCATTTCACGGACAAGGAAAAAAAAGTGAGGTCGAGAAAATTTGTGTACATTCCAGTCAGTTATACTACTAGTAGACATAAATAAAATATAAATAAATAAATAAAACCACTTTATTGCACAAAATCAAACATAAAACAGTATTTACTATACAGGTACAAATGGCGATCTTATCGCTATGGAGCGATCTCTCCCAGATAACCTTTGGGTGAAGGAATTTAAAAAACGTTAAAAGTTCCAGGATAGTGTGTGCGTTGAGATAAATTAATAAACAAACATAAGTGTAGATTAATTATTAAACAATGTAATATTATAAATATCTATATTATATAATAATATGCATAAATATTAAATAACTATATATACCTACATAGACATATATCAATAAACATATGTAATTAATATATAAAATGTAAATATATATATATATATATATATAAATATGTACATAATTTTTTTTTTCTATGATGCTTAATTGCCTAGTCTATTTGTTGTAACTTCTAAACTAATGGCGGTCACGTGTATTTTTTTCTTGTGCATTATTAATAAACTTAACGCTTTAATTTAAAGTTAAAATATTTAAAAAATATATGTCGAAGTGTCGCAAATTATTATGTGAAAATTTTACTTACGGTTTTCTAAACAAAAAATAAAATAACTAAGATTTGACCTGAAATTTAAAAATGGCATCCTTTTTACTGTTTGCAACAACTTTATTTATAATTTATTGTAAACTAACAGATTCCAACAAAAACGTTCAAAAATGTCTTTCCTCAAACATGCTAAATTCTTCAGAAGCCCATAAGTAGGCAATTTAGCATCACACGAAAAAAAAATTGAATGTACATGTTTACTTTTACTAGTACTTGACTCACCGGAATATGAACCGCGACCTCACTTTTTTCCTTGTCCGCTATAAAGACTATAAATACAGTTAAATAGTTGATGGTTACGACACGGGCACTTTGAGACTGTGTTAAGAATTTAACTTGACAGGAGAGTAATTACTCAATGAAGACTGTTCCAAGTTCAAGTTATAACTCTTTGTTCTGTTTCAAAACGGCCTGACTAAGAGGGTTGTAACTGTTACCGTTGGCAAAATTATTTTTTCTAAGAACTCTAGTTATATGCTACATCTAGCTGCCCCCGCGTCGCCTCGCTCGCCCGCGCTATTTGCCCTTTATTGCCGCTAAGCATTCTTACTGGCTTTTTTCTTTTTACTCGGCTCCTAAGGGTCATAGCGTGACGTTAATATCATATAACCTTTCTCAAGAAAAAGGCTATCGAATTCAAAACGAATTTTATCAAAGTTATTAAATATGAGTAGGTAGTAAAGTGATCAAATAAAAAAACTAAAAAACTCTTCAGCTGCCTATAATATAATAGAATATAGCTATATTATATTAGTATATAACTGTATTATATAAGTACATAGCTATATTATATTAGTATATATCTATATTATATTACTATATATCTATAAAATATTAGTATATAGGTATATTATATTGTATAAAGATGTAATATATCAGTATATAGCCATAATATATTAGTCTATACCTATAATATATGAGTATATAGCTATATTATATTAGCATATAGCTATATTATTTATGAAATGTCAATAGATAATATAGTATATCGGCGGCGATGCATCATGAGTACAGAAGTTACAAACAAACTTATGTGCGTCACGTGGACAACGCCACACTCGGTAGCACGCTTAACAATGTCTTGGTGCTGTGTTCTCGGACATCGTGCGCCAGTCTTGCCACGACCGTCGCGCAGTGGCATGAAACTTTTGATATGCTTTGTTAGCTTGTAATAATGAAAAAGTGATTTTAGTGCGATATGAGTGTAAGTGCCGATTGTTATAATTATCACCTTAATTGAGGCAGTGTTTCCGCGTTGCCCGACACCCAATGAACGCCCAAGTAATCTATTGAGCCTGGCCCTAAGTCGGTTGCGCCATAAAAGATAATTGATTATGTGTGTGTGTTTACGTTTTGTATAAGTTTTGGTCCGTGCACGTTGAGTAGTAGTTCCGCCTGCGTCGCCTCTTCCATCAGCTGATTGACCGCCTCGTTGAGCGACGTGTGGTTGAACCGCAGCCCGTCCCGCAGCCGCACCGCGCGACTCTGTACAACGAACACATGACGGTGACAACAACAACAACAAAGTCACACTGCGTCGCGTCGCCCCCGGTCGCACATGAAGAGCACTACCAACGTTCAGTACCGAGCAAGGAGGCGACGCGACCCGTTAATGATGCGTTGCGTCGTGTCCACGTCACATTTTTGTACTGCGCTGTGACAGATAATATCAACTGGCCACATTACATAAAAAAGTAAGTATTCTACAAATTTAAGAAAAAATTACTATAAATTTAACATTACAAGATTATTTAAAAAAAAAACAGTATAATAATTATTTAATTAATCCGAATTTGTTATTAGAACTGTTACGCGTCGGATACGTAGAAGAACCGTAGTAGTAGTATACTAACTGTCAGCTGCTGGGTTATGTCTAGCATGGGCAGCACGATGTCTGCGTGCGCTCGCTCGAGCTGTGCGCGCGCCTCATCGAGTGACTCCGCCACCTGTTCGAACCCGGGGCGCCGCCGCAGCGCCGACGACGCATTCTGCAGCCGCCGCGCCAGCAGGTCCAAAGGGAGAGACGTCACGTTCGTCTCCAGCTGCACAACACACATTTCTACTACTATAGCTACTCAAAACGTATTATTATACTATTAAAATGCTTTTTACTATAGCCGCAAAACGCGTACTTATCCATAAAATGCTCGTGAATTATTAATAAACAAAGTTTTTATCGAAAAAATTTAATGTATGAAATCAACAAACACTTAAGTAATTTTATAATTCCCTGGCATATGATGAATAGCAATATAAGATAATAGCGCATTTTAAGCTACGAAATGATTATAGTTATGAGTAATTAGTGCACCAAAGGTTGTATGAGACTAATCTGATTGGGATTCACCTCAAGTAAATTAGTCAAGGAAAAAAAAGCCAATAAAATTCGTCAGCAGATCCGGATTTGATGTGAACCGGCGCAACATATTCGTATTCGTGAACTGAATATAATTATATTCATAAGAAAGTCTTTTGATTTCTCTTTTTCATTGGGACCAGAAGTTTTACCAAAAATTTTAATGCTTGAAAAAATCCACTGAATATAGTATTTTTGGACTACTGTTAGCATTTTTAATTCTTGACATTTTTATTCAACGTCACCGTTTTTAAGATATAAAGCTCAAAATTTATTTTTGATAAAAAGATTATTTATTTGAGGTTCCGATAAAATAATTGATATATGATATATATAAAAACTAGCGGTTCCGGCGAACGTTGTTCCGCTGCCATCCGGCGTCTCTCTGTAACCCGGCGGGAGATGGTTTTTACCTAAAGTGCCCGAGTCCAGATCGAGATAAAAACTATCATATCTTTTAAGTTGGATCAAATAACAGATAGTTACAAAGTTTGATCAAAATCGATTCAGCAGTTTAGGAGTCCATCGCGGAAAAACAAAGTGACACGTAATTTTTATATATATAAAGATTATTGGATTTTACATTTTGACTCTTGATATTTTTTAACTAAATTTACCGCTTTTAAGATACAAGCGTTTATAAAATCAATATTAATTATCATTAAAATTTATAAGTAAATATAAGCCTTTTCGAAAATGTTGATATATTTAAATAAATGAATATGTAACTACATATAAATATTCTTATTTTAATAACAATTTTATTTAATATAAGAGATTGGTTTTATTACTTTATAGTACCTGAAAGATCTTTATAGTATCCGTTGTCAAGTAGCTTTAGTGTAGCTGTGTCGGCCAATATATGTCGGGAGGTCATATTTTTCAGTTTATTTGCCTTGAAACACGGATTAAACGACATTTTCTAAAAATAAAACTTAGCTAGATCGATTTATCGCCCCCGAAACCTCCAGCATACTAAATGTAATAAAAATCGGTGGAGCCATTCCCGAGATTAGGATTATATATATACTATAGGTATACAAGATTGCTGGTTTAAAGGTATTAGATATTATATTAATATTATGATTTTTTATAAGTTCATCACCTTCAGTACCTCACACAACCATAGCCTAATCGAGTTCGTAACGCGTGCGCTTGGATCATGTAGGTCCCTAATCGAGTTCGTAAAGCGTGCGCTTGAATCATGTAGGTACCGAATCGAGTTCGTAACGCGTGCGCTTGGATCATGTAGGTACCTAATCGAGTTCGTTACACCAGTATAGAGGCGTGAGTACAGGACATAACTCAGGAGCACACTGCTTAAGCACCACTGCTGGTATGCCGTCTGGCCCACTCGACTTATGAACGTCTAGGGAAAGCAACGCCCGCCGGACCTCGCGCTGTGTTATAGAGATTTACATTCGAGCATTTAGTATGGGAAATCTTCATGCTTCCGTAATAAGCTGATGTATCTGTGTTTCACTTTTGACCAAAATAATCGGGGAATTTCCGTATGCAGTCCAGCAGAATTTGTGGGAATTGATTTGACGTGATCTCGAGCTAGAAAATGTAAGCGAGAACCCTTTGCAGTGGGATATTCTAAAATGAAGACGGGAGGAAGTATGTTCTTGCGTTTTAAAACCTAAATTCTTAGTACACAATTTAGTTGTGAGTTTTATATTGAAAGCTTTGCTCATTTTCAGTATATCCGTCTTGAGTAAAACTGAGCGTGTCTCTATAATAATTGGCGCGGATTGTTTATCAGATATATTACTACGTACTCTGTATATATCTCTTATATATTTGATTTTGTCATTTTACAGTCAATTTGGACTTTCTTGGTCTCACTACTTTTTTTCGGCACATTTTTTATTTAAAATTAGATTTCCGACTATTAATTTGCAGGTCCTCTATTCTATTCTCTAAGTTTTTATCTTCCTTTTCTGTGTGCTCTAAACAATTTATTCTCTTTATGAATTCTTCATTCTGGGCCGTTAAAAAAGCATTCGATTAATTTAAGTTCGATTTTTTTCAAAGTAGAGGTGACTTGTTTGAGCTGCTCTCCTTGTGGGACTAAAAGTGATTTCATAATGTTTTTTATTTCTTCCTTAAAGTCATCCAGTTGTGTGAAGATGGAGGTGTCCATCTCTTCTCTGCTCCTTTTATTCCTTTGAAATACGAAGTTAGGCTGTGTCGTCCTGTTTTCTGCCAAATTTAGGTTCGAATCTGAAGCTTTGCCCATTGAACTGGCGTGGTGTACTAGGATGTCAGGAGTATAAAGAGTCCAATTTATAATCTATAGGTAATGGCGGCCTCTGTGTTTCTTTTACCAATCACGATGAGTGGGTTGAGCTAAGGTCCAAGATGGAGGTAGCTGCATGTGCGCTGGTTGGGTTCTCACGAGAATGATGGGCGGGATAACCGATAAGACATCAATACATCACGCAAATCAATGGGCGTGGCTTTCTTGACGTGCTAATTTGATGACTGGTTGCCCACACACTAATTTTAATTAAATCACTTCCTATTTAAATACCTCCTTTAGTTGCTGCACGCCTTTTATTTGTAATGAATTAAATTTTTGAAAAATCACCAATAATTTTATATATTTTTTTTTATTATAAAAGAAAACAATACATATAGCACACGAAACGCTAGCACCTCGTGGCGGTCCGGGGGGGAAGAGGATGTTTAAAAGTGTATTTGAATAAAAAAGTTTGAGTTTAATAAACTATTTTGTATTTTGTACTCGATGTGCCACAACAATATCCATAAAGATTACAATAAGTCGAATTAAAATTATTATTCCGTTATTTCGTGAGTCCCTTAATTTTTATGGATTTAACATAATAACATAACATATATCTGAAATTAATTTTCAAGAAATAGGTAAAGGGAAACCATAAGTTTCATTTAAAAAGACTTACCTTTGCCTTTCAGTAAGCTTAAGAAGTCCAGGGCTTGACCTTACGGTTTTAAGGAACACAAAGGTACAGCTCTTTGTTGCTGAATGAGAGTTTTTGAGGCGTCATTTTTCACCCAGTTTCGGCATCGAAATATCGGTAGTTGGTTTTTTAGCCTGGTTATATAATAGAGATTTTTGGAAATGTATCATTTTGAAAAAAAATATTTGAGTTTAATGCCAGAAACAAAAACTTACGAAATAACGTACTAGCACGAACTTGGGGCCCTTTACCATAATTCTCGGTAACGCTCTTCAGTAGACATAATTGGATCATACAATTTCGCTATTTGTTTCGACAATTGTGGAGGAAACGATTGATCCAACCTGTTACGCCAAGGAGCTTGTCGATGGAGCTGATTAAAGGCTGCAAGGATTCTGCATCATGCACATCCACCAAGCCTCACCTCAAAACTCAGGGTGCGTTAACCAGGCAGGGGATCCACAACGTCCAATGTCTTTTGCGGCTAATTCTCTGGCTCAAACAGCCAGCCAGGACCCCACCAGAGCGGGTGAGCCAACAAAATGGAGGCCGAGCATCCTCGTGAAGCACAATCTGAAGGATTTAAAGGGCCAGGCACGTGCCACATGTCAGTTTAGGGCATTTAGCCAACAAATAGAATGAAAAACTACTATAGACTTCCATTGGCAGATTTATTTTATATTTTTAATATCCAACCAATCACTTTTACGTAAAAACGGTATTTTAAACAACGGATGTGTATCGTGTGGTAATTGGCTGTCAGTTTTGGCTAAGTGTGCACCGCAGCCTAATCGGTCTTTTCTGCATGCAGCCACTTTATAATGCTTTTAAAATAAATGACGAAAGAAAAAGGATGATGTTCTCAATCCGATTGTATATAATTTTTTTTATTTAGCAAATAGGTCTATATCTTAAAACGCTGCAACGCTGTAACGCTTTGTGCCACTTCTGACATTCTGTCACCTGCTTAGCGGAAAAGTCGCCTATCACTGTTTGTTAGGTATTATATTTATTCTTTATTATTAAGTTTTTTCCGGGAAAGGCACTACAGTGAATGACAAAAATAAAATATTATGGTGAATTTGTAGTTTCGCTTTTTATCTTCCTATTTTCTTTTTTTCTTTCTTCTTTCATATTCGAAGTTATATAGCGTGACTTTAATAGTGCCAGATATAACAAAATGTCAAAAGACGAAGGGTCCTGAGGACAAATGACAAAAGCTGAGCCCTTGTAGTTTCTTGGAAATCGAAATGTATGAATAATATTAATCAAAATAAAAATAATTAAATATTTCTGTCGAAATTAGTTTCTGAACCCGGTATCCCCGTCGTTTTTTTTTGTTTTTGCTTAATTTCAAAAAATATTTTTTTAATGGTGAAATTGTGCTAGAGAGCTAAATCATATTTTCTTATGAGAACTCTCGATCAAAGTAAAAAAATATTTCAAGTGCGGAACCCTTAGTGCAGAATTGCATAAGGTTAATAATCAAAGTATGCTTTCTTAGAAATTGTATCTTAGAAATTGTTGCATAAGATCTAGTAAAAGCTGTGAGATGCGAGCCCTAAGTGTGCGAGATCGACTCGCACTTAGCCTGTTATTTATTTGTTATTGGTAAAGAAAGTTGTTTTAAAAGTTACGATTATCATGAACGCGTCACGGTTATTAAAATTGTGATTCTAAGCAACAGACGAATATTAAACTCCGTTACAGAAATGCAAAAATCGCAAAATAATGGTATTATGACAGTGCGCGTCACAATTTTGACGAGTGTGCAGGGCAGCAGGAATTTTATAACGTAAAAGCGAGAAATTTATATCAGTCCCCGCACACAAAAGATTACTTCATCTTCAAAGGGTTCAAAGTCCAGCTGGTGTAATTTAGCGTGTGGGCCCTCTGTACAATAAACAATAAAAATAATATTGGATAATCCAAGTGCACTTTCCTGTACAACACACATCCAACTTAACAACACAATTCTGTAGCATTCCAGACAGTCCGCACTGAAATTCTCTTCGGTTTGGGGCAATGGTTTTTTTTCATTTCTGTCTGACTATGAAGTTGGCTGTAGCAGCCATTACTGCTCCACCGGGCTTTCAGGGCGATACTCTGAAGGAGTCTCAGCCCATATAGCGCCCAACGCTCGAGGGCTTGCCGCGGGGGGAGCCTCGGCTTGGGTTGTCGCTCTTGGGGTCTTCTCTTCGACCAGCATGAGCCTCGAACCCGAAGGTGAGTCAGCGCCAGAAGGGGAGTGTTGCGGTTGTGATTGCGATTGAGTGGAGGCGAGAAGCGCCCCGGCACTCTTTGATACCTCGTATACGAGGTAGGTCTATGCGTTCGCCGAAGAACCCGGCGAAGTCGGTGTCGTGTGAGGGGGGAGGCCCTATAAGGGGAGGTCGTTGGGACTACTCTCGCTATCGGAATAGCGAGATCGTCGTCTGGGGCCGTTAGTACGTCCCGAGGCCGCCTAACGATAGTTTTTCGACCGTGCCGAGGTTGGTCGCGGGGATGATAGGTTGTGGATTGCACAATGCACAAGAGGCTCCGGAAGCCGCTCTGAGGAAGCGGTTTTGAAGGCTCTGGAGTTTATGGAGATTGCGTTTAGACAACGCATAGACAACGCTAGCATAAGCCAGTATGGGGCGAATGCACGTGACATAAAGAGACAGCTTATTTCTAAGCGACATCTTACTGTAGATGCCAATCATGGGATATAGACGACCGAGAACAAAAGCGGCTCAATCTCTAACTATTTTGGTGTGATCGCGGAAGTTCAAACGCCTATCCAGGGTCACACCTAGATATTTGGCCTTGTTTTGCCAAGGAATGGCACGGCCGAAGAGTGAGAGAGGAGATGGTCGCGGAGGGTGGCCTACGGTGAAGAGAACAGCAGAGCTTTTGTCGGGATTCACTTCGATTCTCCATTTCCAAAACCATTCGCCTGCGGCGGTGATTGCGGATTGGAGTCTCAGTGATTCGACTCACTTGCCTATCGGTGGTATAAGTAGCGGGCTAATTGGGTACCTATCGTTTTAGGGATATCGTTTGTGTACAGAAGGTACAAGATAGGGGCGAGCACAGACCTTTGCGGGACTTCTGCTTCTATGGGACGGGGGGAAGAGAGAGTGCCTTCGACTCTTAAGCGAAAGCTACGGTTCGACAAATAGTCTCGTAAGATGAGCACGAGGCGGTCTGGCAACTGATAGTTTATAAATTAAACCGTTGTGCCAGACTTTGTCGAAGGCTTACGCTACATTATAGAAGACAGCGCCAGTGCGACGGGGCTTACCTAATACTGGTTGGAAGCCAGTGAGAATATGTTACGTGATACGTAGGACTTGGTGGACGCATAAGTGCGAAAGCCAAACTGCTCGTCAATTAAAATGCCTCTAGAGACCATAGCGTTTCGAAAGCCAGCGAGGAGGAGGTGTTCGTAAAGTTTACCGAGGGCCTTTAGTAAAATTATAAGGCCGTAGGAGGACGGCTCGGTACGAGCTTTTTCTGGCTTGTGTATGCCTATAACAATTGCATCTTTCCATTGAGAAGGAAAGCTACAATTTTCGATAGCAGCGTTGAAGATGGCTACTAGAAGGCAGAGAAGGACGAGAGTTAGGCGCTTTAGGATAACGTTAGAGACACTGACCGAGCTTTACGGGGGCGTGACCTGTTTGACTTCATCGACCGTGACGGGGGGCAGAGAAGTTCTGCGCTTCCCTTCACCGTCTACCTCCTCCCACACGTGATCGGGATCGAAAGGAGGTGTGCTTAAGGCACATTGGGCTTGGAGGCTAGATCCGTTTTTTCGTCGTCATCGAACGCGAGAACGTTGTTGGGACGAGTTAACAGAGGGAGGGAGTTGAAGGTGTCTAATTTCAAAGCTCTGGCAAGGCGCAGATAAGCTTGATGAGAAGGAGAAATATTCTCTCTTATGACAGAGAACGTTTTATAGAAGGAAAATATAATGACAAAAAGGTTTTCAATACATTTTGTTCCACTGCACAACCTCAAAACGTACCGAGTTACCTATATCATATCATATATCAACTACTAGTGAGCGAAGTTCTTTGGCTCGGCGCAAAATGCCGACAAGCAGCTAGACACTGAAAAGGTGTCAGGGTTGTCACAAAAAAAATTCAAGTACGTTCCTACAGATTGAAATATTTTTAAGTCCAAACTAAAGCATGTGTACCAGGCCTCGCAGAAAGTTTTTATGTATAAGGCACTGGCCTCTTCTAATTATTTTGAAAAATTCGGTTATTTAAAGGTAAAAATAACCATTGTTCAAATTTCGAATTTTCCTCCACATTTTTTTTTGAGAGCTAAATAAAATTAGCGTGTCTCATTTAAAAAGGGATCTGCATCGAGAACATTTTCGTGCGTTGAGTTAACCTGATGAATCATTTCATTAACTTCAAATGACTTTTATGGATTAAGGACCTTCAAAAGCAACCGCCTACGACGGCTGTCACCTGTACTGTGTGCTGGCAGTTAAAAAAAAAATTCAAGAAAACAGGCGAATTACATACGAAGAGATTCAGCATACAGATTGGTTCGGGAAGCGTTCAATTAATTATTGTGAAATGTTATTCTATCACGTTCACATTAATTAATGTTTTTAAAACACGTCCGCTGCTGAAGAGTTGCCAACCGTCTCATATTATTTTGTGTCTTCAAAAGATTGTTGTAACAAAAAACTGATTGAAGAATGGGATTTTCGAAGTAAAGCGTTTGCGAAGGGCTCCATGGAATAGGCCTTTGGTGCACTACATCTCATGAAACGTCGCGATGACCGACAGCATTTGTAAAGTATGATAACTTACAGTGTTGAGTATTCCGTCGAAGTTGAAGTCGGAGAGGCCGGTCTCGATAAGTCGTTGCAGCTGTTTGCGCGCGCGCGGGCGCAGGATTGTGAGTTGTGCGCGAGGTAGCGAGGAGACCGCACCGACGTGCAGCGACATGTTGCTCGCACGCGACTGTAGCTCCCCCAGATCGTACACGCGGTGAAGATGAAGCGTCTGCGACACACACACACACCCACGTCACATACTACACGGTTACCACCGATAATGAACGACCCTAATACTTACGCTACAAGATCTTTTCAGCTCAAACTACCCAAGGGTACTGCGGTTATTATCAAAAATTTTAACATTTTCGTCAAAAAATAATTAATAATAATGCCCAATTACATTAATTTTTTTTGATAATTTTAGCTAAAAGAAGAATATTGTTTAACAAAAAATAAGTACCGTTCAGTTTATGTTTTAATCTGATATAACATTTTTAATACTTGAGTATACATTACTCAAGTATTAAAAATTACATTAACAATTGCTGACTTTAGCAGTAAACTTGGAACAGCGATTTGGTGGATTATATCAAAATCAGTGAGCGTCACCTGATAGATGGTCTCGTTCCGATGGCACCGCACCAGCACAGCGGTCATGTTGTAGTCGGGATCAACCTGCTCCCCGAACATCGCGTGCTCGAGTCTCACCACGTGCT
Source organism: Apoda limacodes (assembly GCA_946406115.1). Lineage (NCBI taxonomy): Eukaryota > Metazoa > Arthropoda > Insecta > Lepidoptera > Limacodidae > Apoda > Apoda limacodes. The sequence goes on along the minus strand of OX291550.1, from coordinate 1,959,289 downwards.
CCAGGTCCGCGAATAGACGATTGTCACGCGGCTCTCTGCACGCACACACACGAACATAAACTATAACTACTCTCATACATAGATAATATATTCATACGAATGAGTATACATAGAGCACACTATAAGTTCAGCACTTCTGGCTTGAATTTCGAATGTTATGTTTTTTAAACATAAGAAACTCAATATTTGAATTTTAAAAATTGGGGGGAATTTGAGTGTCAATTTCTTTTATCACTACTTCGTGCGAGCGAACACGACCGGTAATTTTCAGAGAAGAAATAGGACTAATGCTATATCCAACCAAATTATTTTTACAGTTAGTGCAAACAAGCAAGAATATTATATTGAAAAACACCTCTTAATTAAACCAGGTATCAAAATATTCCATAAACAGTAGCGCCACTCTTAATTGCATATTGTTGACACCGATCCGTGTCCGTCAAGTCATCTACAAGGGCTTTTAGTGCAGCAGTCTAACTCGCATTTGATCATTTTTTCCAGAACAATACAAATAAAAAACATTGAAAAAAAAAATGTCTTGTATGAAAAAAATATTTACTTTTCATACTTTTTATCGATTCAGTCGCTGGTGACCTAGGGGTTTCGATTTCGCCTCGCGTCCTGAGGTACAAATTTCTCACGTACATTGATTATTCACTCCATTGGCTCATTGGTTAAAAAAAGAAAAAAAAATTATAGATATGACTTTCAACGTAGGATATAATACGTCCTTCTAAAAGTAAGTTCCTGAAAAAGAAAACCTATTTTCCCTACGACCCTATGTCTCAGGTCAACCTTCTCATCATCCTGAGACCTTCCGACATGGAATAATGTAAGGTGTGTCGCACCGCTCAGAATGATGTAAGATGTGTCGCACCGTACATCAAAACCGTCCTATCTGCACTAGGCCCCCTAGTTTTCTACTTTGTGTTTTCAAACAATCCATCATATTTCCAGATCATCTCATAGGTTTCAAACTAAAACTCTTTCTTTTTCAAACTTTTATTCAAATAGACTTTTAAACAGCACTTATGAATCGTCAGTTAATTTAGTAGTTTTAAAAAATTACCACCGGTTCGGAATGATTTACCACCGAGAGAACCGACAAGAAACTCAGCAGTTAATCTTTTATATTTTTTCAACTTCGTATTTAAATTTAATATAGCCTTACACTAGGTAATAACATAAAATACAATGTTTTAATTTAAAAAATATTACTAATGCACCGATACAAATTAATAAGTTCTTCTCCCAAGCATTTTAATCACTTCATTCATCAACTTTGTAATAGCTTTTTTTTCATTAAACTATCTTTGACATTTAAATTTATTTTGAGGTAAAGTATAATAATAATAATTTATGCATTGTATTGCGAAAGAGCTATGTACCTCCTGAAGACGACATTTTGGAACTACCAATTTATCCTTATTCTTTGTATTAACACTGTGTTGGTTACTATTTTTAGCAAAAAAGTTACAATTTTTGCGTACATACATTATACAAGCGAAGATATATTGGCAAGGAACAGTTAAAATATCAATTTTCCTAAATAGTTTCCTTAGAGAAATTCGAGGTACCAATCTATAGATTGAACGTATTGCTCTTTGCAAAATACTGTATCAATATTAGCTGCCTTACCCCAAAGCAAAATGCCATAAGACATGACGGAATGGAAAAAAACCAAAGTAGACCAAGCGAGCAGTGTCAACATCTGTAAGCTGCCTAACTTTTCGAACTACATAAGAGAAGCTGAACTGAAGATCTGAGATGTGAGGGTTCTACTGCAGCCTATTGTCTGATGTAATACTTAGAAGCTTGAGAAATTTTGTACTTATGTTACTGACATTTGGCATAATAAATTTAAAACACTTAATCTTTTTCGCATTAAGAAGTAATTTTCCGTAAACCACCTGAGAAAGTGCACTATTTACGTCGTCAAAATTTATTTTATTTATGTCAACTTTAAATAAAAGAGAAGAGTCATCTGCAAATAGTACAATCTTGCACAGCTTCTCCACAAAGAAAGGCAAGTCATTAATGTAAATTAAAAACAGAAAAGGACCTAAAATAGAACCTTGAGGAACTCCTAATTTTACTTTTTAACCCATTGATTTAATTAATTTGAACTGTCTGCGTTCTACTACTTAAATATGAGCGGATAAGCTCAAGAGTCAAATATGCTAATAGCAAGTTTTCGTTTAAGAGTTTCATGTTGCACGCAGTCGAATGCCTTTGATAGATCACAGAAGATACCAATGGCATTTTGTGACTGTTCCCAAGCAGCAAATATATATATTGTATAAGGGGAAAACCTGCGACAGTTTCACACTGGTACACAGGCATAGGACGTACAATCACATTTTCCACCTAAACTAAAACCTTTTTTCACAATCATACTTCTCTAATAAAATTCTGCAGACACATTAAACTTGATTAAGGTTGAATTTTCCTAGTCTAGAAATTTGTTAAATTTTTAATTCTATAACCACGAAGATAACTGAAATCCGGTAACTTACTCTACTACCGGGAGGGCGATTAAGTCTCAAGTTGGTGTCGGGTTTCTCGGCCACAAGTCCCTTATTAACAACATTCTGACCATCGAAAGTGATTCGAGCAGGGTAGTGTACCTAATACTCAGAGTATCTAAAAGATACTAACTGAAGGTCATTCAGGTATACGCACCGACCTCGGCACACCCAGATGAGGAGATGGAGGCTATGTATGAGGTCATTAGTAGGGCCATACATACCAATTAAACCTATTTCAATGTTATGGGGGACTTCAACGCGAAGCTCGGCAAGAGGAGCGATGAAGATATGAGAATGGGGCAATTTGGATATGGGCAACGGAACACCAGGGGACAGAGGTTGGCCGACATTCTGAACAGAAACTCTTTATGATGAACTCTTTCTTCCAAAAGTCACCTCACAGGAAATGGTCCTGGTTGAGTCCCGATGGTGCCACGAGAAATTAGATAGACTTCATTTTGACTCCCAAGAGACGACTATTCAATGATGTCTCTATGATTCACAGGGTGAAAACCGGTAGTGATCACCGATTGGTAAGAGGCACATTGGATATCAATGTTAAACTTGAGAGGTCCCGTCTGATGAAGTCAACGCTTCGTACTCGCACACATATCCAAAACCCCCAAAATTTTCAACTCTTGACTAGTAATCGCTTCGCTTGCCTAGATAATGTAGCTTCGGTGGATGAGATTTGTAACGGTTTAGAAGAAAATGTCCAAACGGTGGGTTATAAATTCTTTAGAACCCGCCGCACAGATGGACCTCAGAAACTCTCAAGCCTAACTCAAGACCTCATGGAGAAACGACGCTCTCTGCCACTGCAGTCTTCCGATTACACTAAGTCATATGGGCAGCTCAATAAACAAATCTCGAAATCCTTGCGTCACGACATCCGCTTCATTAATACCAAAAATTAAGGAGACGATAGAGCGGAACCAAGGCTCCAAGTATTCGCAAGAGACATGTCTATTGGGCAAAGCCGGTTGACAAGGCTGAAGAGAGAAGACGGCAGTGTAGGGTCGACTAAACCAGAGGTGTTGAGGGAGGTGGAGAGATTCTATGGACAGCTCTATGAGTCGGTCACTAAACCCGTTGCAAGCTTGGCCAAAGACCCAAAAGCCAAGCTGACCCGACACTATACCGTAGATATCCCGGACATCAGCCTGTATGAGATTAGGATGGCCTTGAAACAGCTTAAATTCAATAAGGCGCCGGGTGATGACGGAATCACAGCTGAGCTTTTGAGAGCCTTTACACCGGTACTCCGGAACACCGGTACTCAAAGTCCTCGAGAAGCTCTTTAATTCCGTCCTGCTTGAAAGTACAACGCCAGAAGCATGGAGCAGAGGCGTGGTGGTGCTGTTTTTCAAGAAAGGAGATAACACTTTGCTGAAGAACTACAGACCCATCACGCTTTTGAGCCATGTTTACAAGCTGTTCTCCAGGGTCATCACGAACCGTCTCAGTCGCAGGTTTGATGACTTCTAGCCTCCCGAACAAACCGGTTTCCGAAAAGTCTATAGTACCACATTCGGCAAGTAATAAAAAAGACTGAGGAGTACAACTTGCTACTATGCTTAGCGTTTGTGGACTATGAAAAAGCCTTTGATTCGGTCGAAACATGGGCGGTGCTTAAGTCTCTCAAGCGATGCCGGATTGACTATCGGTATATCGAAGTGCTGAAGAGTTTGTACAATAAAGCCACCATGTCGGTCCGAGTACAGGAGCAGAGTTCGAGGGCATTCCATTACAACGCGGTGTGAGGCAGGGAGACGTCATTTCTCCGAAACTGTTTACTGCTGTATTGGAAGATTCCTACAAAACTCTGGAGTGGATAGGACTCGGCACCAATATCAACGGCGAGTTCATAACTCACCTTCGATTTGCCGACGATATATCTATATATAGATATCCTATAAGTACCTTTTGTTGGTTGTAAATGTATGACACTAAACTTAAGATAGATATCTTATAAGTACCTTTTGTTGGTTGTTAAAGTATAACACTAAACTTAAGATAGATATCTTATAAGTACCTTTTGTTGGTTGTTAAAGTATGACACTAAACTTAAGCTAGATATCTTATAAGAACCTTTTGTTGGTTGTTAAACTATGACACTAAACTTAAGCTAGATATCTTATAAGTACCTTTTGTTGGTTGTTAAACTATGACACTAAACTTAAGCTAGATATCTTATAAGTACCTTTTGTTGGTTGTTAAACTATGACACTAAACTTAAGCTAGATATCTTATAAGTACCTTTTGTTGGTTGTTAAACTATGACACGAAACTTAAGCTAGATATCTTATAAGTACCTTTTGTTGGTTGTTAAACTATGACACTAAACTTAAGCTAGATATCTTATAAGTACCTTTTGTTGGTTGTTAAACTATGACACTAAACTTAAGCTAGATATCTTATAAGTACCTTTTGTTGGTTGTTAAACTATGACACTTAAACTTAAGCTAGATATCTTATAAGTACCTTTTGTTGGTTGTAAAAGTATAACACTAAACTTAAGATAGATATCTTATAAGTACCTTTTGTTGGTTGTTAAAGTATAACACTAAACTTAAGATCGATATTTTATAATTAACTTTTGTTGGTTGTTAAACTATGACACTAAACTTAAGCTAGATATCTTATAAGTACCTTTTGTTGGTTGTTAAACTATGACACTAAACTTAAGCTAGATATCTTATAAGTACCTTTTGTTGGTTGTTAAAGTATGACACTAAACTTAAGCTAGATATCTTATAAGTAACTTTTGTTGGTTGTTAAACTATGACACTAAACTTAAGATAGATATCTTATAAGTACCTTTTGTTGGTTGTTAAACTATGACACTAAACTTAAGCTAGATATCTTATAAGTACCTTTTGTTGGTTGTTAAAGTATGACACTAAACTTAAGCTAGATATCTTATAAGTACCTTTTGTTGGTTGTTAAACTATGACACTAAACTTAAGACAGATATCTTATAAGTACCTTTTGTTGGTTGTTAAAGTATAACACTAAACTTAAGCTAGATATCTTATAAGTACCTTTTGTTGGTTGTTAAACTATGACACTAAACTTAAGCTAGATATCTTATAAGTACCTTTTGTTGGTTGTAAAAGTATAACACTAAACTTAAGATAGATATCTTATAAGTACCTTTTGTTGGTTGTTAAAGTATAACACTAAACTTACGATAGATATCTTATAAGTAACTTTTGTTGGTTGTTAAACTTTGACACTAAACTTAAGCTAGATATCTTATAAGTACCTTTTGTTGGTTGTTAAACTATGACACTTAAACTTAAGCTAGATATCTTATAAGTACCTTTTGTTGGTTGTAAAAGTATAACACTAAACTTAAGATAGATATCTTATAAGTACCTTTTGTTGGTTGTTAAAGTATAACACTAAACTTAAGATAGATATCTTATAAGTAACTTTTGTTGGTTGTTAAACTATGACACTAAACTTAAGCTAGATATCTTATAAGTACCTTTTGTTGGTTGTTAAACTCTGACACTAAACTTAAGCTAGATATCTTATAAGTACCTTTTGTTGGTTGTTAAAGTATAACACTAAACTTAAGATAGATATCTTATAAGTAACTTTTGTTGGTTGTTAAACTATGACACTAAACGTAAGCTAGATATCTTATAAGTACCTTTTGTTGGTTGTTAAAGTATGACACTAAACTTAAGCTAGATATCTTATAAGTACCTTTTGTTGGTTGTAAAAGTATAAAACTAAACTTAAGATAGATATCTTATAAGTAACTTTTGTTGGTTGTTAAACTATGACACTAAACTTAAGCTAGATATCTTATAAATACCTTTTGTTGGTTGTTAAAGTATAACACTAAACTTAAGATAGATATCTTATAAGTAACTTTTGTTGGTTGTTAAACTATGACACTAAACTTAAGCTAGATATCTTATAAGTACCTTTTGTTGGTTGTTAAAGTATAACACTAAACTTAAGCTAGATATCTTATAAGTACCTTTTGTTGGTTGTAAAAGTATAACACTAAACTTAAGATAGATATCTTATAAGTAACTTTTGTTGGTTGTTAAACTATGACACTAAACTTAAGCTAGATATCTTATAAGTACCTTTTGTTGGTTGTTAAAGTATAACACTAAACTTAAGATAGATATCTTATAAGTAACTTTTGTTGGTTGTTAAACTATGACACTAAACTTAAGCTAGATATCTTATAAGTACCTTTTGTTGGTTATTAAAGTATGACACTAAACTTAAGCTAGATATCTTATAAGTACCTTTTGTTGGTTGTTAAAGTATGACACTAAACTTAAGCTAGATATCTTATAAGTAACTTTTGTTGGTTGTTAAACTATGACACTAAACTTAAGATAGATATCTTATAAGTACCTTTTGTTGGTTGTTAAACTATGACACTAAACTTAAGCTAGATATCTTATAAGTAACTTTTGTTGGTTGTTAAACTATGACACTAAACTTAAGCTAGATATCTTATAAGTACCTTTTGTTGGTTATTAAAGTATGACACTAAACTTAAGCTAGATATCTTATAAGTACCTTTTGTTGGTTGTTAAAGTATGACACTAAACTTAAGCTAGATATCTTATAAGTAACTTTTGTTGGTTGTTAAACTATGACACTAAACTTAAGATAGATATCTTATAAGTACCTTTTGTTGGTTGTTAAACTATGACACTAAACTTAAGCTAGTTATCTTATAAGTACCTTTTGTTGGTTGTTAAACTATGACACTAAACTTAAGCTAGATATCTTATAAGTACCTTTTGTTGGTTGTTAAACTATGACACGAAACTTAAGCTAGATATCTTATAAGTACCTTTTGTTGGTTGTTAAACTATGACACTAAACTTAAGCTAGATATCTTATAAATACCTTTTGTTGGTTGTTAAAGTATAACACTAAACTTAAGATAGATATCTTATAAGTAACTTTTGTTGGTTGTTAAACTATGACACTAAACTTAAGCTAGATATCTTATAAGTACCTTTTGTTGGTTGTTAAAGTATAACACTAAACTTAAGCTAGATATCTTATAAGTACCTTTTGTTGGTTGTAAAAGTATAAAACTAAACTTAAGATAGATATCTTATAAGTAACTTTTGTTGGTTGTTAAACTATGACACTAAACTTAAGCTAGATATCTTATAAATACCTTTTGTTGGTTGTTAAAGTATAACACTAAACTTAAGATAGATATCTTATAAGTAACTTTTGTTGGTTGTTAAACTATGACACTAAACTTAAGCTAGATATCTTATAAGTACCTTTTGTTGGTTGTTAAAGTATAACACTAAACTTAAGCTAGATATCTTATAAGTACCTTTTGTTGGTTGTAAAAGTATAACACTAAACTTAAGATAGATATCTTATAAGTAACTTTTGTTGGTTGTTAAACTATGACACTAAACTTAAGCTAGATATCTTATAAGTACCTTTTGTTGGTTGTTAAAGTATAACACTAAACTTAAGATAGATATCTTATAAGTAACTTTTGTTGGTTGTTAAACTATGACACTAAACTTAAGCTAGATATCTTATAAGTACCTTTTGTTGGTTATTAAAGTATGACACTAAACTTAAGCTAGATATCTTATAAGTACCTTTTGTTGGTTGTTAAAGTATGACACTAAACTTAAGCTAGATATCTTATAAGTAACTTTTGTTGGTTGTTAAACTATGACACTAAACTTAAGATAGATATCTTATAAGTACCTTTTGTTGGTTGTTAAACTATGACACTAAACTTAAGCTAGATATCTTATAAGTAACTTTTGTTGGTTGTTAAACTATGACACTAAACTTAAGCTAGATATCTTATAAGTACCTTTTGTTGGTTATTAAAGTATGACACTAAACTTAAGCTAGATATCTTATAAGTACCTTTTGTTGGTTGTTAAAGTATGACACTAAACTTAAGCTAGATATCTTATAAGTAACTTTTGTTGGTTGTTAAACTATGACACTAAACTTAAGATAGATATCTTATAAGTACCTTTTGTTGGTTGTTAAAATATGACACTAAACTTAAGCTAGTTATCTTATAAGTACCTTTTGTTGGTTGTTAAACTATAACACTAAACTTAAGCTAGATATCTTATAAGTACCTTTTGTTGGTTGTTAAAGTATAACACTAAACTTAAGCTAGATATCTTATAAGTACCTTTTGTTGGTTGTAAAAGTATAACACTAAACTTAAGATAGATATCTTATAAGTACCTTTTGTTGGTTGTAAAAGTATAACACTAAACTTAAGATAGATATCTTATAAGTAACTTTTGTTGGTTGTTAAACTATGACACTAAACTTAAGCTAGATATCTTATAAGTACCTTTTGTTGGTTGTTAAAGTATAACACTAAACTTAAGATAGATATCTTATAAGTAACTTTTGTTGGTTGTTAAACTATGACACTAAACTTAAGCTAGATATCTTATAAGTACCTTTTGTTGGTTATTAAAGTATGACACTAAACTTAAGCTAGATATCTTATAAGTACCTTTTGTTGGTTGTTAAAGTATGACACTAAACTTAAGCTAGATATCTTATAAGTAACTTTTGTTGGTTGTTAAACTATGACACTAAACTTAAGATAGATATCTTATAAGTACCTTTTGTTGGTTGTTAAACTATGACACTAAACTTAAGCTAGATATCTTATAAGTACCTTTTGTTGGTTGTTAAACTATGACACTAAACTTACAATGTCGACATACCGGCAAGGCACGAGAAGTTTTTATTTTAATGAATTTACAAATATTTAACGTATACTTTGAAATATTAATATAAATAAAATAGTAAAAAAATTGAACAGTCGCGTGCACAAACATGTTAACACTTTGTATTTTGTAGCTTTCGTAAAAAAAAAACTTTGATTTTTTTTTGTATTGACAACTGAACTGATTTGAACGAAGGTTTTAAAATGCTTACATATTGGTGCACGCGACTGTAAATAATGGTTAATGTACCCTGATTATTGTAAAATCTTCAAAATTATGTAACTGCATGATAAAGCTACATACCGACGTAACCTTTCTGCAGTTTTCGTCCATTTTGCTCCCCTATCTGCTGGGTAGCCGTCAAAGACAACTACCACATTCCTACCTCAGTGTTATGATTACAAGTGTTATGATAAAGGTTACGAACCCCGTTTTGCGCTTAAATTAAATGCAAGGTAATTTACATTTGCTAAAACTTAATTTTGCACCACTTTTTCTTAGCATAAAGGGTTGTGCCGATATTTAACTGAAAACATAAACAAAACTCAATAATACATTTTTTTAAAAAAAAAACATATCTCAAAAACTATTAAACAAACTGTGTGTGGGCTTAAAGTGTCTTAAATTGAATATACTTTCAATATGATAGTGGCAAATAATGTCAAAATAGTATAGTTTTTTAATTAAACTGCAAACACTGAGAAAAGCTTCGAAAATTTTGCAGTTTTTCACGTATAACAGCAGGTAGCACAACTTTTTTTTGCTTGCAAAACGTAGTTTCACACTCCACTAAGGGGACCAAATAACATACTAAAAAACTTTACATCGCGTATCCATTTTACTGGCCTAAAAAGTAAATAAATCGATGATCTGAAAGCACTGTCGGAATAAAAATATGTTTTGTTGTTTGTTGTGGGTCACTTAAGTGATCAGTTAGATTGCGTCGAACTGAAAGAGACGATAGGTTTAAGCCAGATTTATAACCGAAGTTGTCAAACTTAGTTATATTGGTTTTAGAGTTGTTACAATACGAGGTGTTTAGTTGTGGCTTACGTGAGCGGGTCGCAGATGAACCGCTGCGTCGCAACGCCCGCCGCGAAGTAGACGGCGAGCACCGCCGCTGCCACTGCACCCACCACGAACATTACGGCCATCCCGCTGCAACAGCGAACCACACACAACTTCAATCATCGCGCTTAACACTTACAACACAAATAAAAAATACCAACAATCGTTTTTATCGGGGTTTAGTAGCACCAAACACATTGGAGTATCATAGACCGCTAAAGTAGGCGAAAATGTATGGATCGGCCCTCGCCGTCTATCAGCGCCCTCGCCAAATGACAGCCGATGCGGCAAATAGATGTTTTAGATTTTTAATAACAAAACCCCTTCCAGTATAGATAATTGCGGGGCGGCGTTAGCACTGACAATTATATAATTGGTGAAGTTTTAATCAAATTAATAATTAATAGTAATAGGTGGCCAATCAAAACGCTGCTGCAGTACAATGCAGCATTAAAAATCTCTTCAATCAAATATGATTGAAGAGATTTTTAATGAATGAACCCATATATTTACTATGATATGTATTCCAAATATGTATATACACCGCAGCAACTTACAACTTTGTATCCTATATATTTTTCGATATATGGCCATGCGTGAAAATAACAATAAAATAACGATTCTCTCACATACAGATGAAATAACACTACAGAGTATATAATTTAATTTTTTTTTTAAATTAATCATCAAAATTTAATATTTGTTGTTACTAATTTTATTATTGTTAATTTGGCAATATCTTGCTAGGCAGAGGGCTTAGGGTCAGCTCAGACCGAGACGCGACGCGACATAAAGCGGCTTGAAGATTCGTCGTGCGACGTTCAGATGCACCGCGCGGTACAACGCGGCGTTTCGCGGCACTAAGAGCAACGAGACGCGACGTGAAGCGGCTTGGAGATGCGCCGCGCAGTCTCGGTCTGAGGGAAAAGCCTGATAAATAATACATTCGCGTTCCTTGCATTAGTTGGCTTTACCTATCACATAGCGCAAATATCTACTTTTCTTTGTTCCTTGCGTGTGTTAGCAACCCTTTTCATATTTTGAATAGACGAAAGACGTGTTTAGTCGTATGTCGTTTAGTCGTTACTAAAATTGTCTCTGGTCTCCAATACGCCATATTTGTTTACATGATAAGACAAGTAATATAAAATAAGGTTTATATGTATGTCTGATATGTGGAGATATGAATATACATATTCTATCTTGGGAGTTACTTCTAATATTAAAATCCTGTCACAGAATTGAAAACTTTTAACGCTTCACATATGTGCCGCCCCCTATGCAATCTGAAAAACATTAGCCAATTAAAATATTACTTGAGTTTTTTGTTTTTTTAACTATTTACATTGTACAGCTTGTTTGTTAAGAGTTTCAATACAAAATTTGTTATATTAGTTGGACTATAATATTATGTTTCGTAAGTATTTTTACAAAGAGTAATTAATGGATGCTGGCAATAAACCAGTTGGTATTGTAATTAGTCTGTAAAGCAAATTCTTGTTTATTTCTCTATTAACGATTCAAAAGTGTTCTAAGAAACCCATTAGTAAAAAGATATGATTGATATATCCTACTAAAATTATAAATGTGTGTTCGTATGTCTGCATGGATGTTTGTAACTCAATCACGCTTCAACCACTGGATGGATCGGGATAAAACTTGGCATATTAGGTCCTGGAATAGCATATAGGCTACTTTTAATCCCTAAAAATTCAATAGTTCCTGCGGGAATAACTATCACAGAGTTAAACGAACTATTGCTGCACCTATAGCATGCTACAGCAATTTATTGGTATAACTAATTTATTAATTGGAGTTCCACGCCGATAACCGAATTTAGGGCGGGCGGAGCCACTGGCAAAGTCTAGTATTAATATATTTTATCTCTATTTTGTCTGAAAATGTCATAAGTACTTTGTTGATAATCTGCTACTTCATACTTACTCATTCAAATTCTTACACTGACTGACTGGCATACAATGAACCGCCTTGAACAACGGGTAAGCATAAAACTTTGCACAGCAGTGGGAAATTTGAAGTTAGGTTCGTGGACAAAAGGAACGTTGAATTTGATAACTAGGCTTCTGAATTACTTACTTGTCAAAACCAGAGGGTGAAATGAGGACAAGGGCAGTTGGGTAGAGCAGGTTTCCAATACTCTTAACATTTGGGAAAAGTCTACTGAAAAGGATGGTTACTGAGATATTTCCGTTAGGAAACCTCATCGCCACCTCATCGCCCACATGGGTAATTCATTCAAAGAAGAGCAAATCAAAATACATACTAATATTATAAATGCGAAAATAACTCTGTCCGTTACCTCTTTTTACGCTTGAACCGCAGGACCGATTTAGATGAAATTTGGTGTGGAGATATTTGAGTCCCGGGGAAGGACATAGTATAGTTCAAAATTCAAAAGTTCCCGCGGGAATAATTATAACCGAGCTTAAATAAACTATAGCTTGCTATAGCAAAATTCATTGGTATAATTAAGGAGTTGATGTAAGAATCCCACGCCGAAAACCAAATTTAGGGCGGGTGGAGCCGCTGGCAAATTTGATTAATTACCAGCTATCCCATTAATATTATAAATGCAAAAGTTTGGATGTTTGTTTTTTGTTATTAAAGTATGCTTTAACCACTGGATGGATTGAAATGGAAAAATATTATGTTTCTATAGACGTCTAAAGAGCATGTAATGTCTTTCTGGTGGTCAACATCATTATGAGCCGAACAATGACAATATAACATGACAGCTTACATAAGGTAAAAAATTAAATGAGTTTACAGGAAGTAGGTTTATCTCTTCCTTAATTTCATCTACAATAGCGATTTACTTTGTTTGTTTTTTGACTGACAGGTTTCCTTTTAAATATGGGGTTAATTGTCTTATGTTTTCTAAGAGTAGCAATATCTTTTTTGATTCTTATTTGCCATTTCGGTTACGTATACTACGTTTAAAATTGTTTTTTAACATTAAGGTTTTTGTTATGTTTTGTTTACAGTTAATGCAGGACAATATGTTTTTTCATGTTTTTGTTTTACCGTCAGTTTGTTTTGCTCGTTAATATGCACATTTATTGATAGCTTGGATATACATAGTTTAATAGACATGGTAAACCCATGTCTAAGTCGGTGGTGGCCGAGGGATTTAAATGAGTCTTTTCTTAATTTCTCAAGTGCACTGATTAATTTATTCACACCACTGGCTTTTCGGTGAAGGAAAACATCGTGAAGAAACCTGCATACGTCAAGAAAAAAACTCCCCGTGAACTGGTTGATGTGGTTTTCATACATTTGCCGAATCATTCAGTCTTTGCTACTCTAATGTTTTAAAGAGTCGCACATTCTGAACCTGACCTAAATAGAAAATATTTTGTAACATATATATGTAGTAGTGTGTAGTGTATATATATATATATTGTACCAAAGTAGACAGGATGCCCCGGCGCCTTTGTTGCAGCAGTCGCTCGCACCGTACACGTCGGGCCGCTTCCCGCACACCCCGCACATGAGCCCCCACACCATTAGACAAGTTATCTGCAACGTACCAAGATACGCACTATATCAGTTACATACATCAAACACAATGGTATGGTGGGACAACAGATATGTTAGTTCACAAGTAACTCAACTATGGCTAAATGTTTATTTGTATATTTTCCGATTTGTTATGATATATTTCTCTACACTATTTGCTTTTGTCGCCCGTCTGTCTGCTAGTCGTTGAAATTTTACATAGGCTTTCTTATTAGAATTATTCAGGCATTGCGTTGATTATTGATATATGTACGCGCCACGGTCGGCTCGCGGTGCACTGACATTACCCACGCGCCACGGTCGGCTCGCGGTGCATACTAACATACTCGTAGTGTATTTTTAGTTATTTTTGGGAACGCTTTTTTTAATTATATTTGTGTTTGTGGACATTCTTAAAACAAAATTACATAGCCGTAAGAAGCAAAAGAAGAGAACTACAGAAACAGGGCCCGGTGGTCCAGCACCTGGGACCTCAACAATATTGAATTGGAGAGACACCATCTTTACAAGCGACCTACGCTACGTGGTGAGCACAAACCTTATATATTGTTTAGTAAAGAATGAATCGTCTGGTTGATGTTCGGATCGTTCGAGCTAGGCTTTCGTTCTTTGCATACTCTGAGCGCTAGTCAGTCGTCATTAATCTGTGCGTCTCCTCGCAGCTACGTTTTCGTCCTTGCGCTAATTTTTATATTTAATAGTTATAGTGAAACTAATCACACACACGAAAACAAACATACTACTCACTACACCCCATTTTACACAAAAAACGTTATCAAAAACATATGACGCCAAATTTGGGTAAGTTCATGCAATTTTCTTACGGCCTACGTGTGGCCTTTTTAGTAAACAAGTTGGTAGCTTAGAGCCTGGTTCGGACCAGATATAGGTATTTGGATCGTTTTACAAATCATTTGGGATTTACGGTTAGTTTCTTTTCGTCGGATTTACAATAAATAAATTCATAAATCGTGACTTCGGCGTTACGTCGCAAAGTTTACCGGTATCGTTATCTAATCGTTCGTCGGACATAATAATATTAGCTAATGAATTACCTAGCTTTTTTGTTATTGCGGTAAAAATAGATTGGAATAAATAGGTTTTAAAATAGTTGTTTTGTTAGGATTACGATAACGTAACAAATTGTGTAATTGTGTAGTCGGGGTTTTTGTACATGGTAGTTAGGGTTTTTTTGGGGTTTATATAGTAACTTGGTTGCTGTAATAAACTGTTTATATAACAGAGTCGTTTGTTCGTGTATTTGTTTTTGTTTCGGATTGTTTATTGTGTGTTAATTTAGTTATATAACATGACGTCATCAATTATGGAGCACAAACAAGCCTGTTTTAACCAATCTGACACGATAGTTTTCAGGTGTTTTAGGGATCGTTAAGCGGGAAGATCGGACGTTTGCATTAAGGCAAAGAGCAGAACAGTTTCCGACAAGAATAAATGAACTGGAACAGGCAATCCAGGGTATCTTATCGTTAACAGATGACGAAACTATCCTAAATGCGGAAAATCCTGACTATGATTTTTGTATGTCAGTAGCGGACCAGGTTAACGAGGCTGTGTCAACATTAGAGACTAGCCCGCAGCCGGCAAGTAGGGGTTTTGGAACAAAAATGCAACGAACGGTTGCCAACTTTGGATATTCATCATTTTAGCGGATCACTGGATGAGTGGACTAATTTTATCACACTTTTTGATAGCATTGTGCACCGACGGACTGACTTATCAGACTCAAAAAAATTAAGTTTCCTTTTAACGTCTGTCAGGGATGAGCCTCTCTGTTTAGTAAAACATTTGGACATCACCGCTGTCAACTACAGTATTGCCAGGGAGTTATTAGTGAAGCGGTACCAAAATAAAAGCATTGCGGATACTCATGTGGCTGCCATTTTAGGTATTCCACAACTGTCTTCGGTTAACCAGCTGCGGTCGGACCTGCTTAACCCTATTTTGGTAGAGACGAATGCGTTAAGAGGTCTAAAATTCCCTGTCACTGAATGGTCATTTTTATTGCTGCATATTGTTTCAAACAAATAGCCCAATGACGTCAGAGCTCGTTTCGAACAGTTGCGCGGAGTTGACTCGGCGTCACACATACCTACTTTTGACACTTTAGTGTCGTTTTTGGAGGACAAGAGTAGGAAGCTAGAGAATTTACCCGCCGAGCCACAATCGGGACCGTCACGATTTTTGGCCCCGTCTGGACCCCGTCAACAACCCCAGTCAGGACCCCGTCAACAACCTCGTCCCGGCACATCGCGAGGTACCGGGTCGTTTCGGCCCCCCAGAATTTTGACAATTGAACGGACTGAACGGTGTGGGGTGTGTTATGAACCGGGACACACCATTCTGGATTGCCACCAGTTCAGAAAATATGAGGTGGCCCGAAAACGATTTTTGACCCTTAGGCTAGGCTAATGCTATTATTGTTTAGGGGAGCACCTAGCCAAGGACTGTCGTCAGCCGCGACCTTGCACAAGGTGCGGTGGGGGTCACCACCCGGACTTATGCATGCCCTTTCGAGAGGATGGTCCTCGGATGGCACATGGAGGTGTGTCTACGCCTCGCACGGGCGGGGGTCGTCGCCGCTGAATCGAACCCAATCGCCCCCGTCCCCAGTGCGACATCGACCTTCCCCGCCCCGTTCACCGCGGGCGAGCCCCCCTTCCGCTCAGGTAGGTATTGCGGAACGGGCACATTACGCGGAGTATGAGCCTCTGCCCCTCCCTATCGCGGAGCGTCCTCGCGTTAGTCGCGAGTTGAGGGCAGGATCGGGTGGCTATCGCGCGCCGCCGATGGCACGCGCGTCTAGGCAGCCACTTATGCCCGCGTGGGACCCGTATGCTTATACGCCCGCCCGTATGCTTATAGGGTTCAAGCGTGGGGCATTGTGAGCCACAGGAGCCCCGGGGCCAAGTACGACGCTCGGGTCGGGCCAACGCCCGTTGACTCGTGGCAGCCGCTTTACCAGTCTCTCCACCACCTGTCACAACAGTTTTGCCCACCACGCAGGTTCTAATTCATTCTCCGCGCGGACCTGGTGTGGTTGTGCGCGCCATTTTGGACTCAGGCGCACAGGGTGTTTCCGTCCGTGCAGTGACAGTGTACAAACGTGTTTCTTTTTTGAAAGTTTTATTCTTAAATTATTAACGTACAGTTCAAAAGCACTATTAGTTTTTCTCACATATCAGCTTCAGTTTACTAATTTACCACATCTTAAATTAATATAATGCAACGTACTCCTCCACCTACACTAAATATCGAAAACCATCCATCGGACTCAGATATATCTGCAATGAGTTATTCTAACAAACCTCTTAGCGGCGGCGGCGAACCGAATATAACCCGGCACAAACGTCGTAGAATTACAGACGACAACCTTAACGACTCCCTGAATACAATAAAAAAATTCCTTGATGGAGCTGATAGACAGCAAATTTGACAAACTTTACGAAAATATGAAAGAACATAATGAAGAAGTTAGTAAAGCGCTAGAATTTATGAATTTAAAGTACGAAGACATTAAATTGAAGGTTGATGATATGGAACAGGAAAGAAAAGCTGACAAAAAATATATTCGAGAACTCGAAGGGAGTTTAGAGTCGATGGAGAAAACCAGCCGTTCTTCTACAATTGATATTAGAAATCTTCCACGAAATACCCGTACTAATGAAACTAAATCTAACCTCTCTGAACTTGCGATAAATCTCGGGAAAACAATTAACGTCGATATAACTAAGTCCCAAATTTACGACATATATAGGATAAACACTCAGTTCAAAAAAGACCCGCCGATCCTTTTAAAACTTTCTACGGTATTGCTTAAAGAAGAAATTATAAAAGCTGTAAAAAATATAATAAAGATCACTCCAGTCAACTCAGTACCATTCAACTTAAATTTGGTTTGCCAAAACAAAAACAACGAGAAAACGAGAAAACAAGAAGACTCTTTTTTCTTAGTAGAGATTTCGCGACATCTAACGACTATAAATTCTGCTGGTGCTCACAAGGAAGGATTTACCTGCGAAAGAAGGAGATCAAAGAGGATAAACAACTGGAGGAAATCAAAAAAAAAGATCTTCACAGCGGCAACTTAGGTTAATGCAGTACTAAAACTAAATTTACCCTTAAGGATTAGATCTAATCGGATACTCATCTTATTGCTCATTGTTGCATGTTTCCTAAAATATTTTCTATTACACCGCTCAAACAAGTACTGTGAAATACAAATAACACTTTTCACTATACTATTCAACCATTTTCTATCAACAAGTAAACTATACTCACACACCATAAATCACTTATTTACCTACTTCACTCGATCCTATCATGACAATAGAATACTAAAATTATATATTTACAAAGTTGTTCCTATTTATAAATAGATCCGAGACCATTGTCCTTGTTTCAAAAATCTCTTAAAATTATGCTTAATAAAAACATTGCCAAAGACATGGACCATTATGAAATCTCAGAATCTTTTATGTGTCAAGTTCATGATGCACACACTTATTTAGATATTTCAAACAAAAAGCTTACAGTGCTTTACCAAAATATCCGCAGTATCGATAAGAACATATGTGAAATGGAAGTTTTACTTAAACAATTAAAATTTGATGTAGATATTGTAGTTCTTACTGAATGTTGGCTTAATAAATTAGATTATATTCCTGTTCTTAACAACTATACAGCATTCCCATCGAAGCACAATAAAAACCAAAATGAAGGTGTCTTTGTTTTTCTAAGAAATGACGTATTTGCTACAGTTATAGAACCACCAGTTTTTGACGCTAACTATGTTATTATTAAAATTGGCAGTGAAACAGCTGTCGTTGCCATTTATCGACCACCTTCTTACCATTCCTTGCAATTACTGAGCTAACAGAACATATCGTTCGCCATGTAGACAAAAAAGACAAATGTATTGGCATATTTCTGGACCTTGCTAAAGCGTTTGATACTGTTTCTGTTCCTATCCTACTGAAGAAAATGGAGAAGGTGGGCATTAGAGGTACGACTCTGGATCTATTGTCAGATTATCTATCGAATAGGAAACAAATGGTTAAGATTGATAACTTGTTGAGCGAAGTAACTTCTATTACCTACGGTGTACCCCAGGTTAGTATTCTAGGCCCAACCCTCTTTCTAATTTACGTTAACGATTTATGCAAGCTAAACACTGTGGGTAGCAAGACGGTAGTCTTTGCTGACGATACTGCGCTGCTATTTGCTGCACCAACATGGAAGGAAGTCATCCAATCAGCTGAAACTAAACTCAATGAGGTTATATCATGGCTGCGTCTGAACCTACTTACTTTAAACGTAAGTAAATCAAAATATCTAACGTTCTCCAAAACACATGCTGACCGTCCACCCGATCATTTACAAAAAATAAAATCTCACGTTTTATCGCCTAACTCGCAATGTATATCCACCTCATTAGAACAAGTATCTTCCATAAAATATCTTGGTATAATTTTAGATTAGCAACTCAATTGGCAGGAGCATATCAAAGTACTGACTGGGAGGGTCAGAAAATTGATTGTCAATTTTAAACGAATTAGGCACATTGGTGACTTAAGACTATTAATTACAGTTTATTATGCTCTCTGCCACTCACTATTAACTTACTGTATATTAGTTTGGGGTGCGACGTATAAAACTTATCTTTTGCGTGTTGAAAGATCTCAGCGGGCAGACACAGAAGGTGATGTTATCGAAACCATTCAGATACCCCACAAAACAGCTGTATGCCGAAGCAAAAGTCATAACGGTAAGACAGCTATTCATTTATAAATCTGTCTTAAAAACCCACTGTAGCATTAACTTTGATTGCACTAGTTTTCTGCAGAAGCGACGAAAAGACAAATCTGTTTTACATTTCTCTATAACAAAATTAGTAAATTCGTAAATATCTATCCACTCAACTTATATCAATGCAAAACAGCTTTAAAATAATTTGTATCTAAATTATCCTATGATGACACTGAAAAAATAATAGCAGGATCAAACTAAGCCCTTATTTATATCTCTTGTCCTTATTCATTAAAATTACATCTCCTTTTAAACACACACACACATAAATATATACATATCAACATAGCTATATAAATCAACACACACCCATTTTTTTATTTTTAATATATAATTTACACGTCTCTTGCTTAACCTATTGTAATTACATTTAAATTATAGTTATCATTATTACCACTTTATTCAGAACAAAAAATAAAACTATTATCTACAATTTTTGTACCGAGTCATACCTAATACTCGTGTAAGCAAATTTATAAACTACCTTTTATTTTATTTTTTCGTTAAAAAAATCATACTTTTCTAACATTGTTTTAGTTTAATTTTGTCTAGAACTACACAATATAAAAGGTGTAGTGTACTGTGTAATTTAGTTATTCAATCTTTGTTATTTAAACTAATTTTACTACTTAATAATTATGGTTTATTATAATGTATAACTTTTAAGAAAGTGAGTAACTATGAGCAAATTTCTTGCTAAAGGCTTGGACTACATATTATTGAGATTTAAAGGTATTTTTATACAATTGATTTATGTCATTATTCACTAAATAAGCTAGATATGTAATTGATCGCAGCACGGAGGGAGACATTAACAGTTGTAACACAGGTTATACCTAGCACGGCTGTTAATGATCTTTCCAAAATGATAATATTTTGTTTTTCCGTTCTTGTATTTTGTAACAAACATTACAATGTCTTCTTGGACTGGCGAACAAAATTGTTTTACTGTGTTAATAAAAAAAATATTATTATTTATTTATTAATCTGTTGCTAGCACAGCGATTAGAACAAATTATATTGTACTTATATAGAATTAAAGCTTGAAAACATTAAATTTCGCTGTGGCTGGTGAAGCGTCTCCGCTCAAAGGTAAGTTCGCGGAGTCATGGGATTTCTGGAGTAGGGGGTCTACGGGTGGACAACGTCGTGGGTACAGTCTCGTTTTCCTTTTCCTCCTTGCTCCATCCTAGTATGCGGTATCAACTAGGAGCTGTTGGCTGTCCTGAGGGATATTGTAGGTCATCACCCTCATGTGCCCATGCCGACGGACGTGCTGGATCTCTAGTCCGGTCTTAGAAGATTTGCCGTCAGAACATCAGCAGGAGCCCCACCTCTTCCAGAATCCTAAAAAACCTGACTCCATCGCGGTCCTCGGAGTTCAGAATAGGCCAGTTTAGGATATCTTCACTTACTCGGTTGAACCATCAGACACAATGTAGAGGTGGACTAAAAGGCTGGTTCTGTCCACAGTAGCGAGTGTCTCTGATCCCAATGGTTGGGTGGCTCCTGTAGTCTTTTGGGCCAAATGTTTCCTACAAGAGCTCTGGATTTCTGGTCTCGACTGGGATACCCCGTTGACCGGAGACTTGCTGTCTTACTGGCTACGCTTTTATGAGACACTTTCCGACCTTCAACATGTCTCCGTGCCTCGGTCGATTTTACCCCCAGTTCGTTATCGGGCCAGTCTTCACGGTTTCTCTGACGCGTCGGAATCCGGTTATGCGGCTATCATTTATCTCCGCACCGTTGACAGCAATGGTCATGTCCGCGTCAGTCTGGTGGTCGCAAAGAGTAAGGTTGCACCTTTGCGGACCAAGTTGACGATCCCCAAGCTGGAGTTATCTGGAACTGCATTGTTGACTCGACTCCTCAACCATGTCAACTCCACCTTGGGTCAATGGGTCCAATTTGACTCCGTCACGGCATGGACAGATAGCCAAATCGTATTGTCTTGGCTTAAGGCGTCCCTTCATGCACTAGATACCTTCGTGGCTAATCGTGTTTCCCAAATCCAGTCTTCTGCGGTGTCTCTGGATTGGCGTCACGTGCCAAGGTCCTTGAATCCCTCGGATTGCGCTTCCCGGGGCCTGATTGCCTCGCAAGTCATTAATCATCCCCTCTGGTGGGGTCCTGTCTGGCTGGCCTCTCCTGAAGACACTTGGCCTCACTGTGGACACTTCACCGAACTTCTTGCTTAATCGATTCAGTTCTCTCAACAAGCTCGTTGGTGTCACCGGTTGGATTCAGAGGTTTCTCCACAACTTAAGGAACAGGTCACAGCCAAGGACGTCTTCAGTCTTGTCTCCTAGAGAGCGTCAGGATGCGCTCCTCACCTGTGTTCGACTGGTACAGGCCCAGTCGTTTGGGGAGGAAATTCGTCTTCTCCGTTCAGAGAGCGGAAAATTGCGGGAAAGTCTAGCTCGTCTTAACTTGTTTTGTGGACGAGTCGGAGTTTTTGCGAGTGGGTGGTAGGCTTCGTAACTCAGAATTAACCTATCGGGCTCCTTCGTGGGGCGGTATTTTCGAAGCAGCTGTCAAGGTAACCAAAACTCAAATCCGCCGTGTGATTGGAGAAACGGTCCTCACGTTTGAGGAATTACAAACGGTATTGTGCAACGTGGAAGCGGTATTGAACTCACGACCGCTTTGTCCGATCTCGTCGGATCCTAATGACCTGGAAGCGCTAACTCCAGGCCATTTCTTGTCATCGGTAGTCCTTTAACCTCCTTGCCTGAAATCCCTTCATCGATGTGTCAGTTAATAGGTTATCGCGTTTTCAGTTGCTTCAACAAATTACGCAATTGTTCCACCGTCGGTGGTCTTCGGAATATTTACATTTGTTACAGCAACGGGTTCGGTGGACGGATAAAACCAACCCCCCCCACGAGTCGGAGATCTCGTCCTCTTAAAGGACTCAAATTTACCGCCCTTGCAATGGCGTTTAGGACGCATCGTGCAATTATTCCCCGGTTCGGACGGTATCCCGGGTCGCAGAGGTCCATCTAAAGTAGTAATACAATACTTTGATAATTAGCTAAAGAGTATACAATATGTACCAATACAATAGGTAATAAAAAATAAGTAAGCTACCAAAAACAAAGTCAAACATGTCAATTTTTTTTTGTTTTTATGTAGCATAGGGGGCGCACCATGTGAATGTCAAATATCGGTAATCGAGTGAAGGAATTTAGATATTTAAGAGAATTCCGATATTTAATAGTACTAGTGGCATTAGCGCCATTATAATTATATTTTTGCACAATCATATGTATACATATATTTACATATACTTATATTTATATTTACATATACTTAAAATTATCCATACTGTCCATGAATATAATACAATAATAAATATTATAAATGCGAAAGTAAATCTGTCTGTTACCTTTTCACGGTGAAACCACTGTACCCATCAAGATGAAATTTGGCATGCAGATAGTGTTGAGTCCCGGCAAAGGACATAAGCTATTTCAAAACGTGAAGTATTATTTGTTTAGTAATTGAGGAGTTGCCGTTAAAATCCTGCACCGATGACCGAATACTAAGAATACAAAGAAGTTTGCAAGAGCAGACCAGCCTCCACAGCGGCACCCGTTCACAAGTATGACACATGAATCAGCCATCGCTTCGCTCAACCATGTTTTAGGGAACGTAATGACCCGACGCACATGTCACCACCGCAGAGACACTTTGAGAGAGCATGACACACTCGAGCAACTCCAATAAAACTTCGATTGTATTAGTAACAATGTGTGTAGTAAAGGAACAAAATATAAATCCGATTCGTTTTGAGATTTACACACACAAGTTTACATTTATCATTACAGGGCGAACACACGTACTCTGAACTTAAATCTGATTTATATTAAAACACAGTGTATCAAAATTGATACTACTGGAAACAATATAAATATATGTATAAACTTACATACGTACAAGTATAATAATATAATAAATATAATATTAATAACCCGCTGCAATCCACCATCGGCCGCCCAGCGCCAGAGAGGTTCCAAATGCGAGAGGGCGCATCACACAAACGTGCACACATACCCATATGCATACACATACTTACAGACGTTGTATATCATGAAGTAGCCCAGCTCCCACACGGCAGTCCGGCAACAAATGCACACCATTTAACGTACTGTCACTTCGGAAACAAGCCTAAGGGAAGAAGTGAAAGAAACTTCCCGGGTGTACACCTGTTACCATCAATGACGCAGGAACCAGGCCAACCGAATACACAAAATCTATGCAAATATGTGCAAACACACATACATTTACACGTCTATGCGCCACACCCTACATGTAGTATAAACTTATTATACGAAGATAGTTATTCCATCATGAGATCAAGTTTCACAGGTTTATGCCTTAAGAGCTTTTCCGATAATAAACGTTGATTTTCGTATTTTTGAAATGCTATAAAATATCACATAACTATTACCTATATTTTGAATGAAATATATTTTATTCCTCAATATATTCTCCTTGTTTCTCTAGACCCAGAATTTTGATAACACTCTTTGTTTTGAATTAACAAACCAAAATGGAGGTAGCATATTTGATAGAAATATCCTATAAACTTCGAGTGATGATATATCGATTCAAAACTAAGACACATGTGAAAGTGAAGAGCACTCTTCAATAATGTAGAACGTTTTTTTCTATTTTTATAAAATTTATATATTTTTGGAATAAATAGTATTATTTTACAATTCTTTGGTAGCAGTAGCCTGCGCTGGCGACGGGCGGCAGAACGGTTACGGTTAGGTTAGGTTAGCATAGTTCAAAAGACCAATAAAGCGTGGGAGCGAGAAATCCAAATTAAGTGCATAGTGCCCATGAGAAAATGAGATAGAAGAAAATGGCCGAATGTGACAATAATTACATTGATAAGCGGCGATATCGGCGGGTCTATTTTATAGCGATTGGAATTTTCTGTTTCCCTGCTTGAATCTTTGATTTATATTTTAGAATATTTAAATTGTAAATTTGGTATCTATTTTGTGAGACAATGTGACTTTACAAGTCGCAATAATCCGAATAAATACACGTTTTACCGTTAATTTATGATTTTTTTACTGCTTTGTTGTTAATTATATTTTATCGAATTTATCCGAAAAATTTACGTAAAAATGAATTTGAATTGTAGTTTAAATATTATTTTCTTGATTTAATACCATATTTCATTGCTAAATCAAGATTTGGGGGATATTTTGTGTAAAATATGTAATCATTTAGTTACGATAAAGATTGACTTAGCAGTGACGTCATGCATATCGATAATAAAGTCTATTAGGAGTTCTTTTTGCGGCAAAGATATATACGTTTGACGGCTCCTTCGCTCTGTTGGTAGTGAAGACTATCTACGGTAACGAGGGGTGCAGGTTCAATCTCCGCACAAGAAGAAAAAAGACCAATAAAGCGTAGAAGCGAGAAATCCAAATTAAGTGCATAGAGCCCGAGACAAAATAAGACAGAAGAAAATAGGTGCCTATTTCAATGTCTCCCGCGATAAGAGCCGGTAAGGTCGTCATTTGTTTCTGTGACTGGAATTTTCTTTTTTCTTTCTGTAATCCGTCATTAATATTTAAAATATTTTTAGATACAAAAGCTGTCTTCTAGTGTGAGCCAATGTTTATTTACAAGACAGAATAATCAGAATGCAGTAGCATTTTTGATTGAATATTTTATCTAATACAGCTGAAAAATCAACGAAAAAACCATTTGAATCGTAGTTTACATGTTTTTCTATAGACTTGATACCATATTTCGTTGCTAAATTAAGATTTAGAGGATATTTTGTGTAAAATATGTAATCATTTCGTTACGATAGAGATTGACATAGCGCTGACAACATGCGTATATATAATAAAGTCTATGAGAAGCTCTAACTGCGGCATAAATAGAAACACGTTCATTAAAATTATGATAAAAAAAGTATAAAATTATATGACCACAAGAGGACATAGCGTTTCTCTTAAGGCGAATTTTTTTTAAATAATCCTGGATTAACATACAAACTATTAATTTTGTAGGTAACTATGGTGTCTTGTGCTGTGAGTGAATGTGAAGTCACAATAAATTATGTCAATTTTTACTGCATTGTTGTCATATGCATATATTATCAGTTTAAGTTGAGAATTTTAGGAAATAAAAAACAATTTAAATCATACCTTGCATTTTTTTTGTCCAGATTTACTGAGTACCATTATTTCGTTGTTAAATAAGGATTTGGAGAGTAATTTTTGTAAAATATGTAGACATTTAGTTACCATAGAGATTGACAAGGTGGCGACCGACGTCATCAGTATCGATATATGTAATTATACATGTATAGAATATTAATAAGATAATTATTCATAGCCATCCAAAGGTGAACGCACATTTGTCCGCATCGTACGCGCCTTCGAGCCACATTTATAGAATTAGTATGAAATGCAATATGTATTACGCGCACGGTGGGGGTGAATTGTAAGGGTGAGTTGCATGATAAAAAATTATATTAAATACTTGGTTTTTATGACGGTGTTTTGTTCACCAGAAGTCTACTTACAAATAGTTTCTATATTTAATGTTCTTATAGTTTTAGTATTATTATAAATAATGTTAAATTTAGATACTTTCAATAAAAAAAATTGAAACATATCAATTAAATTTGGTTTTTATTCTTTACAATTACTCAAACAAAATTCTCTCAACTGGTACCTGATATAGAGGATAGGAGTGCTAACTACACGACCGAACTGATATTCCGTTTCAGTGGATGCGCCTCTTGGCTCCTTTGACCACTCTTTCGCCAGGAAGCAAGTGTCATGCACACTAACCGTTTCCTCTGCGCCAATTAATTGGCGTTGTGTGTGGCATTTTAAGTCAGCAGATTGTGATGGATTGCGGGATTTTTATGCATCGTACCCGTGGAGGCAGCTCTGCTTCAGCTCAGAAGATCCTGACATCTGCCCAGTCGCAGTCACTGAGACAATCTTCGCTGGCATGGAATGTTACATTTCTAACCCTCGAGTAGCTGCCGATGTCAAAAAAAGACCGTGATTTAATAGTTCTTGTAAAGAAGCTAAAATTCTCAAGCAAACTGCATAATATGAGGCTTGGACCACGGTTCGATCAATAAGGATCTGAATACGTCTGAGTTAAAACGCAAATTAAATGCTGCCTCGAGGTTCAGTAAGAAAGTAACCGCCAGAGCTAAGTTCCAATTCATCGGCAAAATAGGTGGGCGACTTGCAAGCTATCCCTCTGGGAGTCGTGCTTTCTGGTCGCTTGTTAAGCTGCCAAGGGATACTTTTGTCAGTGGTCGTTACCACCACAGCGAAAAACCGATTCGCCCATAGTGCTAGAGAGAAAGCCTATTTACTGTGGGCAGTCTCATTGCCTCAAACTCGAATATCAATAACGAAGGTTTTTTTTTTTATATATACCTATTATATACCTATGGACGCTTGCAACACCAGGGGCATCATTTCGAACAATTCCTCAGAACACAATCCATTGTACAAGCGGTAGAACACACACAGGGAGGCAAAGTCTCTCCTCATGCTTAAGGGCTCGATACCGCAAGTGAGTTTGGGATCGTCGACAATTCTCACAGCCCGTCGTTGAACCGAGTCAAAAGGGCCTAGCTGGTATCCGGGTGCACCCGCCCAGAGATGGCAGCAGTACTCCATATGGGGCCGGACTTGCGACTTGTAAAGTAGCAACCTTTGCCCCGATGTGAAGTACTGCTTCGCTCTGTTGAGTACACCAAGTTTTTTGGACGCCAGCTTTACCTTGTTTAGCAAATGATCTCGGAACTGAACATCGCTGGAGATTTCAACGCCAAGGATCCCAATTCTCTTGGAGATGGAGAGGGGAGTGTTCTGGAATTGTGGGACTACAGTGAATGGGGTTTTCTTAGCGGTGAACGCGCAGACTTGTGTCTTTGAAGGGTTGAATCAGACCAAGTTTTCCCGCCCCCAGTCAGAGACCTTGGACAGACCGATCTCGATTTGAGACACAAGTTCTTCACGCTTTTCCTCCACAACGGAACGTGAGATGCTTGCACGATCCGTGTAATAAGCGTCTCCAGTACTGTCATCTATGCGCAATGTATGTTGTTGATGTCCAACATATCATTGATGTGCAGTAGAAACAGCGTAGGAGACAGCACAGAGCCTTGGGACACCAGCATTAATGTCCATGCTATTAGAGCAACTACCGTCAACTACGGCTCGTATGCTTCTGCCGGACAAAAAGCTAGCCACCCATTTGCACAAACCCTCGGGCACTCCGTAAGAAGGCAACTTCGATAGAAGACCCCGGTGCCAGACCCGATCGAACGCCTTCGCTATGTCTAGGCTACATGCCAATGCCTCCCCCTGACTCTCAATGGCTAGTGCCCATCGGTGTGTGAGATACACTAGAAGGTCACCAGTTGAGCCACCGTGGCGAAAGCTGTGTGTTGATCACACGCTCCATCACCTTGGAGAGGAGAGAGGTTATAGCGATAGGCCTGTAATTCGATGGATCTGATCTATCGCCCTTTTTGGGCACCGGGACACATTCGCAGTCTTCCATGAAGACGGAAATTGCCTAGTGTGGTAGGAAAGCGTGAAGAGGCGCGTGAGTACAGGACATAACTCAGGAGCACACTGCTTAAGCACCACTGCTGGTATACCGTCTGGCCCCCTCGACTTATGAACGTCTAGGGAAAACAACGCCCGCCGGACCTCTCGCTGAGTTATAGAGATTTCCGGCATGGTCTTACCGCACCACGGTAAAGTAGGTGGTACAGCGCCTTCGTCGTTCATATTCGAGTTGGAGGCAAAGAGACTGCCCAATAGATCGGCTTTCTCTTTTGCACTATGAGCCAAGTCACCATCGGTCTTTCGCAGTGGTGGTAACGACGACTGGCAAAAGTTCCCCTCGGCAGCTTTAGCAAGCGACCAGAAAGCACGACTCCCAGAAGGATAGCTCGCAAGTCGCCCACCTATTTTGCCGATGAATTGGAATTTTGCTCTGGCAGTTGCTTTCTTACTGAACCTCGAGGCAGCATTTAATTTGCGTTTTAACTCAGAAATATTCGGATCCTTATTATTACGAACCGTGGTCCAAGCCTCATACGCAGTTTGCTTAAGAATTTTAGCTTCTCTGCAAAACCTGCAAAACCACGGTATTTTTTTGACGCCGGCAGCTACTCGCAGGTTAGGAATGAAACATTCCATACCAGCGAGGATTGTCTCAGTGACTGCGGCTGCGCAGATGTCAGGATCATCTGAGCTAAAGCAGAGCTGCCTCCACGGGTACGATGCATCAAATTTTCGCAATCCGTCCCAGTCTGCCGACTTATAGTGCCACACACGACGCCAATTAGTTGGCCCAGAAGGATCGGGTTGTGTGCATGACATTTGAGTCCGAACGAGACAGTGGTCCGAGGAGCCAAGAGGCGCATCCACTGATACGGAGTATCCGTCCGGACGTGTAGTCAGCAGAAGGTCCAGTAAGGAGCTCGTATGGTCCTCTATATCTGGTATTCTCGTTGGAGAAAGTACCAGCTGAGAGAATCCATAGGTCAGAGCAAATTCATGAGCAGATATCCCTGCATTGTTATTGGTTCGAGAACTGAGCCACTCACGATGGTGGGCGTTAAAGTCTCCCAAAATAACTAGTGGGATATTGCTCTAGAACTTTGTCAGTCGTCAAACTCAGGAACTCACAGCATGAAGAGTCGAGTTACGTCCGTGTCACCGCTATGAGACCTGTATAGGCACGCATAGATACGAGTGTGGCCGCCGTGATCTACGCGCAAACACAATATCGACAGGTCCCTATCTTCAAGGCTATGAAGTCGGCGACAGCAGATATTCTCCCGGACGAACATACATACACCGGCACGACTCAAAAAATTGTGCTCGAGTTTGTAGCCGGGATAATGAAGGTATGATGTGCCGGCCAGGCAGGATATCTGCGTCTACGTTAGAAAGAGGATGGTCGGCTGCGCAAACTCGAGGTGATGGTGGACTGCATTAAGATTTGCGTGAATACCCCTGATATTGCAAAAATCCACATTGTATGTGGATGGAGTAGCCGCTGTAAAAACTCTTTTCCTTTTTCTATTTCTGGCCATTGTATATAAAGTTACTTAGACTAGGGATGAGGAATCACTGCACAGATAGCTTAGAAGACAAAAAGGTGCGGTACTAAGACTGCCGAAGCTCAACACAGATGATACGGTTGCTGGCACGGCGGGCGGAAGGGCCCCTGATCCCCTTCTGTTGTAGTAGCCGGGTCCACTCCGGTCTCCTTCTCCGGCACGACTACCACTTCAGAGACTTTACACAGGCTGGCGGATCAGCCTCCCAGGGCGGAGATTAAGTGATCCCTGGGTTCGGGAACCCGTTCAACCAGCGGGCGGCCAGCGGTCAGCCGTTTCATCAGGTCTCCCTGACCGCCGAACCAGCTCGCTGCGTCTACGCCGAGCAATGACAGCGATAAGCACCGCCGGTCCTCCGCTGTCCGCGCAGCGAATCCTCAAAGAGTCACAAACAGTGGGGTTTCAGAGGAACTTACTCCCGCGAACGCTTAAGTTGTGGAATAAGCTCCCTGCTGAGGTTTTCTCGAGGGACTACGATATGGGGTTTTTTAAGAAGTGATAAGATTTATAAATGTCCAATAAGACGTGATTATAGTCCTAATAATTTAGGTTCTAATGGTATGTTTTCACTCTTGCATTCAACGCTATGTCATTGGGCACATGTACGAGCACAAGCGTGTAAACAGTTTGCTTCGTCCGACAACGCGTTCCAAGGCTGCGTGGCGCGAGTGTAAACGCGACATAGGTAATATTTAATTTCACCAGCGCGCTAGTTTGCAATAATTTTGTGCAGGTGAAATTATCGATAGTGTTGTTTGACAACACTATTCCACTCACATATTTGCAATTTTTTTTCTGTTTCGTTTTTCATATGGCAGGGTTGATCTTGTACATTCTATATCTATGGGTTATACAAATGGCAAACTAAATTAATTGAAGCAATGTCAACTATAAAAAGTTGGGAAAATGAAGTAAGTACTTACTATTGTTTTTACTTGCTTTTATTTAACTCACAATGTTTCCTTTTTTTTTTCTTCCATCTTGTGGTGGAATTATGCAAGCTTAATTAAACAAACTTCCTGTTATCACCCTTCGATGGGATTACAATACAATATTCCACAGTTACTTTGACCAACTCCCAGAGTAGTACCAGGGGCACAACCTAGAGGTGGAGGTGAAAAATTGAAAAATTTTCAAAATGGGTATGCGGGGGTTTTGAGGGAACATTTTGAATTTGGAACAATTGTTTTAATTGTTATTGTGGTTGTTTTATGTCATTATTCTCTTATCACCCGGTAATAATTACCGAATATATACCGAAATGTGATAATAGTAGTTTTTATTTCTCGCAGTTAACGGTAAAAATTAGAGTATACAACACCTGAAAAAGAAAATCATCTCGGTCCTTTGTAACCCTCGCTCTGCTCAGAATTCTACTTCTTCGCTGCTCTCGGGATCCAACTTAGTCCCTCGAATTAAATTCCCTTTTTTAGGGCTCCGTACCCAAATGGTAATAAGCGGAACCCTATTACTAAGACTTCGCTGTCCGTCCGTCCGTCCGTCCGTCCGTGACCAGGCTGTATCTCATGAACCGTGATTACAATTTTCCCAGAAGATGTATTTCTGTTGCCGCTATAAGAACAAATACTTAAAAACAGAATAAAATAAATATTTAAGGGGGCTCCAATACAACAAATGCGATTTTTTTGCTTGATTTTGGTCGAAATTGATAACGGCAGCAGGTAGACGCTTAAAATATCCACAGAACGTTTAGTTATATAGTCACTTTTAACATAAATCATTAAATTAAAATTAAACAAATATTTAAGGGGGCTCCCATACAACAAACGTGATTTTTTTACCGTTTTTATAGATAATGGTACGGAACCCTTCGTGCGCGAGTCCGACTCGCACTTGGCCGATTTTTTCATTTGTTGTGTAATCTACTATTATTTGCCTACAATATAATTAACAGATCTCAGAAAAAAGCCCGGAATTGAATCAAATTGACCTAGGGACTTGGTAGAAACTGATCAACAATGTAAAAAATCCAATGATTCTACCATGGAAGTACCTACCTTCAATTACAATAACATAGGAACCATACATATTTTACTAATAATAATTTATGTGTCTTCAAACCTCCTAATTAGTTATTTAGTTTAGGTACTACAACACAAGAAAGATCAGACATTGTTGTTTTTGTACCTAATAGGTAGGTAGGTATGTGTAGGGAAAACCAATTGCACAACTTAGCTGGTTTTAATTTTCCAGATCCATACACGAAACGCACTGTGCCATAGACCAACGAATTTACAGAGTTGACAAATACGTAGAGAATGTACTAATGCTGATTTCCACTTTTGTTACTGGATTGATTTTCAACTTCTAGATCTCATATGATTACTTTGTGTGTTTGTCTTCAAGTGGGTAATCTGTATTTATTTATTTATTCTTTTAGCACAAACGAAAGTGTACAGTGGCGAGCTTAATGCCATACGGCATTCTCTACGAGCTAACCAAAAGCTTAATATATAATTTTAAGTTGTATTAATATAATAAAGATGTAAAATTATTTAGTTTGTTTCGTAATCTCTGCAACTGTGATGGTATAGTATGTTATATATATGTGTAATTTTATTCTATGAATAAATCAGTAGCATGACAACCCTTGAGTTTTACTGACGCGTCCCTCGCCCGACATCAGCTATGCGATTCTCTAAGCGTCACATCGTTGTTAAAAACATCGTCGAGCTCACAGATGTAACATCCTTCAGATCGTCGATGCGCACATCGTTGTTGTATTTGGTATTCGCGAAGTGTCAGCGTCTCGGCGACGATCTGAAGGATGTGTGAACGCAACGATGTTCTCTAGGATGTCGTGGAGACGTGCAAAAATATTTTTTTATAAAGTTGGTAAAATTCTTACTAAGATATTTTGGCTTATTTCGTGTCTTTTTTTTAGCGAAATAAAAACATATTGTATTAAAAATATTACTGATTATTTGAGAAATATACTGCTGACTTGGCTGTATGAAGAAATCTTTGCCTTTTCAAAGGATAAACCGAACCAAAAAAATAAACAAACCCAACTTTTTGCTGATAAACAAAAAAATTGCGTTGCTTCGTCCCGTGTTTGTGTTTATTTAAATGTTTTTTGATTGCATTCCAATAGTCGAGTGGTCAGTCAAGTGCTTCGACCCAATAGTCGAGTGTTCAGTCAAGTGCTTCGACCCAAAAGTCGAGTGTTCAGTCAAGTGCTTCGACCCAATAGTAGAGTGTTCAGTCAAGTGCTTCGACCCCATAGTCGAGTGTTCAGTCAAGTGCTTCGACCCAATAGTCGAGTGTTCAGTCAAGTGCTTCGACCCAATAGGAGAGTGTTCAGTCAAGTGCTGCGACCCAATAGTCGAGTGTTCAGTCAAGTGCTTCGACCCAATAGTCGAGTGTTCAGTCAAGTGCTTCGACCCAATAGTCGAGTGTTCAGTCAAGTGCTTCGACCCAATAGGGGAGTGTTCAGTCAAGTGCTGCGACCCAATAGTCGAGTGTTCAGTCAAGTGCTTCGACCCAATAGTAGAGTGTTCAGTCAAGTGCTTCGACCGAATAGTCGAGTGTTCAGTCAAGTGCTTCGACCCAATAGTCGAGTGTTCAGTCAAGTGCTTCGACCCAATAGTCGAGTGTTCAGTCAAGTCTTCGACCCAATAGTAGAGTGTTCAGTCAAGTGCTTCGACCCAATAGTCGAGTGTTCAGTCAAGTGCTTCGACCCAATAGTCGAGTGTTCAGTCAAGTGCTTCGACCCAATAGTAGAGTGTTCAGTCAAGTGCTGCGACCCAATAGTCGAGTGTTCAGTCAAGTGCTTCGACCCAATAGTCGAGTGTTCAGTTAAGTGCTTCGACCCTATAGTCGAGTGTTCAGTCAAGAGCTTCGACCCAATAGTCGAGTGTTCAGTCAAGTGCTTCGACCCAATAGTCGAGTTTTCAGTCAAGTGCTTCGACCCAAACAGATTAATATATACAGATCTTCGACTCGACCGACGCGAAGCTTTGTTCGTGTCAGAAATTTTATTAGTAAGTACTCTTAAGCACTTTTATATTAAATTAGTAAAGAAACCATTTGCAATTCTACAATTCTTTTTTGTTATTTTTAGTGTTTCGCAATCGCTCAAAAGCTCATCGGCATGTTGGAAAGTCGGAGGTGGCTGGCCACAGGGCACTCGCGCACAGCTAACGTTCGTCAGTGAAGCATTTAAGCGTGGGCCGAGATTCTGACTGCCTTGAACAGTGATGGTGGCGCCGCTCACCTCCGTCGCAGCGCCGCTCCGAAACGGCTAGCCTGACGGACCGGTTCATAGGCGAGCTAAAGCTGAAATAATCACCGCCCGCGCCCAGGAAGTGTTCGCGCAGGGTCAGCAAACCCTGGCCGCGTCAGTGGCGCAGCTGGCCCAAGCTTGGGCTGCGCATGCTCAAGCTATCAATGCATTGGTAGAGACTTTAACGAGAAATAGTCAATAACATTGTTTAAGGTGAATCTGATCCAGATTTTTCCCATACAATCTTCATTACACTTGTTATCCGTAACTATAAACATTTCACTACTCAGAACGATTTAATATTGCTTTTGACCATAGGCGCAAAATAATAAATAAAAAATTAAATATTTGAATGACAAAATTGTATGGCCAAGTATCACACAAAATTAATGTTAGGTTTTCTATTCAAACTAAAATAATGTATGTTTGATAAGTTAAAAGAGCCCTCTGAAGATCAAGCTAGTAAGTAGTAATGTTATGACTTTGTTGTTAACTTTATAGTGGTTGGTAGCGAGCTACCAGGGGAAGCACCATGTGCAATCGGTCTTTGGTTGCCTGGTTTTGGTGGAGTTTTGGATGTATGGGGGTGTGGCGCACTAGTTCGTATGTGTATGTGTGCGTATATACATATTTGGATAGATGTTGTGTACTTGATGGCTTGGTTCCTGCATGGCTGATTGGTAACAGGTATATATCCGGGAGTTTCTTGTCACTTCTTCTCCCCTTAGGATAGTTTCCGAAGTGATGGTAGTTTAAATGTTGCCAGGCTGTTGAAGGGAGCTTGGTCACTTTCGGGTGTCCGATGTGTGTGCGCATATATGTACATGTGCGTGTTTGTGTGATGCACCCGCTCGCGTTCGGAGCCCTGCCGCTATTGCGCATTGCATGTACGGGTATATTATTATATCTTTAAAAACCTATTTATCTATTTACATGTTTGTTAAATGTAAATATGTATGTCTGCATTTTAGTGATATACAATTTTGATGGTTTTTTTTGTAAATCAAACTATTTACATTGTAAATCTAGTTTATTAAGTGTTTCAATACAAAACATTTATTTATTAGTTAATTCACAATATTATGTTTCGTTTGTGATTTTACAAAGAGTACCTATTGGACTCACGCAATATAACAGAATTGTAATTAGTTTGTAAAGCTAGTTTTAGTTTATTCACTTTTCAATAAAAAGATTTTAAATTTTTTTTTCAAAAATAATTTATGATGTAATTATTATAACTACAGTCATATATGGTCAACATATGGTCTTGCTTTTTTTTTACTGAAAATAAAAGATTTATATTTTTTTTTGTTTATTTTATTGTTAGTTTATGAACATGAAGAAGGTATCTGCTTTATTTCAATTATCAGCCTATATATTTATTTTTATTTATTTTTTTGTTTATTAGTTTAGCCGTTTCTAGGAATTTCTTGATTTGTAATTAGAATCGATACACTGCGAACCTGATTCTAAAAGGTATGAGTCTAGCTAAATTGTTTACCTAAACATTGCTAGTATTAAGTTAATTTGAATAGCTGAAAATCTCGTCGAAGTTCGTCGCTCGTACTCGGAGTTCAGCCCTGTAGACCTAAATTAGTTTAGTGGTCAAAATACAGCGCAATAAAATACCTGTAAGAATAATTAACACAACGGAGCATGATATAGCTTTAAGTAATTTTATACCTATCGTAACTAATGTTTTAAATTATCACATATTTAACTTTTCACCGTGTGAAAATGAAAAGGACACAAAAAGGGTTCAAAAGGTTTTAGACTTATTAGATACCAAACATTTAAATAGCGAAGAAAGTTCGTCATAACCCAAAATTATAGCTAAATTTCCCGACGTATTTTTCTTAGAAGGAGATAAGCTTTCAACTACTAACGTATAAAAGCATAGTATTGAAATAAAACCCGGTAGTGAGACGGTGTACACAAAACTCTACAGACTACCATATGCTCAAAAAGATGAGGTAAATAAGCAAATCAAAAATTTGTTAGATGAAGACATATTAGAACCAACCAATAGTAGCTACAGCTGTGCATTCTTGCTAGTTCCGAAAAAATCCAATAGTAAAGAGAAAAAGGGCGTTCAGCTATAGATTACCGTAAATTAAATAATTGCATAACAGACGATAAATACCCGTTGCCAAATATTACTGAAGTATTAGATGCATTATCAGGTTGCGTATATTTTAGCCATTTAGATTTATATTCCGGATTTTACCAAGTTAAACTTCAGGAAAAGAGTAGAAAATATACTGCTATTCAAGGAGGCCAATACCATTTAACTAGGATGCCCATAGGAATAAAAACTTCACCGCCAGCATTTTCCAGAATGATAAATTTAGCTATGTCAGGCCTAACTTTTGATAAATGTATGGTATATCAAGACGATCTCGGTGTAATAAGAAAATTACTATCTGACCATAATAAGAATCTTTTAGACGTTCTACCGAAATGTGCTATAAAGAAATGTGAATTTTTAAAGAAGGAAATGCTCTATTTAGGCCCCGTTGTCTCAGAACACGGCATACAGCCCGATCCAGAAAAAATTAGGATATTGAAGGATCCGACAAACGCCGACGAGGTCAGGAGATTTGTAGCTTTCACAAATTACTATAGAAAATTTATTCCCAACTTTACGAAACTAACGGTCAGTTTAACTAATTTAACAAAGAAAAATGTCAAATTCGTATGATCGGACGACTGCCAAAAGTCGTTTGAAATATTAAAAGATAAACTTATAAGTCCACCAGTATTACAATATCCGGACTTTTCAGAAAAAAACGAATTCACAATACAATGTGACGCTTCAGGATTTGCATTAGGTAGCGTTTTAACAAATAAAAATGGGAGCGCGATCGCTTATGCGAGCTGCAACTTAAACAAAGGGGAAATCAATTATCCTGTTATTGAAAAGGAGCTTCTGTCTATTGTATGGGCAGTAAAACATTTGAGACCGTACCTGTATGGACGCAAGTTTACAATTCTTACAGACCACAGGCCATTAGTTTATCTATTATCTATTTGGGATGAAAGATCCCTCTAGTAGGTTAATAAAATTTAGGTTGGCTCTGGAAGAATATGATTTTTATATTGAATATTTCAAAGGCAGTTTAAACGGGTAAAACTGCAGACAGACGCACTTAGCAGACTAAGAGTTACGAGTGACGATCTGAAAAGTTATGTTATGACCAGGTTACAGAAAAGAAGGTTAGAGCATAAGGAACAGAATGACAGTTCTACGGATGTTACGAATGTCCAAAACCAACGGGAGGCGCCCCCCAAGGTTGTGGAGATTTTTAACAAACCGAAGGATATGGCAGAGTTAGTTTTTGTTAGTGCGAAAGAGTTAAGAATGTTAAGAAAGCGTCATTTTGTTAGTAAGGAAAGTAGTTATTTAGCATTTGCACAAACAAAAGCATGTGTTTACGTAAAACCAGAAGCTGAAGGGCAAATGTCACTAGCTGACTTTGTCAAGCGTCTCGTTGATTTTTGTAAAGAAATAAAAATAAAAGAATTATGGTATCTTAGAGTAGGTCAAAACGATATATTTGTAAAGAAAATCGTAAATGCTATGAAAAATGTAGAAAACTTTACGTTATGTATTTTAAAAAATTGTAAAAGAATTGAAGACAAAAATGACATAACAGTAATCTTAAACGATTTTCACGTATTACCTACTTCCGGTCATGCAGGCATTAAGAGAATGTTAAATAATATTAAGAGGCGGTATTTTTGGACCAACATGGAAGAAGATATAACAAAACAACACACTTCTGACTTGTTCAAAAAGGTCTGCAAACTTTTGAAAATTAATAAGTTAGAGTCAACTAGCTATAGACATGAATCTATAGGTTCTCTCGAAGTGTGCTATAAAAATCTAGCAGCATACTTGAGAAAACTTCAGTGTGAGAAAAGCCCGTTTGATTGGTCCGACTGGCTTCCTTATTGGACTTTCTCTTACAATACTACTGTTCACTCAGAAACCAAATATAGCCCATGTGAACTCGTTTTCGGTAAGGCGTGTTTCCTGCCGTCAAATCTTAGAAAAGACATAACAGAACCGTTATACAACTTCGAACTTATACAACTTTGAAACAACGATTCAAGCGAACTGAAATACCGTTTAAGTATATCTCAAAAAGATGCCAGAGAAAATCTTATTAAGTCAAAACTACGTAGAAAACAGTATTATGATAGATACACAAAGCCAACGTCTTATAACATAGGTGACGAAATTTTAGTTTAAAATAAAACAGGAAACAAGCTTTCTCAACTTTATTTAGGGCCTTATAAAGTGGTAAAAGAAAAATCACCAAATGTACTGGTACGTGTTAATAATAAGCGTATCGAATGGATACATAAAAACCGAACAAAATTATATAAACACGCAACGTGCAATAGGATGTATAAACCTATACATGGTTATGTATTTTGATTGAATAATAACAGTCTCAAACAATGTTATAAATCGTAACTGCGAATAAGCTAGCTATAAATGTAAAAGTATAAAATTGTATAACAAAGACGAGGAGTCGTTCGCCAGACGTAACATGCAATATGATATTTGTGTAATGTAAACAAAGCCGATCTCACGGCTCTGCCAAATTACTGATAAATGCTACTAGTGTAATATAATTGAATAATGGTTAACCGACTTGGAAAATGATGATACTTTTAAGATTGAGTTGATTTAAATTTGAGATTTGATTTTTTGAAACTTTTATTTTTGTATTTTTGTGTCATTTATTTAGGTATTAAATGTCTTGCAAGACTCGATTCTAAGGCAGTGCGCACACAATATTATAGTTATATTGAAATAGATATTTACTCATGCATTTAGAATTAATTGCTATAAACTTACGCATTAATTTGAATTGTGTTTATCTTATTATTCTTGTACTTTGTGTTACTTAACTTTTATTTTAATATTTTGGGGATTTTTTTTTTCTTGGTTTAAGTAAAGGGTTTTATATTATATTAAATAATCATGTTACTATTTTATAATTACGTCTAATAAAAACAAATTAACTGTGTGTAATATTGTACGTAAAACAAACTACGTAACTCCAAAACTTACTTATTTGGATTTGACTTTGTAGTATTATAGTGTTATATTTTTTTTTTTGTGTGTGTATTCTTATATGTTTGATTTATTTTGTTGTTTTTGATAAAATTTTAAATTTCTGTATTAAATACAAATTTTTTTTTCTGCAAAGGAGATGTGAATGTATAGTATGTTATATATATGTGTGATGTAATTCTATGAATAAATCAGTAGCGTGACAAGTCTTGCTGAGTAACATACGCTTTTCTAAAAAAAAGTTCGAAATATCAATATTTGTTAGTCAAGCCAAAAGAAAAATGGCGATTATTCCTTCACATTCACATCAAAGTAACCAAATACTTCGCGTATTTTTTATTACTTAAGATCATTACAAATAGAAAAAGGGGGAGAGGGTCAACATAGGGTAACTCGTAAACTAAGAAATACTGCACATTCTCAGTGATGATAAATGTGTTTTAATTTTACTGATTTCTAGTGGCAAAGTTTCTTACAAAGATGCCTAAAACAATCTTTTTAACATTTGAGGGGGCTCAAATACCAATATAATATGTGAAGAAGTTAGGAATCGCTACGAAGTAAGATTTTACTTTTTTACCTTTCTTAAATTTGTGTGATACATCGCATAGATTATTAAAAATACATTAAAAACTACATAATTATAAAAATGTAACAAACCTGTAACTGTGCATTAACGATTTAAAAAAAGAGTAGTTTTTTTCGTTCGTTAATTCAGATTAACTTCACAAAGACCCAGATTCATTGATTTTTATTCAGTGCTAAATAGCTTAACAAAACTAAAAAATTAGCATGTTAAATATTGAATACAAACCATACCGTTTTTTGTTTAGATATCCATGCAAGAAGAAAAACACGTTGGAAGAAGAATAATTAATGTCTTTTATTTTATTGAACAAGTACTGGCTGTTAGCTGTTAGCAATCACGTACCCTTAGGTTGCTCATCCGCAGACATTGCCTTAGTGGGAGAACCAAATGAGGTTTTTTTCGAGCTTTTGCATAAATAATACAGTATATGAGATGCACAGAGACAGACAAGAGAGACAGATGAACAACAATGTTCATTTATTATAATATTACAATTTTGTGATTGTAACTAAATAAACTTTGGTAAGAAACCAAAAACAAGTGCATAAGTACTATATTGTACTCAAGTGTACAAATGAACACAACAAGAAGTGTATCTCCTAATTTCTTTACTGTCGTGGACTTTAACGTCACGATCGGATTATTCATTAGTGGTCCGTTTTACTATTTTTGCTCACATTTTTGTACTTTTAATATCTGAAATTGATATTGTAGGTATAATTCCACAGTAATAAAGATTGTTGAAATAAATATCTTGTCTGTATTTCAATCAAATGCATGTTTCTATGATCTAATCGTTGTTATAAATTTAATTTGATTTTTATACGTACCTATCCTAATCGTAAAAAGCACATATTTGTGAGTCTGTTTGTATTTCTTATTTACCCTGTTTAGGCTAATTCGACTCACACTTGACATTTTTGAATAGCAATGTTCTCCTCTCTACAAGTTTTATTTTAATCGGCTCAGAGGTTCAGCCCAACTGACAAAGAGACACTTTCGCATTTATGCTATTAATAATATGTGCAAGAAGCTCAAAATGGTCAAAAGACATAGAAATCCGCAAATGCATAATAGCGCAAATAGTGATGTCGCGATAAAAAAATATCCCAAGAATAAAATTATTTATAATTATTTTCGGCCGTTTTTTGTTTTCTTTCGTTGAATACCTTAGTATTCGATATTAATTTTAACTTAACACGTGACAAGTCCGACTCGCACTTAGGCGATTTTTTTCTCTTTGAGGTACGAAACCCTAAAAAATGGAGACTTAAAATTTTGGAGCTTACAATATTTCTGAGTTACAGGCACAATGAATGTGAATAGTTAGTTCCTGTCAGCACAAAGTAATCCTCTACTTTTTAAACTTGGTTGTAACGTTTGTCTATATTTTAATCGTAAACACTTCATTTATATACCGATTTATTTTCTTCGTTCGATATTTAAAATTATACTATTTGACTCCCTTGCAGCATAGTTTTTTAGTGAGACCGGCTGCTGTGCATAGGGTGTGAGTTTGATTCCCGTGTGATAAACATTTGTGATTGTCACGAGTCTGGGTGTATTGATGTGATATGTAAGTAAAAAAAATATATGGGTCGTTTTCAAATTTTGCGCATGTAAATGGAAGTTTATAATTGAAATATTATTTAACTTACAGCAAAGGTTTTGTTATTGTTGGTAACAACACAGTTTCATTTACTATGAACATCCAAAATCACAATATTTTTTAATTATGTTTAACACTAAATATAAATCTTAAACAACTCTGTTACTTTCATATAAGTTTATGAACCTTATATTCTACCTAAATTTTTAATTTTTTATAATAAAACAAGAAATAACAAGAAAGCGAAAGAACAGCGTCATCTGGCCCAAAGTAAGCAAAGCAAATATATGTGTATTTGTGTCCGTTATCTGGTATCCATAGCACAAGGTTTGCTTACTTTGAGCCAGATGACGCAGTGTGTGATGTCCAAAAAATATTTATTTATTATATTTCATTTGATTTCTTTTTCAAAATTTTGAAATGCTATATTAATGTTAGATTTATCACTTCTGTAGAGAAACTACTAGTCCACGATCAATATTTTACGAGATATAGCCCTTTCTAGTTTGACAGCTGTCATCAAATTAAGATCTTGATGAGATCTGTCATTTCTGTAGAGAAACTGCTAGTCTAAGATAAATAGTTACGGAGATATAGATATATAAATAAAGATCTTGATGAGATTGACTGGTCCGTCAACTGGTAGATGAAGGAGGAGGCTGGCTTGCTGCAGCAGATGTTCAATGTTTAGCACGGTGTAAACAATTATGGAGCGGCGGAAAATGGGAGATGAACGTCAGGCGAGGTGTACGGGCTCTGGACCGACGTGGTTCACTTTTATACGGTTTAGTTTTTTTATGTTTTTTTTTTCTGATCTGACTATGCAGTTGGCTGATGCACCCATTACTGCTTCACTGGACTTTTGGGGCGAGACTCTGAAGGGGCCTTATTTTGTGCAATAAAAACAATTATTAAAAGAAATACTTTTCTTTTGTATTTTCTTTAAAGAAGTTGGAAAAGGCAATGTCAAGAACCAATTTATCCTTAAAAAAGTTTGGACAAATATCCCATATACATTTTTTATTTTAACATGCATTCAGTGCCTGTGCATAATATAAGCTGTAAGTTGTATAACTTCTGCGCTGTTTAAAAAAGGGAAAAAACTTTCACCAAATTACTAGAAAAACTTACCAGTTTCGACTGACGGGCTCAAGTTTATCTACAAACAAAAAACTGCCCTTCATAACAATTATACGAAAATTAAGTTCGGATCTTACTAGCTATATACATACTATACTACTATATCTTACTAGCTATATACATACTATACTACTATATCTTACTAGCTATATACATACTATACTACTATATCTTACTAGCTATATACATACTATACTACTATATCTTACTAGCTATATACATACTATACTACTATATCTTACTATCTATATACAATGCTCCAAAATCTGAGGACAATATCGATCATCGAAGCTTTGT
Source organism: Apoda limacodes (assembly GCA_946406115.1). Taxonomy (NCBI): domain Eukaryota; kingdom Metazoa; phylum Arthropoda; class Insecta; order Lepidoptera; family Limacodidae; genus Apoda; species Apoda limacodes. The sequence continues at coordinate 1,916,461 of OX291550.1, read as the reverse complement.
AAACCTGACTAGTTAGTTATCTAATCTTTCGCCGACACGAACAGCAGCCCATCAGCATATAAACCGTGTCTTTTACCAAATTCAAAAATAGTTAGTGCATAAATTACATTCCCAGGAATGCAAAATGAATCCCTGGAGCCAATGACAACAATATTACCACAGGATCGAGATGAATTATTTAATATTATATTTTGTAATTGTAAGAATGGGAGTGGTCTACACTGCGGATGCAGAAAATCGGGGTTGCAAAGCACTTTGGCTTGTGGCCAGTGTGTTTAGACAAGCTTGCCTCAATGCTGTTTCATTGCAAAGTTACCACAAGGAAGAGAGTGCATTGACCCTAAAATTCCGAAAGGTCAGAAAATAACAATGCAGGATTACAAAGATGATAGGTTAGGTCCTGGAATAGTAGTACATAGGATACTTTTTATCCCGAAAATTCAAAATTCCCGCGGGAATAACTAAAACCAAGCTTATACGAACTATAACTACAGCTTTTACAGCTTACTAAATTCACGGATGACCTTGCACTACAAAACGGTTGAGGGCATGAAAAAATGTTCAGAATAAAATTTGTCGCAAATTGTATACTCTATAATTTTTATTATATATGTTAACATCATTGGAGCTATAGAAACTGAGATGGTCGCGAAAAACTGATGTTTATGACCTTTGACCTTGAATAACTTATGACGCGAACACGAGATTTTATGTCACTTTCGAGACAACTTTTAGAACGCCAAACTAAAGATGTATACGAGTTTCTAGCTTATTATCTCTCATTGCGAGGTTGATCGCTCATTTGACTGTACTACAACGGAACTGCTAGTCTGAAATCAACAGTTACGACGATATGGGCTATATCTTCGTAACTGTTTTCTAGTTTAACAGCTGTCAATCGAGATAAATAATGAATAAAAATAAAGAAAAAGAAAAATTAAAAATTATAAAAAATGTGAAAAATTAAAAACCAAACCTAAGAACTTTAGACCGATTCTCTACCGTGCAAACTGTACGGTAACCAGACTAATTTTTCATTATCGATAACCGGCTAATCCAAGAACCATCAAAAGATCCAAAGTGCACAAATCAAGCCTGGCACAATTCGTATAATAAATATTTTTATTTACTATTGTACTATAAAATATTTGAGTGTCTGATAGTGTAGTAGTGCGGCTGGTAGTTTAGTAGTGCGGCGGGTAGTACTATTAACAAAAAAATATTTGTTTATTAATATTTAAATGTTCCGAGTATAGCCACCCCGCCGGCGCCTCCTTTCTGTTACTACCCTGCTACCTCTGACTGAACTGAACACTGACACACACACAATTAAACACGTATATTGTTATCGATGCCACTTTGGTTCATAATAGTAGATTATATTGCAATTATATTGTATGCTACAAACCACATAAAATTATCAAAATCAAAACAAATTAATTATTATAATCTGATCATTGCTAAAAAAATTATAGTTATTGTTATATTTTTGTACCTTATTAAGCATATTATATTGCATGTCGTATGGAATTAAATAAAGCTTTTTTATTATATTATATTAATATTATTGTTGAAAAAAGTAGAGAACAGGGACGAAGTTTGCATTTTTTTATCATAAATTGATCAAAAGTCATTAGAAGCAAACACGAACGAACGAACAAAAATATTTTTCTATAATTTTTGCGAAAAAACTTTTCACCTTCAGCTCACGTCAAAACTAGATTTTTCCCTCGAGTAAGAAAAAGCTCCATATGTACTCGGTACGAAATATACTATTAAGGACAAAAAATGACAACAAAACATTTTTTTTTTGCTGATTTATCCGCTATCTAAAAATAATTTGAAAAAAGTTAATAGATTCAGGCTGACAAGGATTTTGTTTCACCCAAATGTGTCTTTTGCATATATTACGTCCCAAACTAAGAAAAGTTAGTTAGCTCATATTTTATGATAAATTAGATGCTATTATTATTTAGAACTCCTATTGGCTTATAAAATCCTAATACATTAATCTTACAAACACACAAAATCTTCATAGAATTAAGAAATACAATATAAATATACATATGTACATACATAGAGATAATCTTTTTTCGTTTATGGCTCCCTGAAGGTTAGAGTCTTAGAAGAATATAAATAGTACATGCCATATCTATGGCTATATAATCAATATAAATAAATACTTTTATAAAAAAGATGCAGTCATTGCTATGAAAGTTTTTTTTTATATTGATGTTATTATTACTATTATACAAGAAAAGTTATAGTTGGCTCTTATTTTAAGATAAAATAAAATAGTACAAGAATTTATGCTTAATCAGCTGAAACCTAATAAAACGCTTCATTTTGCCTGTTATGTTATGTTAATGTAATGTTATGTTATGTTAATGTAATGTTATGTTATGTTATGTTATGATTGTATCTATCATACTTTTATACACCTGAATTGTCATTCATAAGATATCGCGATTGTAAAAATCTAGTCAAATTCTGCACAATATGCACTCTCATCCATATTGCCTCCGAAGATAGTGTACTTAGCGCATTTATTATCATAGTTGTCTGCAAATCATACAAGAACGAAACAAGTACTATAATTGGCAACTACTAGAGTCGATAATGTTATATCGCAGTGGTACTGACCGCTAGTAACGCAATGGCGGTCCCCAGGCCGATGTATCGTCGGTACGGTCCGTACCGATGGTGGACGCGGTCGAGCGTATCCCCGGCGGCGGCGTACCGGTGCAGCTGCTCGGAGAGGTTGTGCGCGCGCAGAGAGATCGTGTCAGCGAGATCGGCGAGCCTCGCGCCGGTGGCCGCGATGGCGTCGCGGACGCGCGGGGTGTGCTGCGTTACGGACGCGCGGATGTCGAGCTGGATCTTGGCGAGCGCGCTGTGACCGGCCGCGACTTCCGCACTGATGTTGTCAGACACCACGCCGGACACGTTGCGCAACAGGCCACGCACGTCCGGCATCTGTAACGTACAACACAACTTATCTACCAACATTACTGAATTACTCTCTACCTATTAGATACACTACACACAGTTCTACAGCATATACGTTTTATTTTCTAATTATTAAAATACACAATCCGCAAAAAATATGTTTTTACATTTTCCGCGGCGTCATATTCTTATCTACTAATGTAAACAAGAAATATTAAACTACTTAGCACCAACTATTATACATAACTTACCGTTGGAAAGAATTTGTCCATCATCTTTGTCCGTGTCAGCACAAACAAAAACTTAGGTTAAATATAACGCCATAGATAACATTTTGAATGCAGTATTAAAAGTTTGATCTTTGTTTTTTTAAGGAAGTAAATAAACGTTACGTTGTATGTTGCTCGTTACGTTACATGTTGCCCGTTACGTTACATGTTGCTGGTTACGAGGGTTCTGCATAAAGTGACGAACGGAAAATTAATAATTTGACGAGATTAATGTGCGTTAGCGTGTGAGGGGAGCGAAGGTGCGCACGTTACGAATTTGCGAGCGGACCTTGTTGTACTGGATGGTGGTCTCGAGCTGGTTTATCTTGTTCTTATCCTTGAGCTTGCCACACTCCACCTGCGTGCAGTTGTCCAGAGTGTACAGTAGCTTCGTCTTGACGCCGCGCAACGCTGCAATGAAGGATTCACATTTAATAATCGTCAAAACCACCTTCATCTGAAATAATTGTTTTGTTATACATTCTTTTGAGCTATTGTAAATATTTGTATATCTTCAAGATTTCTATACTAATATAAAAAAGTTAATTTAAACCGATTTTGAACATATATACAGAAAATCGATTTTACAGTTCCGTAGCTAAATGACGAAATGGAACCCAACTAGTTATGACCGTCTGACCAGCCGTAAAATTTCGCCATCTTTGCGTTGCGTTAAAGGTTTTAAAAACCCTTTTTTTACACCACTAAGGCGGCAAAAAAATCCTGAGCCATGAGCATCACTCGCGCGTTGCAGTCCTTGGTCTAGTCCCAAGTCTTATTGAAGTCCTTAGAGAAAAACTTGGCAAAAATTTGTATGCTATCAGAGCAACTACAGCTCATATACGTCTGCCGGACAAAAAGCCATTTGCACGAACCCTCGGGCATTCCCTAAGATGGCAATTTCAGTAGAAGAACCCGGTGCCAGACCCGATCGAACGCTTTCGCTATGTCCAGGCTACATGCCAACACCTCATCCTGACTGTCAATGGCTAGTGCCCATCAGTGTGTGAGATACACTAGAAGGTCACCAGTTGAGTGACCGTGGCGAAAGCCATATTGACGATCGCTGACCAAGTTATGTTTTTCTATGTTATCTTAGAAGGTGTGTGTTCAACACATACTCTATCACCTTGGAGAGGAGAGAGGTAATAGTGATAGGTCTGTAATTTTCCCTTTTAGGGTACCGGATGCACATTTACAGTCTTCCATGACGACGCAAATTGCCTAGTATGGTAGGAAAGCGTGTAGAGGCGCATTAGTACAGAACTTAACTCAGGAGCACACTGTTTAAGCACCGCTGCTGGTATGCCGTCTGGCCCACAAGACTTATGAACGTCTATGACGTATCGGCTGGGCAGGATATCTGCGTCTCCGTTAGAAAAAGAATGGTCGGCTGCGCAGTCTCCAGATGGTGGTGGACTGCATTAAAATTGGCGTGAATACCCCTGATGTTGCAAAAATTTATATTATATGTGGATGGAGTTACCGCTGAAAAAACTCTTTTCCTTTGAATTCTTTTGCCCATTTTTAAAAAGTAACTTAGACTACATATAAGTATTCACTGCACAGACAGCTAAGAGGACAAAAGATGCGGTACTAGAACTGTCGAAGCTCGGTACAGATAATATGGTTCACACAGGTAATACGGCACGACGTCATAAGGTCTGCCTGACCACCGTACTAGCATGCCGTGTCTACGCCGAACAATTTTTTGAGAAAGTAAGTACTTTTAAACACAAATCCTATTGAAAGACAAAGTTATGATTTTTTAGTAGGAAAATAGATGTATTTGGTATAAAAATGGTTATAAACAAAAAGTTTTCAGATATTATTTCAATTCTTATTCTACGGAAAATGATTGCATGTTTTACTTATAACGACAGGTACTTGGCCGGTTTTATGTTTTGGCTTTATTATATTTAGGTATTACATTTGGTTTTTTTTTTCAAAGTATACAAGGGTTAAACTTAAAATAGTAATGGCGACCTGTATCGGCTCTTGGTGTGGTGTAGTGTAGTGTAGTGTACATTACCGGCGTGCAGGTTGTCGGCGCGGGCCTCGAGAGTAGCAGTCAGGTTGATGACGGCGCGTAGGTCTTCGACGACAGAGTCGAGCTGCTGCATTATGCGGTTCAGCGTTGACACGGAGACCGCGCGAGAGAACTTGCTCAGTCGCGCGCCCACCAGCACGCCGCTGTCTGAACGTACACATCACATTAAACTTTTGGCCGCGACGTCTTTGCCCACAGCAATTCATCGACCCGGTTTAGCAATGTTCATTGCACAGAGGTGTTACCTATTTATTAAGGGAATTGTGTATTATTACAGCTTTAAAACTTTCCATGCTAGTTATGTGACTGAACTTACCATATTTAATTCTAATCAATTTAGTGGCTAAGTTGTAATAAGCAAATGCCATCATAAAATGCAAATATTACATTTAATATCATAATACATACATACATACATAACATCACGCCTGTTTCCCAGAGGGGTAGGCAGAGACTAAAGACTGCCACTTGCTACGATCCTGGCATACCTCTCTTGCCTCATCTATACGCATCAATGCTTTCATACATTTCCTACGGTTCCGAGTACTCCTAACCTGGCCTTTTCTGAGATCGTACTCAATTTGATCTACATACGTTTGCCGAGGTCTATTATGCAATATTACGGTAGAAGGGAAAAAAGTAGAACAAGTGCCAGAATTCGTATACTTAGGATCTTTGTTTACCAGAGACGGAAAATGTGAAGGTGACGGTTTCAGAGAAACTTTCTCCCGCGAACGCTTGGGTTGTGGAATGAGCTCCCTTCCAAGGTTTTCTCTAAGGACTACAGTATGGGGTTCTTCAAGAAAGAAGTTATTGGATTTTTGGAGGGTCGGCAACGCGCGAGTGATACCCCTGGTGTTGCAAGCGTCCATAGGCCACGGTGACCGCTTACCATCAGGCGGACAGTGCTTGTTTGCCACCTTAGTGGTATAAAAAAATAATCTTATAGCTTACTTTAGGGAAATTGGCGAAAATTACAAACTGCCTTCCCTATGGGCAATTTACTTTATGTTGAAGATCATTTCAGTCAAGTCCAAAAAATCCATCAATATTGAACAGTAAGTATATATTATTAATAGTATTTTTGAAAAATGTCACATGGGTGTACGAGTAAGATAGCAAAGGTACTTATGGGAGAAAATGTAAAAAAAGGTTTTAATGAAGCTCCTGGCGATAAATATTTACACACTAAGGTAACTTAAAAAAACTTTTATTATGTTTTTAAAAATTGTACAGTATTTTTTTAAGTAGGTATGAAAGTTTTTTCGCCTTATGTTTTTATTTATTTACTCGCAAATGTGATGAAAACATTGTGTGTAACACGAACGGTACAAAAATTACTAACTCGAGTCATTAAAGCCTTCTAAATAGCCTTTTATTTGTCATTTTCTCCTTACCGCCATTAAAACACAATGTTCTAATAATTTTCATAGATTTGAGCTAAATATTTAACATCTTCAGTTGTTTAGTCAAATGCTAATTATTTACGTATAACAGAGATTTGTATGAAAATGGTTCACACAATCACATTCAGATATGGATTTAACGCCTGATTTTATTTGAGAAGAGGCTAAAACAGTAGTGGAATCTAATTTTAATATAACTTTAGATGTATGTCTTTCCAATATTTTTCATTTAAGTTTTAATAAAATCTACTATGTTTGACTATAGCACGGACGCGAAGCACAAAGAATTTCGTACATTGACCTCTTAGTTTTTAGCCTGTGTTTACTGGTCATAATAGTAGTAATTTCTGATGACAGCGGTCGATCATCACATCTGTGCGAGCGCGACGGCAAAAAATTATGTGCGTGTAACAGAGACAAATAACGACCGCTCATTGAACGAAATTCTTCCTGCTTCGCGTCCGTGCTTTTATCAGGTTTTTTTTTACTCTTCTTATATTCAGAATGAAAAGCAGAGTATTTGCATTGGGTGAAATATACTATTTAGGCACTTTATTAGCACCCTTGCTATAACCTCGTGGCCTGAACTATCTCATACCTAAATAGATTCCTTTCGACCCTTGTGTAACAATCTACTATTTAAGGCTGGAGTTACAAATGAAATTGTGGTGCAAGTTTATGAATTGCCTAGTAATGTGCGAACATACTATCGAGAATGAAGTTGAGGTTCTTGGCGAGTTCCTGGTAGTTGTTGACGAGCAGCCACCGCACGTGCGCCTGCGTGGCGTTCAGGAAGTGCTGCGCGTCGCGTACTCCCGCACGCACCGCTCCCCCCGCGCCATTTGCGCCCTCCTCCCACTGCGTCTCCGTCGCGAATGCGCACACCACGCCGAACCTGTGGACCGTACGCTATAGTAATGAAGCTAGGTTATGTCACAGACTTAGTCGGGGTAAGGTAGACATGTTAGGTACTGACAGGAAGAGCGTGAGCAGCGCAATGAGCACGATCGCGAGACAGCCCTTGAGGCAGGCGTCGTACTTCCGGTCGAAGGGTCGCCGCCGCCGCCCGCGCCCGCACCACACGCAGCAGCACCAACACAACCTGACACAATACAACACAACGATTGATTTATTTACCTTCCCGACACCGTCTTTACTATATCATCTATATTAAAATTATAGCAGCAAGCACTGGTAAAAGTGGAAATTTGGTGCAACGAAAACCAACTGGCGATAAACCCCAGCAAAACAGAACTAATTCTTTTTACTAACAGAATAAAAACCAGCAAAGCAATCGCCCCAATATTTTTTGGCACAAGTCTATCTCTCTCACAGGAGGTCAAATACCTGGGGGTAATCCTAGACAGCAAGCTGAACTGGAACAACCACTTAAAAAACAAACTAAGCAATGCTAGCATAACCTTCGGACAGTGTAAAAGGCTGGTGGGCAAGAATTGGGGCCTAAACCCCAAGACGACACAATGGCTATACACATCAGAGCAGTAATCAGATCAGCGATCACCTACGGAGCCATCGTCTGGTGGCCGAGGACAGCGCTAAAAACCGAGTAACTCAACCTACAACGCTTCCAGAGATTGGCACGTGTGGCAATAACTGGATGTATGAGAACAACTCTTACGGCAGCCTTAGAAATTCTACTAGGGCTCCCACCGCTCCACCTACACACCCAACAGGAGGCGGCGATGACAGCCCTGAGACTAAGGCAGGCAGGACTATGGAGAGATAATACAGGAACTAAGCACACCAGCATCCTAGACAAGGTAACAGCTGCATTCCCTCTATTGCACGCTCCCTGCGACAGGATACCGAGAAGGTTTGTTTTTAAAAAAGCACTACATCACCGAGCTACATGAAAATCAACAGGACCATCCCGGACTCAATGAGGTACAAGTATACACCTATGGTTCAAAAACAAGTAAGGGTACGGGAGCCGGTGCGTACTCTGCTGGCCTAATCTTGCACGCATCCACAGCTCTGGGTAACTTTAACACGATATTCCAAGCGGAATGTGTAGGTATAATCCAGGCTGCAAAGGACATGGCGAGCAAGAAGATCACGGACTTTGAAATCAGAATTCTCTCGGACAGCGCTGCTGTCTTAAGAGCTCTCGATGGTAACTCAGTCAACTCAGGACTACTATTTGAATTCCACCAAGCTCTACAGGTAATATCACTCTGTAATACCGTTACAGTGGGTTGGATAAAGGGCCACAGTGGATCATTAGGCAACGATGCGGCTGATGATCTAGCCAAAATCGGCTCAAGCTCGACGCCGATAGGGCCAGAGCCAATCATACCCATACCGTTCAACCACCTGCGGTCTTGGCTTAGACAGCACACATACCAACAACATCAATCACAATGGGTGGGTGGTACAGGCTGCCGACAGGCCAAGGACTCAACACCCAATCTAAACCCCAGACTAACTAAGACCCTGCTACGGATGAACAGGGATAACCTAAGATTGGTAGTAGGGGTCTTAACTGGTCACTGCTCACTTAACCGACATCTATTTCTTTTAGGTGCCACCGACAGCCCCCTCTGCAGAGCATGCAAGGGGGTCGAAGAAACGCCGTCCCACGTAATGCTACATTGTGCTGGGGTGGAAGACAACAGGGCCAAACACCTGGGTACCCCAGGGACGCTCCAGCAGGCTTGCAGCAATGTGGGTCACTTTTCGAGATTCTGGAAGGAACTGGGCTGGCTGCAATAGTCGGCCACCCTCTACGCGTGGCAAGTGCGGAAATCAGCCCGCCACAAGAAGAAGAAGAAGATTAATATTATAAAGAGGAAAACTTTGTTTAATCTCTATCTACTACCAGCCCGACTTCACAACTTATACTTACGTTAGATAGTGTATTTATCTGGAAGAAACATAGGCTATGTAAAATCAAGCTAAGATCAATAGGAGCGATGATATAAAGAACAAGGTTTTAAAAAACCCCAAAAAAATGTCCCTGTGCGCTTTCTAAATAGTTAAAGTTACTGGAAAATAATGTACGGTGGGATTGTTCCTCTTAAAACTTTTTATAAAAAGTCCATGATACATATATATCTACTAAGGTAGATTAGCATTACTAAATTATTAATTTATAAATCTGCTCGTTTCCAAATCCAATGTGGCTCCAATCAAAAACCGTCAGACTATCCCAAAATTTGAACAATCAGCCACCCATCTCTTGTCTCAACTTATTTCCCGAGTGTCTGCTTAACTTTCTGCTCACATTCAGATTTAGCACCTTATCTATTGGTCTGACAGTACCATCATTCTCGCCTGGCTAAGCACTCCACCTCGATTACTACAGGAGTTTGAAGCCAACCTAGTTTCTGCCATTAAGGCCACTACATGTAAACTTATAAAGAGACACGTTCCTTCAGCCCTGAACCCGACTAACTGCGCGATCTTTTAATACATGATCTGTGGTGGTCACCTGACTGGCTTAAGGATCCCCTTGATTCCTGTCCTATAATGCCGCAAGCTCTAGGTCATCATCATCTGCTCCCAGGACTTCAAACTAAGAAAATGTTAGCTCACATTGGTGTACCTGATCTAGATATAGAGTTACAAGGTTCAGCTCATTCAATACCCTGATGGGGTAACCGCCTGCATAAAACGTTTTGTCTGCAACTGCCGCGCATACCGTGACGCTCGCTCATGGGTCCCATTACTGTCGGCGAACGCTAAGAAGCATTACACACCATTTTACGGCAGCAATTCTAGATTATCTCAGCTCGTCGAAATATCAGAAACCGTGTATACACTGCTTCAAATGTCGCCCCAAACTTAAGGCCCCTTTTATGGCAGACCTAGCTGCAGAGTTAGCCTACAACCTGTTTTCGCACAAGTCTTAACTTACTTGGCCGGCCCATTTCAATTATAATCCAGCAAATTACGTAGTGCAAAACTCCTCGAGGGGTATTTTTGCATCTTTGTGTCTTGCCAGTGGTTCGTTTCTAGCGGCATTGAAACGCTTTGTTTCGCGGCGCGGTGTACCAATTCTCATTCGCTCAGATTGCGGGACCAATTATATAGGTGCTAGAAATCAGCTCATTGACATACAAAAATTTTTTGACTCTAATCATGATCAAAGTACACATAAACTTGCTAATCAGCACATAACATCCCACCTTTGGCTCCTTCGTTTGGAGGTTTGCACGAAACCGCAGTAAACTCCACCAAACAACTTTTTTATATACCCTGCTAGCTTTTGCCAGCGGCTTCGCCCGCTCTAAATTTAGTTATTGGCGTAGAATTCTTACGGCAACTCCTTGATTATACTACAGAAGATTGTTATAGCAAGCTTTAGGCTGCTGCTATGGTTCGTTCGTGGAATTCAGTTATAGATATTATTGCAGGAATCTTGAATCTTTCAGGATAAAAGTAGCCTTTGTCCTTCTCCGTATCTTCTATTATCTTTATGCAACATTTTAGCTCAACTGGATGCTCCGTTGCGGCAGGGTTAAGTTCAACAAAAATTTCAGTGATTCCTACAGGAACTTTCTAATTTTCTGGGGTGAAAAATAATCTATATCCTTCCCCGGGACTCCAACTATCTCAATACCAAATTTCATCTTAATCGTTTCAGTGGTTCTCGATGTATCCAGTGGATGAAGCGTGATTGAGTAACAAACAACTAAACATCTAAACTCTCGCATTTATAATATTAAGGGGATAGCTTGTAATTAAGCAATTTTGCTAGCGGCTTAACCCGTCCTAAATTTGGTTATCAGCGTGGAACTATTTAATTAACTCCTTATTACACTAATGAAATTTGCTATTGCAATATATAGTTCGTTTAAGATCGCTTTGCGGAATGCTCCATACAAACTACCAACCCCCATTTTAGGAATAGGACACTCTCCATCCCTTCAACTATCTCCACTTAAAAAATCACGTCAATTCGTCGCTCCGTTTTGTCGTGAAAGACGGGCAAACAAACAGACGCACACACACATACACTTTCCCATTTATAACATTAGTATGGATTAACACGAATCGAGGCTGTACTTTACTTCAGACCCCTCTGCACTCTTTTCTCTGACCCTTTAGATCTTGAACCGCTTTCGGCCGGCCACTTTCTTATTGGCCGTGCATTTACCTCATTTCCCGAACCATTCTTTGACGATAGATCAATGTCGGCTTTTAAGCAATTTCAACTTATCTAAGCCCTCTTAAATCTTAAGTTAATTCGTTTAAGTTAATAAAATCTTAAGTTAAATTGGATTTCAAAGAAGTAGCGTCAAAAATTCGTTTTTAAACTATAGTGCGTCTCACTCGGACAAATGGACCATGTTGTGCAGAAATGTTTCAACCCACAAAAGCATTGACAAAAGTTATACCGATTTGAAAGATAAATGTATTTTTTGTGAAACAGTAGCCCTATTATTATATGTAATGCATATAATTTTATAGCAAATTGAATATAGATTTTGGATTTACTAGTCGTTTCTAAAAATAATCCTTCATACTTATAAATAATTTGGTAAAAAATAAATTGAAGATTGAAATAAATTTTATATGTATTTGCCGAAATGATCCAACCTAATTTAATAATAAAATATACTCAAATATTATATTATAATATTAACCATTTACACATAATTATATCAACTACTTGTAAATAAAATTCAAAAATGCTCATAAAATATATTTCAGAATAAAAACAAACTTTAGAAGTTGCATGGAACATTTTTGCTATATGATTATTTTGAAAATGCTATCTATCGAAAATGATTCACGAGATATGAATCATTTTTGCAAAATTAGAATTTCAAAATGCATACTAATATTGTTTTTGTAACATTTATGTGGAATAATTATTTTGTAACTCTTATTTGCTTTATTGTTCCAAGTCTTGAATCACTTTTGCTTTACTTTATCAGCTTTTGTCATAGTTATGGGTTGGTACAATATGTCATATAAAAGTTCTTTTAGTTGACAGAATAAAATGAGTCTTTGCTACATAAGCCATTTTGTGGGTTGGATTGAGCTTACTTATTTCTAAAAAATCTAATTTGAATTACAGTTTGAAGTTGGTTTCTATTTACCTAACAGTTAATAACACGCTTCACTTGCATGAAACCAACTTCAAAATGTAATTCAAATCAGATTTTTTAGAAATAAGTAATTATTTTTACCTTTTAAGTGCATCTTTTTGAAGCTGGTTGTTTTTTTTAATTAAAAAGTTTTATTTTTTACTTTTGAGTGACGAAGTGCTTTTTTCAAGGGAAAGTTATTTGGATGACTTTGGTATTTTTTGTAAATGTTGTCTTAAAACTAAACAACTGAATCGATTTGGATAAAATTTCTATGGGAGCAGCTCGCAAGTATATCCTGTCGAATAAACAAAAAAGTTATGGCTGAACATCTTTAAAAAATATATATAAGTAGTCGAACTGAGAACCTCATCCTTTTTTTGGTTAAAAATAATAATGATTAATAATATATTGCAGATGTCTATGAATTCACATAGAAATACTCGTATAAAATTCATTACCTTATTTTAGTCTCATTACCATTAGGATATTGATGGTAGGTAGTGAAAGTGAGGGTATTAAATTTTTTAAACTGTGTTTGATTTTTATCCGCAATAAATCGCCTTACGTACATAAAAATAATCTAAATATATAAAAGAAGAAACTGACTGACTGACATATCAACGCACAGCCCAAACCGCTGGGTCTAGATTCCAAATTTGGCACGTTAGTTCATTATCAGGTTCTATGGGTGCACTAAGAAAGGATGTTTTCAAAATTCACCCCCTAAACGAGTGAAACGGGGTTCCAAAGTTTTTATGAAAATCCGTCATTTTTAAAGTTAATTGGATGAAAATTGGTATATGGCCTTTCGGTTAAAAACTAAGAATGACGTGTTTCACTGTATTTGGAAAATCATCCCCTAAGGGGATAAATAGGGGTTGTAAATTTGTATTAAAAAATTCAAACAACAGAACCGATTTGGCTGAAATTCAAAATGCAGGTAGCTTATATTTTGACATAACACTCAGGCTACATTTTATCTCGGAAAACTTACAAGTTCCCAGGGGAATAATTATAACTTAATGTGACTTTTGTAACTCTTTCACGTCGCACCACTGCATCGGACTCAGATGAAATTTGGCGTAGAGATAGTTGAAAGCACAAACAAGGATAAGGCTTTTTTTCCTATTGAAAGGTCCCATAGGAATGAAATCCTATCGCAATAATCTAACTTAGCGCGGGAAAACACGATTTAATTGGGCGGTAATTTGTTAAAGGGATAGTTGATGATATGGAAAAGGATTGAAACTTCTTTTTATCCCCATTCTGAAGTTCCCATGGGAATAAAACTATGGTAAAATATTATGCAATTGAGCTGAAATTTGGCAGAAGGTTATTTGAAGAGAACGGAATAGGATTTTTTTTTTAATACCACTAAGGTGGCAAACAAGCACACGGTCCGCCTGATGGTAAGCGTCACCGTGGCTTATGAACGCTTGCAACACCAGAAGTATCGCTCGCGCGTTGCCGACCCTTCAAAAATCCAATAACTTCTTTGAATTTTTCAGGATAAAAACAACATTTTAAACTGATCAGTTCCTGTGGGAATAAAACTTACCGCAACGTTGAAAAAATCGATGAAAATTGGTACACGGCCTTTCGGTTGAAAACTAAGAATGACATGTTTGTTGTAAAGTGTTGTTTGGTGTTGCATAGTGTTGTATGGTGAAGGTGTATGTTTTTTATTTCATTGGCGCGTTAGTTACCTATCACCAGATAAAAAGAGATATTAGGGATGTACTAAGAAATGATTTTTCTTAATTAAATTAAAATTAATCGCTTGAAATGAGGGCCAAAGTTTATATGAAAATCCATTATTTTTTAACCTTATTCTTCTTCTCAGCCAGGGGATGTCTACTGCTAAACATAGGCCTCCCCCCATATGTTTTTACAAAGCCGCGAAAATGCTGCCCGCGCCCAACTACTTCCGACAGCTTTAGTCGGATCATCTTTCCATCCAAACCAGATGGGTATTTAGTATTTTTCAACCTACCTACTTCCTATCGATAAATGAGTAAACAAGAGTTTAAGGATTTTTGACATTTTGTGACCAAGTCTGAAAATCAAAAATGGATATTGTATGGTTTTTGGGGTCCCTGATGAAGAAAACGCGGCGGAAGTGAAATTCATTGTTGGAGTGTGATTGGGTTCAAATGTCTAAAGAATAATATTGTTGTATTATAAATAGGTAAGATTTGATTGTGTGTTTGTATTGAATAGGCTTCGAAACTACGGACCGATTTGAAAAAAAAAATTACCATTAAAAGCCGACATTATCCCTGATGAACATAGGCTACTTTTTACCGCGGGAAAATGCTTTATTCCTACGGGAAAACGGGTAATAGGACAACGGGTAGTAAGAATTATCCTACCGTACTTATCTTTTTCATATAACTTCTAAACGGCTGAACCGATTGGGTTTAAATTTTATATGGGTATTTCGATGGTTTCCTGGATGATTTGAAAATACAATTGGACCCGGTAGGTGGCGCTGCTGTCGGTATGTCAACTACTAAACGGCTTGAACGATTGAGTTGAAATTTGTATGTGTATTTCCATGGTTTCACATATACGAATGTATTATGCCATTAAAGAGGAAAGATTTGATTGTTTTTTTTTTCTATAATTGAGGAGTTGCCGTAAGAACGTAAGAACGTTAGAACGTACGCCTATAACGAAATAAAGGGCGGGCGAAGCCGCTGGCAGAAGCTTCATAAATAAATACATCCAGACTCAAGGCAAACACAAATGTGTACCTATATTATGACATAAATGTTTGTCCAGTGCGGGAATCGAACCCACCCACACCCTTTGCACATCAGCTGGCCACACTACCAACTGGCTGTAAGCGAGTTTAATTTTTATTGTTTCTCTCAGCTGCCTACATGGTGACGTAACTTCCGTAGTTGATATTTTTTTAAATTCAGCTGGATCTTGAATTGTATATATATTGTTTTTTGCGTAGGCAAGGTCCCGATTTTCTAAATTTTAAATTTCCACAAATTTAACGCGAGCGAAGTCGCGGGCAAAAGCTAGTATTAAATATGAACATAAAAATTACCAATGCTTCAAGCATAACCAAAATTCAAGAGTCGAGTGAACTGCTCGGCGGCGGTAGCCAGTGCCATATGCGAATGAAACAAATGTACTAGTTTGTATTGAGGGGGGAGAATAAAACTGACTTTGAAATTACCGATTCAAAAAAATTAATAATTATAAATCATTTGGTATGTTTTTAACCAACGTAAAAAAAAAGGAGGAGGTTATAAATTTGACTGTATGTTATTTTGGGCGTCTGTTACGCGATATCTTTTTGAATTGTGAAACAATTTTCAATTATGGAAGGGTCTTTAATTTGATAAGCAATAAACACACCGACACCGGGGAAACTAGAGTTAGGTAAGTCTAAAAATATTTGCGCCGTTATCGTAATAAACATATTGAGTAACTATTTTTAAGGTATACAATTTGATAAAACTGTAATAAAAATCAACATTTTTATTTTGTTTGATTATTTAAACATTAACACATAGTACCTACTACTACTACTACTACTACTACTACTACTACTACTACTACTACTAGTAAACTAGTAAACACAAGAATTATGCATTTTACAGATATAATAATGTAAACTTAAACTTTAATTTTCTTTTGTGTCATTTACAGGTTGTTTAAACAAAAAAATAAAAAAACTTCAAATCCCACGGATGTATTTGACACAAATTTGGTTTACCAACAGATACCATCGATCAAAAACGCGTAAAGCTTATTTTACCCACTGTAATATTTTTTTTAGAGCTATTAGTTAGGTATTGTTCATATATCACTATTCCAGTTGATAAAAATAACACAAAATGCGTATATATATATATGTATATTACTACTTTATTAAAACCGTAAAAGTAAAATTTTCCGATTCTATTCAAAAACACAAATACCTAAACAAAAACCTAAGGTGACACAAACTAATGTATTAGGTTGGGCAAATGGTCTGGAAACTATATGTGAAAAACGAACAACTTTAGAATTTTCGAAACCTCAAAACTTAGCGGTCCCGGACTATATTTGAAGTCGATCAAATGTCTCATCAGGTTTTAGGCCACATTTAAAATCGTAGAAAATGATCGCACGAAAATGTTCTAGATGCATTTTCAAATGAGACACGATAATTAAATTGGGCTCTCAAAAAAAATTGGATTTAAAAAAAAAGATGTGTGTGTAAAAGATTTTTATAGGGTTTTTCAAGAAAAAGATATTAGATTTTTAAAATGTAGGCAACTAGCGAGAAATGTCCCCGATGTAACAAGCGTGTATGGGCTTAGGTGACTTTGCTTCACATCAGGCGGACCGTAAGCTTATTTGTCTTCTTCGAGGTATAAAAAAACAACTGCAGAAGTAACGCATCAAGGGTAAAAATGACTAGGCAGTAATTGTTAAGCATAACAATAAAAATATGAGGGTAATGCAGGTATTGCAATAAAAATCTGGTGTTGCAAGCGTCCATAGGCCACGGTGACCGCTTACCATCAGGCGGACCGTGTGCTTGTTTGCCACCTTAGTGGTATAAAAAAAAAAAGGTGTGTTATGTGTGTGTGTGTGTGTGTGTGTGTGTGTGTGTGTGTGTGTGTGTGCGTGTGCGTGTGTGTGTGCGTGTGCGTGTGTGTGTGTGCGTGTATATTTGTACCCCGACAGCGGCAGCAGCAGCAACAGCAGCGCGGCGGCCACGAGCAGCGCCGCGGGTCCCGCGTAATGCGTCAGCAGTGGCCGCCACGAGACGCGCAGCGGGGTCACGTCCGGGTACCCATCCGACACGGACACCACACCTGCAGGACAACACACCAAACACACTTGTAACAAACTGTTCACCAGTGTACACTCAATCACTTGCATAAATGCATACATACGTTTTACATTATCCTATTAAACTAGTCAATTACGGCGAAATGAAATCTCGTGTTTTCCATTTAACCTATTATTGCAAACTTTAAGTACCTACATGGTACAAGTTACGTCCTTTCATTAAATACCCCATTGGGCCGTATTTGCTTACATTATAGTATATCTCTCCGTAACCCCTCGACACGAAACATGAATACAGCTCATTTTCGAACTTCACCTTCACCTTCATCTTCATCTTCTTACCACTTATTACTCATTCGCTTTGCTCTCACGATCAATAATAGAATACAAATAGTTAAATAAAAGTTTTTATTGTTTTTGTATAAGACTATATAATCTCCCCTAAAAAAAATTATTCACCTCATGTTTAATAAAACTATATGAAAATAACTTATAGGTCCTATCTGATTCAATCCTCGTTCGGGCGCCCGATAGCGGCAGGGCTGGTTTATTAGATTCAATCCTAGTTCGGGCGCCCGATAGCGGCAGGGCTGGTTTATTAGATTCAATCCTCGTTCGGGCGCCCGATAGCGGCAGGGCTGGTTTATTAGATTCAATCCTCGTTCGGGCGCCCGATAGCGGCAGGGCTGGTTTATTAGATTCAATCCTCGTTCGGGCGCCCGATAGCGGCAGGGCTGGTTTATTAGATTCAATCCTCGTTCGGGCGCCCGATAGCGGCAGGGCTGGTTTGTTAGATTCAATCCTCGTTCGGGCGCCCGATAGCGGCAGGGCTGGTTTATTAGATTCAATCCTCGTTCGGGCGCCCGATAGCGGCAGGGCTGGTTTATTAGATTCAATCCTCGTTCGGGCGCCCGATAGCGGCAGGGCTGGTTTATTAGATTCAATCCTCGTTCGGGCGCCCGATAGCGGCAGGGCTGGTTTATTAGATTCAATCCTCGTTCGGGCGCCCGATAGCGGCAGGGCTGGTTTATTAGATTCAATCCTCGTTCGGCCGCCCGATAGCGGCAGGGCTGGTTTATTAGGCAGTTACAAACTCTCGCTCGCTGCAACATTCATTGTTATCAACATGCATTTACACTGAAACATTAAAACTGAAAGGCCGGACAGACCAGTCAGTTTAGCCGGACATTTAGGCAAAAAGGGCTGACGTCTTTTTTTTTTAAGTCTTAGTGTAACACGTCAATTTTCTTTTTAAAGTAAAACAAGTGTTTTTTTATTATTTAGCATTAAAAAGATAAAATTTTAATCCTAACAAAAGCATGACAGGCCGGACACCGTCTTATTTGGCCGGACACGCAACCAAAAATCCTGACTGTGTCCGGCTTTATCCGGTCGCCTGGCAACCCTACATATGTAGGTACGTATAGTAATACGTAAACCTAAAACAAATACACTTCATCTTTTCCCTCTTAAACAAAAGCTAGAAACACTAAAGTAACTTGACTAAATAAATCTTAACTTAATAATTTTAAACTTTTGCAAGAAACACAATTAATTAAAATATGTACGTTAGTATACATCTATGTGTGTACTACACTACACTCTTATAATCTTTTTTTTTTTATATATTTGCTGGGTAAGTACTATAAATAATTATCTTTCTCGTTTTCAAAACTAAAAAAAAACGTAAAAAGCAAACGAGAGAAAAAAAATATACTAGGTAATACTGATTACTAAAGATTTACACCCTTTTACATATATTTATATACATATATATATATTTTAACCTTAATTACATACTTCCTTTTTAAAGTAAGTAGTTTTATTTAAAAACTAAAAATTAAAGAAAAATAAGTAATTTGCACGATTATTATCATGTATCATGATGACAGATCAGTTTATATGACATTTCTTTTAAGTATTTAGACAGATACTCGATACTTCATTTAACTTAACAAAACATAAGAAAATTAACTCAAAAAAAAAAGAAAACTAACTATAGGTATACTCTGAGCTACAAAATTAGTATTTAGTATAATCGTACCCTAATTAAGACAGCAATTCGGCTTTAGACCTTGTTATAAGTCGTTTAACGGCAATATCTGTAGATGAGCTTAACATAGACTGTTGCACTGTTTGATTATGACCCAGCGGACTGCGTACCTGTGGGTTGGATATCCGTTTTCTCTGTTAAACCTTGAGATTCATTAGCCTCCCGCTGTCTTGCTATTATGTGACGTCTGTTGCTAAGATAGAAATGTTGGCCTAAATCTGCACATTTTTAACATAGTTTTGACTGTTTGTACAGTCCTTTCACTTTTCCCATTTGACTGACTGTAATACGGCGACGAAGTTACCTGTTCTATTTCCAATTCACGCAAAAAACATTTAAGCTCATAACAGCTGGAAGCTGGCCCATGATCTGTGACTAACTCGTGAGGGATGCCATGCCTAGCGAATTGCTCTCTAAGAAAATTTATGACGGCACTACTATTAATATTGTTTAGTTCTTTGACTTCGAAATAACTAGAAAAACAATCTACTAATATAATATAGCACCGTTTTCGGTACTCGAAGATATCTGAACCCAATTTGAGCCAGAGCAGAGGCTCAGGCTCTCGCCGAGGCACGAGGCGCAGATGCGTGCAGCGCGCCCGCCTTGCACCCTCGCACGCAGCGCGCCCGCCTTGCACCCTCGCACGCAGCGCGCCCGCCTTGCACCCTCGCACGCAGCGCGCCCGCCTTGCACCCTCGCACGCAGCGCGCCCGCCTTGCACCCTCGCACGCAGCGCGCCCGCCTTGCACCCTCGCACGCAGCGCGCCCGCCTTGCACCCTCGCACGCAGCGCGCCCGCCTTGCACCCTCGCACGCAGCGCGCCCGCCTTGCACCCTCGCACGCAGCGCGCCCGCCTTGCACCCTCGCACGCAGCGCGCCCGCCTTGCACCCTCGCACGCAGCGCTCCACGTCCCGCGCTAGCCCCGGCCAGAACGTGACGTCACGTGCGCGCCGCTTGCACCTCTCAATACCTAAATGCCCCTCACTGCACTCTTTTCCACATATCGTTTCATAGGTGGCATGGAATAAATATGAGATTTCCTTTCAAAATTACCCCATTTACGTATTGTAACAATTCCCTATAGGGCTAAAACACCTAAACTTTTTCAGATACTGATCTTTTACACTTCGGCCAACCATCAATTATGTAATGTATAAGTAACTGACTTTCAGTATCCATTGCAGTTTGACTACGAATATATTCTAGCTTTTTGTTACTTACGCGAATATTTTCTATTAAAAAGCACGTTTGTGCCTCGACTTCTTCACATACACGGTCATGAAATAAATCACCTAAAAAATATAATACAAGATACTTATAAAATAATATAATACATATTACAATAGAATATATTATACAATAATATATGATACTATATGATAATTACTAATACTAAACTTCTGTATACCTAATAAACATTATACATACGTACATAAAATACGATTTAATTTCTCAGTCAGTAAAATTAATTATTTATATAGTGTCTTCTTAGTGATATTTTAAATGAGAGTTTAGAAGACGCTTTTCTAATTTCTACAGGTTACGCGTTCCAGAGTTGTATAGCCTGACAAGAAAAGGAACTAGAGATAAAACCGGTTCGGTGAAATGGGACTTTTAATCGGAGGTTTTGAGAGAGGTAGGGCACTGCAAGTACTCGCTCGAATAAGCCACCCGATCAACTAAAGCAGGGCATAGCGAGTACTTGCTCGAATGAGCGGCCCGAACTGGGGAAGTACCTCCACCTTACAGAAAACCGCGGCCATAATAAAACTAACATTGAGTAGTGTAGTGTTCCTGGCGGTGAGTAAGGTTGCCAGAGCTCTTTGAGGATTCGCTGCGCGGACAGCGGAGGACTGGCGGTGCTTGCTGCTGCATTGCTCGGCGTAGACACGGCGTGCTGGTTCGGCGGTCAGGGAGACCTGATGAAACGGCTGACCGCTGGCCGCCCGCAGATTGAACGGGTTCCCGAACCCAGGGATCACTTAATCTCCGCCCTGGGAGGCTGATCCGCCAACCTGTGTTAAGTCTCTGAAGTAGTAGTCGTGCCGGAGAAGGAGACCGGAGTGGACCCGGCTACTACAACAGAGGGGGATCAGGGGCCCTTCCGCCCGCCGTGCCAGCAACCTTATCATCTGTAGCGAGCTTCGGCAGTCTTAGAACCGCACCTTTTGTCCTCTAAGCTGTCTGTGCAGTAAATCCTCATCCTTAGTCTATGTAACTTTTTTTATATAATGCCATGAGAATGAAAAAGAAAAGAATTTGTACAGCGGCTACTCCATACACATATAATGTGGACTTTTGCAACATCAGGGGTATTCACGCAAATCTTAACTCAGTCCTCCACCATTTCGAGACTGTGCAGCCGACCATTCTTTTTCTAACGGAGACGCAGATATCCTGCCCGGCCGACACAT
Organism: Apoda limacodes; assembly: GCA_946406115.1. Lineage (NCBI taxonomy): Eukaryota > Metazoa > Arthropoda > Insecta > Lepidoptera > Limacodidae > Apoda > Apoda limacodes. The sequence continues at coordinate 1,894,454 of OX291550.1, read as the reverse complement.
CATACCTTCACTATCCCGGCTACAATCTCGAGCACAATTTTATGAGTCGTGCCGGTGTATGTATGTTCGTCCGGGAGGATATCTACTGCCGCCGCCTTCATAGCCTTGAAGACAGGGACCTGTCAATATTGTGGGTGCGCGTAGATTACGGCGGCCACACTCGTATCTATGCGTGCCTATACAGGTCTCATAGCGGTGACACGGGCGTAACTCGACTCTTCACGCACCTGAGATTGACGACTGACAATGTTCTAGAGCAATATCCCACAGCAGAACTAGTTATGTTGGGAGACTTTAACGCCCACCATCGTGAGTGGCTCAGTTCTCGAACCAATAACTATGCTGGGATATCTGCTCATGAATTTGCTCTGATCTATGGATTCTCTCGGCTGGTACTTTCTCCAACGAGAATACCAGATATAGAGGAACATACGATCTCCTTACTGGACCTTCTGCTGACTACTCGTCCGGACGGATACTCCGTCTCAGTGGATGCGCCTCTTGGCTCCTCGGACCACTGTCTCGTTCGGACTCAAATGTCATGCACACAACCCAATACATCTGGGCCAACTAATTGGCGTCGTGTGTGGCACTATAAGTCGGCAGACTGGGATAGATTGCGAGAATTTTACGCATCGTACCCATGGAGGCAGATCTGCTTTAACTCAAAATCCTGACGTCTGAGCAGCCGCAGTCACTGAGACAATCCTTGCTGGTATGGAATGCTATATTCCTAACCCGCGAGTAGCTGCCGGCGTCAAAAAACGACCGTGGTTTACTAGGTCTTGCAGAAAAGCTAAAATTCTTAAGCAAACTGCATATGAGGCTTGGACCACGACTTGTAATAATAAGGAACCGAATATTTCTGAGTTAAAACGCAAATTAAATGCTGCCTCGAGGTTCAGTAAGAAAGCAACCGCCAGAGCAAAATTCCAATTCATGGGCAAAATAGGTGGGCGACTTGCGAGCTATCCTTCTGGGAGTCGTGCTTTCTGCTTGCTTGCCAAAGCTGCCGAAGGGAACTTTTGCCAGTCGTCGTTACCACCACTGCGAAAGACCGATGGTGACTTGGCCCATAGTGCTAAAGAGAAAGCCGATCTACTGGGCAGTCTCTTTGCCTCGAACTCGAACATGAACGATGAAGGCGCTGTATCACCTACTATACCATGTACACCATACCTCTCTCCTCTCCAAGGTGATGGAGCGTGTGATCAACACACAGCTTCTAAGATACCTAGAAGTACACGACCTTGTCAGTGACCATCAATATGGCTTTCACCACGGTCGCTCGACTGGTGACCTTCTAGTGTATCTCACATACCGATGGGCTTTAGCCATTGAGAGTCAGGGGGAGGCATTGGTATGTAGCCTGGACATAGCGAAGGCGTTCGATCGGGTCTGATACCGGGGTAGTACTGCTGCCATCTCTGGGCGGGTGCACCCGGATACCAGCTTGGACCTTTTGACTCGATTCAACGACGGGCTGTGAGAATTGTCGACGATTCCAAACTCACTTGCGGTATCGAGCCCTTAAGTCTGAGGAGAGACTTTGCCTCCCTGTGTGTGTCCTACCGCTTCTACAATGGGTTGTGTTCTGAGCAATTGTTCGAAATGATGCCCACGGCTACTTTCTACCATCGCACCGCTTGCTATCGGCAGGGAATTCATTCTCACACTTTAGAATCTAAATAGTCGCGTACAGTGCGGTTTCAGAGAAACTTCTTCCCGCGAACGCTTAAGTTGTGGAATGAGCTCCCTGATAAGGTTTTCTGCAAGGACTACAGTATGGAGTTCTTCAAGAAAGAAGTTATTAGATTTCTAAAGGGTCGGCAACTCAGTGAGGAACGCAGCCACAACGGGCGTGCGGGAACCACACAGTCAGTGGGCGGGCCTATGATGACGGCTAACGCAAGCACGACTGGACAGTGCGAAGCACTGGGAGGGGTGACGTCTGAGGCTCCTCAAAGCGGACTCCTGGAGCGAGCTAGGGATACCTCAAGGTCAACCCAACCAATCGCGACCACAACAAGTCCGAAGAAGCAACGGAAACGCGGACCTAACAAGCGCGAATCACGCTATGCAGCGAATCGACCTGAGCAATTGGGACACCCCGCACCGCCTGCAAAGGCGAAGAGGGAGCGCCCCGATGAAACCTTGTCGCCAAGGGACGGGCCGAAACGCGCCAAGCTGGATCTGACACCAAGGAAGACAGCAACTAGCTATGCCGATGCGAATAAAACGCACCTGCTCATAGGGGGAAAGTCTCACTGGTGGGGGCCAGAACTAGAGAGACTCAAACTCAATCTGAAAACACTCTTTAATTGAGCCAAAAACACAAGAACTGAAATAGACTGGGAACGATATAAACAAGCCCAGTATCATTACAAGAAACGCATAAGATATCGCAAAGGTGAATCCTGGCGGCGGTTCGGCGACAACATCAATTCCACCAAGCAGCTAGAGTGAAAAAAATATTATCACAAGATAATTCTGTCTCGTCTGCTCTTGCAAACTTCTTTGTATTCTTAGTATTTAGTCTTACTTTTTTGTTTTGTTTATTAACACTGTAAGACATTGATTATTTCTTAGTGAGGAATACATAAACTGTCTTTTGTTTATATTAGATACTTTTTTATGTTGTGCTTTATATTTCATGTTTTTTTTATGTTTGTAATGGAAAGTGTCCTTTTATGATAGGGAGGCCATTTTCCAATATTTTAATTGGACGCTGTAAGAGAAAGGGAGAAAAGAAATGCCCTTGCTGAGTGGAGAGAAGTCAAGGTCATATTTTTACCAAAACCGGGTAAATCTGACTACACACAAGCGAAATCTTACAGGCCAATTAGTCTGTCCTCCTTCATGCTGAAGACTCTAGAGAGGCTAACAGATAGATATCTAAGGGAGGGTGCACTAACGCGCATGCCAATGCACCGCCAACAACATGCTTATAGAGAGGGTAGATCGACAGAATCAGCTCTACACGCTGTCGTAGGAACTATAGAAGCAGCCCTCTCTGATAAGCTAATGACACTAGGCGCTTTCATTGACATCGAAGGAGCGTTCGACAAAACGAAATTCAACAGCATAAGCCGCTCTCTTAGTAGATTTGGAGTCGAACAAACCATCAGTGGGTGGATTGATCAACTTCTGAAGCTAAGAGCAGTACAATTTACAGTTAACACCACCACGAGAGGCATTGTAGCCAAAGGCTGCCCACAAGGAGGAGTACTCTCTCCTTTACTGTGGAACATTGTGGTGGATGATCTGCTGAAACGTCTTAACGATAGATGCTACTACACAGTAGGTTACGCGGACGACATTACTATTCTGATCAAAGGCAACTCACTCGCATGCAACTAGCCCTCAGAATCATGGAAGAGTGGTTGTGCGGACAGACCCTTCGATATCTGGGGCACAAGGTTTTGCCCGTGACAAGGAGTTTCTTCTTAGGCGCTTGAGATATTAAAACGCGTATATGCACACAACAGACCGATTTTATTTAACTTATGCTTCTTATTCTTACATTTTAGCTTAAATTCTAACACATATTTACATTATTTCACTTTAAACATTTTTTTTTTTTTTTTTTTTATACCACTAAGGTGGCGAACAAGCCCACGGTCTGCCCGATGGTAAGCGGTCACCGTAGCCTATGGACGCTTGCAATACTAGGGGCATCACTCGCGCGTTGCCGACCCTTCAGAAATCTAATAACTTCTTTTTTGAAGAACCCCATACTGTAGTCCTTAGAGAAAACCTTGGCAGGAAGCTCATTCCACAACCCAAGGGTTCGCGGGAGGAAGTTTCTCTGAAACCGCACTGTACGCGACCATTTTGGTTCCAAAGTGTGAGAATGAATTCCCTGTCGATGGCGAGCGGTGCGATGGTAGAAAGTAGCCGTGGGCATCATTTCGAACAATTCCTCAGAACACAATCCATTGTACAAGCGGTAGAACACACACAGGGAGGCAAAGTCTCTCCTCAGACTTAAGGGCTCGATACCGCAAGTGAGTTTGGGATCGTCGACAATTCTCACAGCCCGTCGTTGAACCGAGTCAAAAGGGCCAAGCTGGTATCCGGGTGCACCCGCCCAGAGATGGCAGCAGTACTCCATATGGGGCCGGACTTGCGACTTGTAAAGTAGCAACCTTTGCCCCGACGTGAAGTACTGCTTCGCTCTGTTAAGTACACCAAGTTTTTTGGACGCCAGCTTTACCTTGTCTAGCAAATGATCTCGGAACTGAACATCGCTGGAGATGTCAACGCCAAGGATCCCAATGCTCTTGGAGATGAAGAGGGGAGTGTTCTGGAAATGTAGGACCACAGTGAATGGGGTTTTCTTAGCGGTGAACGCGCAGACTTGTGTCTTTGAAGGGTTGAATCGGACCAAGTTTTCCCGCCCCCAGTCAGAGACCTTGGACAGACCGATCTCGATTTGAGACACAAGTTCTTCACGCTTTTACTCCACAACGGAACGTGGGATGCTTGCACGGCCCGTGTAATAAGCGTCTCCAGTACTGTCATCTGCATAGCAATGTATGTTGTTGATGTCCAACATATCATTGATGTGCAGTAGAAACAGCGTAGGAGACAGCACAGAGCCTTGCGGGACACCAGCATTAATGTCCATGCTATCAGAGCAACTACCGTCAACTACGGCTCGTATGCTTCTGCCGGACAAAAAGCTAGCCACCCATTTGCACAAACCCTCGGGCACTCCGTAAGAAGGAAACTTCGATAGAAGACGCCGGTGCCAGACCCGATCGTACGCCTTCGCTATGTCTAGGCTTCATGCCAATGCCTCCCCCTGACTCTCAATGGCTAGTGCCCATCGGTGTGTGAGATACACTAGAAGGTCACCAGTTGAGCGACCGTGGCGAAAGCCATATTGACGGTCACTGATCAGGTCGTGTTTTTCTAGGTATCTCAAAAGCTGTGTGTTGATCACACGCTCCATCACCTTGGAGAGGAGAGAGGTTATAGCGATAGGCCTGTAATTCGATGGATCTGATCTATCGCCCTTTTTGGGCACCGGGTGCACATTCGCAGTCTTCCATGAAGACGGAAATTGCCTAGTGTGGTAGGAAAGCGTGAAGAGCCGCGTGAGTACAGGACATAACTCAGGAGCACACTGCTTAAGCACCACTGCTGGTATGCCGTCTGGCCCACTCGACTTATGAACGTCTGGGGAAAGCAACGCCCGCACGACCTCGCGCTGTGTTATAGAGATTTCCGGCATGGTCTTACCGCACCAAGGTAAAGTTGGTGGTACAGCGCCTTCGTCGTTCACATTCGAGTTAGAGGCAAAGAGACTGCCCAATAGACCGGCTTTCTCTTTTGCACTGTGGGCCAAGTCACCATCGGTCTTTCGCAGTGGTGGTAATGACGACTGGCAGAAGTTTTGCCGATGGATTGGAATTTTGCTCTGGCAGTTGCTTTCTTACTGAACCTCGAGGCAGCATTTAATTTGCGTTTTAACTCAGAAATATTCGGATCTGATGGATACCTTTTGAAGCTTCTTGATTGACTGAATGAAAATACAAATTTCGTTCTATATTTATAATAGAAATAAAAAACCCCATCAGAGGGAGAGGTTGTTCCAAAGAACCTTCTAGATTTAGTACTTAACTTATTGTACTTACTGTGGTGACTGAAAATCTAGCCTACACAAAAACTTAGTGAAAGACAACATATAGTAGTCGATATAGACATATATCAAAAGTGTAGGTATATCTACCTAGCTATAAATCGCTACTGACAGTTGGGGTCTCTATCGGCTATTGCCATTACAGTCACACGATTTGCGGCTTGACTATAAAATAACGCTGTTTTACATTTTTAGGTTTTATAGCCAAACGGTAGGAGCTATAATGACGATTTAGGTGTCCTAAGATAGAGCTTTCGGAGGCGGTTCCAACGACGTATAGTGGTATGTTCCATCGTCTACGGTTAGGCCGTAGTGGAAATAAGCTGGAATTCTAGCTCTCAGGGCTTTCTGCCTATACTAGATGACTACAGACTTTGTGCTTTATGTCAAAAAATGGACCTAAAATTCGGACATACCTTTCCGTGTTTTTGGTGTCTGTCAGTATGTTAAATCATGAAAAAACGTGTGATACAAGTTTTCAGGATTTTCCTTGTGCTCCTGTACTTCAGGGCTTAAAGTTACCTGTATGAAACCTATTTATCTCGGTAGATGCCTATAAAGGGTATCTAGTGATGCCTTTATCTTTATCCTATGTAACCCGGTTGCTGAGTTATAAGCTATTGTATTTCATAAGTTTACACGTAATTTACGCCCTAACCATACTACTTATCGTAACGGTATAGATACCTACGTGTAGGGGCAAAGATGTGCTTTTAACCTGTAATTCTTATTTTAGGCATAGCCTAAGGACTTAATGACCCTAGCCAGGTAAACTTTTAGACAGTCTTTCTCTTTTTTACCCATAGACCCATCCCTTTTGTATCTCTATCGCAGTCTATTATCATAGGAGTGAGGGAGAAAGAATGTACAATACTCAACACGCTAACTATTTTCACCTGTAACTTAATAACCGTACATACGGTCTATATAGAACTTTACATAGTAGTTCTGTACATTTTTGCACAACAAATGACATATGTTTTACATACATATATTAAACTAAATTTCCCGCTTTTTTGGGGATAGTCGTGCGTACAAAGTCGACAACATGTCGGTACTCACACAATATTATTTTTGATATCAACATATAGTAAAGAGGGGAAATGAAACAAACCTACTCTACTTTTACCTAACTTAATACAATTTTACACTTATTGTTATGACATTTTCTTAAATCTAAACTAGTCCCTACAAGGAAAATAGTTTTTTATTGTGTAAATATACTTATTATTAACTTATTATTATGAAACATTACATAACAAAATTATGCAATTTTATATAAATGTTTTTCGATGCAATTTGTGTTGCAATCTTGCAGCGGTGATAACAAAGCCCCCCCCCGTCGCCGGGAGTGCCACAATAGTAAGTCTTCACCGCACGTCTTCTGTTGGCAACACGATGACTTTCTAGGTTGACCTCTGTAGTATGGAACCGCTGGGCAACTGTAAGTCAATCACTCTGTTTAGATCTTTTTTAAAACACTCGTGTTACATACATTTTAGCCACAGAAATTCAGCTCGGTTCATTAGCTCGGTAGGTATTTGGCGATAACAAAGTTCACTGACCGCGTTTTGTGTTTTATCTTTATTATTATTAACACTCGCGAAGTTTTTCCGTTTCTTATTTTTAATACGATTCATTGCGTTTATATTGGCGGGCACTGTTCGTGAAATTTTTGATTTTAATATTTCAATGAATTGTAACACTCGCGCTGTGGTACGAATAAGTCTTAACCACTTTGAAAAACGGTTAATATCCGGTAGCACCATTTTTAAACAGTCCTCACTGATTTTATTTGAATTTTCACTTCTATTTTTATTTAATGAGTCTGTTTGTTTTTCACTGCACTGGTCGTTACAATTATTTTCACTTGTGAAGAGTACACTTTCTGGCGACGGTGTCAGCGACACCGGCTGGTGCGGCCAAGTCTCCTCTGAGCCTCGTAGGAACTCAGGCCCACAGAACCATCTGTGTTCGGCGGTGAGTTTGCTGGTTATAGGCCTCGTCGCATCGTCGGCCGGGTTCTGCTTGCCTGGCACCCATCTCCACTCACTTTTCTTTGTGCTGTCTTCGATTTCGGCTAATCGGTGAGCGACAAAGGTTTTGAAGGAGCGTGGAGCCTGTATCCATGCTAACACCACTTGTGAGTCAGTCCAAACAACTTTTTTGTCTATGTTAAAGTCGTTTTCGCGCTGTACGGCAGCGGCTAGCCGCGTGCCCAGAACAGCTGACTGTAACTCCAATCTTGGAATGGTGGTCGGCTTCAACGGTGTGACTCGGTTTTTTGCTGCGGCCAGTGTGACTTGAACTCTGCCATCTGAGTGTACATTTCGCCAGTACACGGCTGCGGCGTAGGCCTCTTTGGAGGCGTCCACAAAAGTGTGCAGCTCTCTTCTCACAGGTGTGCCGTCGTCATAGCAACGTGGGATTTTGAGATCGCCCAGTGCTTGTAGGTTGGTCAGCCAGCTGTGCCATCTGTAATGCAATTCTGGCGGCAATGGCTGGTCCCATTTCGTTCCGTGCTTCCATGTGTCTTGAAGTTTGCGTTTAGCCGGCGTCGTTACGGGCGAAACGAGCCCCAATGGATCGAATAGAGACATTAAAATTGACAGTGCCTCTTTTTTAGTTGGCGGTCCTTGCCCCGTGATGACCTCTGCCGGCGATTTCGCTGTGTTGACACGGAACGTACGACGGAAAAGTCGACGTACCAAAAAAGGCCTAATGTTTTTTCGCTATTGCCTTTGTTTCCCAGCTCTGTGCTTTGTCTGTTGTGTGCGTTCGGCCTGTTGTGTGCGTCTTGAAAGTTTCTCAGTACCTCTTTTTTGTTCGATTTCCACTGCGTTAAAGTAAAGCCGGCTTGTTTGTGAATATAGTCGACCTCAGAGGTGATTTTTTTTGCTTTTTCGTCGTTTTCAAAACTTTGTAGGTAATCGTCGACGTTATGGTTCACCTCAATTGCTCTAGCGGCCTCTGGAAATTGTTCCGCATAATCCCGCGCGTTTCTGTTTTTTGCATAGATGGCTGTCGCCGGTGAACAGCAAGCTCCAAATATAACTGAGGTCATTCGGTACTCAGTAGGTATGTTGTTTTAGCGCTCGCCGCCTTGGCTCTCGCCGTACCACAAAAATCGTAATGCGTCTCTGTCTTGCGGTTTTATTTTGACTTGCATGAACATCTCGGCTATATCGCTGGACACGGCTACTGGGTGCTGACGGAACTTCATTAGGACCCCCGGTAGTGATTGTAGGAGGTCGGGTCCGTACAGCAACATGTCGTTTAGGCTCTTGCCGTTTGTTCTGGCTGCGGCGTCGTGTACAAGACGTATTTTCTTTTTCTCCGTGTTGATGAAGGGAAAGTGCGGCAAGCATAGGGTGCGATTTTTTGGTGCAGGCACTTGGCGGGTTCTGCATAACCTTTTTCTAAGAGGTTGTTGACACTCTGTGTGTACTTCTCGTTCAAACTTTCGTCCTTTCCTAGACGTTTTTTCAGGCCTTTCAGGCGCTTACACGCATCTGCGTAATTATTTTCAATTTTTTCATTTTCGTTTTTCCATAGCAACGGTGCCTGTAGCCTACCGTCGGGTAAGCGCTCGGTGTATTTTTCTAAATACTCGGTGGCACGCACATCGGGATCTTGCATCATGGATTTTGGTTCGATGCATAGCGATTCGAGTTTGAAAAAATCTTTCATTTGTTCTTCGAAGTTCTCTTCGATGGCGGCGTGAGTGCATACACTTTCGCTTTCTACGAATATCTTTTTCGATCTTCCGTGTAGCAGCCATCCTAGCTTTGTTTTTGACGCAACGGGTTGGTTTTGGGCGACCTCTCTTGACCTTTCTTGAGATAATATGTTCCCAGTTGTCTTGTCCAATCAACATAGTGGGAACGGCGTGGTCATAGGTCAGTTGGTCGACGATGCCACTGAGGTGTTTGCAACTTTCGATGTCGGCTCGCTTTATCGTTTGCGTCGTGATGTTAAAGTATGGAACTGTTTTTGCATACCGTATTAACAGCTGATTTTCTTGGTGGCGGCCTCGGACATTGAATGAGACAATTTTGCTATTTGAAATGCCTCGAACTGTTATTGGTTTTACTGGACCAGTGGCTCCAATTTTCTCCGCCAACTCCTCCGTTAAAATCGTGACGCTAGAACCTTCGTCAAGCAGGCAGTAGGTGTTGACGTCTCCCTTGGGACCGGAGACAACGACGGGCGCTATTTTCAGCAGCACCTTTCCTTCAGCGGTTGCCCTGGCGACGTGCTCGATTGTTGGTTCTGGCGGCGGGGACGGCAAAGCGAGTTGGGCGGACTCTTCGGTGATGTTCGGCCGTTCTGTTCGCTCTTTTACCTCATGTAGCAGTCTATGGTGAGAAAACTTGCATCCTTTCACACCACATGGTCTCGCGCGGCAAGTATCTTTGCGATGTGAGCCGCTTATGCATTTGAAACAAAGTCGCATTTCCTTGACGATTTCCCACCGTTCTGACAAGCTTTTTTCAACAAAAGTGGGACATCTCGACAGTGTGTGGTCGTCCTTACACAGTGGACACGTCGTAGGCCCTCTTTGTCTCGTTTCGTCAGCGTGGAAAACCTTTTCGGTAGGTCTCGCGAAGTTTTTTCGTAGTACGCTCCCTTTCTGGCAACGCGTAACTTGCACACTTGTCCGCTTCTATGTTGAGAAAATCGGCCATTTTCTAGACTTCTGGTACGTCATCTGACTGTCCAGCTCTGTAGTCGAACCATTTTGATCTCAATATAGGAGTAAGCTTTTCACATAGTACTCGCGCCATCTCTGGGTTGTAAAGGTACTCGCGTTTGATCAATGCTTCTATCGTGGCGACACTGTTGCTTATTTTGCATGCAAAAATGCACAATTCACGTGGCGATTCGTTCAATTTATGTGCGGTTCTCATTTTGTCCATCTCGGACATAATTTTTATCTCAGGTCTTCCAAACCTGCGTTCAAGCGTCGACATTATAACTTCCGGTTCTGGGTCGACTAGTAGTAAACTGGACACTGTTTCTTTTGCCGCAAACTGTAGGCTTCTCCGTAACCTAGCTACATTCTCTACTTTGGAGAAATATTTCGCTGTACTCTCGTAAGACGATCGATAATTTAACGATTCGCTTGTGTTTCCCGTAAACGTTGGTAGTTCCTGAACGTACCGAGGGGCGGCGCTAGGTGTATTATTCTGTCGCACGGCTTGCGCTAATGCATTTGCCAGCATAGCTACATCGACGGTCGAACTTCCTTCCATTTTCCGTATGGATTTTTCCTCGACATATTCCTGCGGGTTTTGTACGACGTCGGTCAATTTCCGATTTTTTTTGTGCGACGGTGGCGCCCTCTGGTGGGGATTTTCGGCGATTGCTAATAATGCAGGTGGCCCCTGCTGCTCTTCGATCCACTCTCTTACCCGTGATTCTCTCTCGAAGCTCTCGCGGTCGTCGGAGTCTGACGACTCATCAGCCATTCTAGCCAGTCGTGCTTTCGTTAGTTCTGCTTGGGCGTGTATTTCTTCCAGTTTTAGTCGTGCTAATTCTTCAATTAACTTTTTTTTTCGAGTTCTTCTTTCAGACTTCCTTGACCCAACGATGCTCTTCGGCGCGTCAGGTACGGAGTTGGGCTGTTCTATGGCGGTGACGACGCTAATCTGTGCTTCTCTTGCGGCGTCGGTGGTAAACGTCGTCGTCGTCGTGGTTGGCCCTGACGACCAGGTATGCGTGGTCGTTTCTCCGGTCGTGGCGGTGGCGTCAGTATGCGTGGCTGACGCGTCTTCATGCGTCTCGGCTGCGCCTTTACAGCTTCTTGTAACTGGCATCTTTCTGGGCTCTTTCGGTTGCAATGGACCAAACTTCTTCAGCAACCGAAATTGCTGGTTCTTCCAAAATTCGGCTCGAAGCTGACCAAATTGTGCGGACAGACCCTTCGATATCTGTGGCACAAGGTTTTGCCCGTTACAAGGAGTTTCTTCTTAGGCGCTTGAGATATTAAAACGCGTATTTGCACACAACAGACCGATTTTATTTAACTTATGCTTCTAATTCTTACATTCTAGCTTAAATTCTAACACATATTTACATTATTTCACTTTAAACATTATATATTAGTATCTGATGGATACCTTTTGAAGCTTCTTGATTGACTGAATGAAAATACAAATTTTGTTCTATATTTATAATAAAAATTAAAAACCCCATCAGAAGGAGAGGTTGTTCCATAGAACCTTCTAGATTTAGTACTTAACTTATTGTACTTACTGTGGTGACTGAAAATCTAGCCCACACAAAAACTTAGTGAAAGACAACATATAGTAGTCGATATAGACATATATCGAAAGTCTAGCTATAAATCGCTACTTACAGTTGGGGTCTCTATCGGCTATTGCCATCACAGTCACACGATTTGCGGCTTGACTATAAAATAACGCTGTTTTACATTTTTAGGTTTTATAGCCAAACGGTAGGAGCTATAATGACGATTTAGGTGTCCTAAGATAGAGCTTTCGGAGGCGGTTCCAACGACGTATAGTGGTATGTTCCATCGTCTACGGTTAGGCCGTAGTGAGAGAAGAGCTGGAATTCTAGCTCTCAGGGCTTTCTGCCTATACTAGATGACTAGACTTTGTGCTATATGTCAAAAAATGGACCTAAAATTCGGACATACCTTTCCGTGTTTTTGGTGTCTGTCAGGTATGTTAAATCATGAAAAAACGTGTGATACAAGTTTTCAGGATTTTTCTTGTGCTCCTGTACTTCAGGGCTTAAAGTTACCTGTATGAAACCTATTTATCTCGGTAGATGCCTATAAAGGGTATCTAGTGATGCATTTATCTTTATCCTATGTAACCCGGTTGCTGAGTTATTATCTATTGTATTTCATAAGTTTACACGTAATTTGCGCCCTAAACATACTACTTATCGTAACGGTATAGATACCTACGTGTAGGGGCAAAGGTGTGCTTTTAACCTGTAATACTTATTTTAGGCATAGCCTAAGGACTTAATGACCCTAGACAGGTAAAGTTTTAGACAGTCTTTCTCTTTATTACCCATAGACCCATCCCTTTTGTATCTCTATCGCAGTCTATTATCATAGGAGTGAGGGAGAAAGAATGTACAATACTCAACACGCTAACTATTTTCACCTGTAACTTAATAACCGTACATACGGTCTATATAGAACTTTACATAGTAGTTCTGTACATTTTACTCTAGACTAGGAATGGTCTGTGGTTTTAGAGGTGAGACACAACCTTTGACCACTTCACCTTTTACGTCAACAGAGCGCACATAAGCACACGCTTCGAAGGCTTCAGTAAAGATGTGAAGTTGTACATATAACATGTCTTGGAATGTGTAAATTGTTTATTGCTGGTAAGGTTTTGATAAATGGTAACCAAGTATTTTTTAATCGTTGGGTACCAATTCGTCCCAGTGAAGTTTAAGAAGCCATAGTTGCTAAAGCATAACCTTGGCTTCCAATATGACTGGTGAAAGAATGCCTAGCGGGTCAAAAATACAAAATACCGTAGCTAAAATATTTCGTTTCGTGACTGAATCCTCAAAATTAATATCAATACTGAAACACAATCTATCAGCTGAGCTGTCCTAGTTGATACCTAATATTTTTGAAAACTGTATGGAGCATAAATCAAAATTGCCTATTGCATTATGTATAAATTGTAATAATATGATTAAAAGAATATCCTGTGCTCGATGGAGCTGAACAATTAAAGACAACGCGTAATTTTGTCGTTTCGCTATCTTCTTTTAGAACACCGTGATGGGGGCAAAACATGAAACAGGCGATTGTGTATTAATGTTAATAATAGATGTATAGTTTGGTTGAGTATTATTGGAAGTATTTGACTGTATTAGTTCGATTTGTAAATAGTTGTTATTTATATTGTTAGTTTGTAAATAGTTTTTATTTGTATTGTTAGTTTGTATATATTTCAACTTGCTCATGTGTCCTAGTTGTATGTATACGCGCATGAAATTAGTGTATTTGGGTCAATATTTGGTAATTGGCAAAATGTGAAAGAAAAAATAAATAATAATTTTGTAGGGTTTTGTATGCTTTTTTTATCTCAATGTATTAATTTATATTCCATAGACTTTAAAAAAAAATCTTAGGATTTACGCCAGGATTTTCAAATTGGACAGACAGGAAAATGACAGCAATGACAGGTTAATGACTTTAGGCATCAGGCTAATGATTTGTTGACAGGATAAGGACAGAAATGTAAGTGTCATAAGAAATTAAATATTGATCAGGCTCAAGTATTAACTGAAACATAAATTTGAAAGAAATAATAATAACAAATCTAACAAATCTAAGAAAATGCTCTTGGAGATGGAGAGAGAAGTGTTCTGGAATTGTGGGACTACAGTGAATGGGGCTTTCTTAGCGGTGAACGCGAAGACATGTGTCTTTGTAGAGTTGAATCGGACCAAGTTTACCCGTCCCCAGTCAAAGACCTTGGACAGTGTGGTCTCGATTTGAGACACAAGTTCTCCGCGGTTATCCTTCACAACGGAACGAGGGATATTTGCACGAACCGTGAAATAAGCTTCTCCAGTACTGTCATCTGCATAGCAATGCATGTTGTTGATGTCCAACATGCCATTGATATGCAGTAGAAAGAGCGTAGGAGACAGCACAGAGCCGTGCGGGACACCAGCATTAATGTCGATGCTATCAGAGGAAGATGACAAAAAGAAACCTTTTGTTTGAAATTGTTTAAATATTTAAAAAATTAATAAACTTTGATACATAACTGAGCGATGCCTTTATATGTCTAATTGAATATAATATATTTAAAATAAACATAACCTAACTTTAGTTAATGTTAACTTTTTCTGGTAATTTAATCATAATTCATTAAAATACTTACATGATTACTTACATTCTTTAACATATTTTCAAATCACGACACTGATTAAACCTAAAATCTAAAAAAATTTCAAATTTACAATGAGAAATATTATACGTATTTATGTATATGTTGCATAGACTAACAAAGCGGAAAACGCGTGTCAAGGTCATTTTTGTTTACAGGAATTGCAAACAGATTCTGAGTCCGGTTTACTTACTTTTTCGAATGAAAACAGCTACACAGACAATATGACACTAATAATTTTCTTACCAGGAAAGCAACACTTTATCACGGCGGTTCCAACGACACAACCAAAATGGCTTCTTTTGTTTCACTAATCATAACAAGCATCCTAGCGTCGTTTTCGTGTCTCCTGATGGATCAAAGTGACTTACTCAAAGCATTAGCATTTTTTAAACTTTTGACAGACTAATGACTTTAAATATGGTCCCTTCAAGTCTAGGCAAAAAATTAAGTATATATTTAAGTTTTAATATTATTTTGTTATATTTGAATTAAGGTTTACTGTTTTTTATAAATTAAAAATGCTATAAATAAGCTAATTTATTTCAAAATTAATTGTTTTCTGATAAGGTTATTTGTGAAGCAGGATGATCCCCTGACAGGAAATATGACTTTTTGCACTTTACTGACAGTAAATATGTTTTTAAAAATGTCGTAAATGAATGAAAGTGAAATCATGGACAGAAAAGACTGTTTTACTTTTAAACTAATACTTATAAAAAAGAGAAAACATAAAGTTTCGAAATAAAATGCGAGGAACTCCATACGCCGATTACCAAATATTGACCCATTTAGCTTTTAGATTGGCATTGCATTGTAACTTGCGTTCTAATGACAAGAAACATTGTTTGGCTTTTTGATAAGAATCACCAAGTCAACTTGGTGACATTTTGAGTGGTATTGTTACTTGGAAACAGCCAGTAGGTAGGCGTTTTGTTGTATTAATAAAATGTAATTCACATTTGTTTTCTTCCTTTGAAGATGGAGAACTATTTGTTAGGGTATCCAATTCTCAAAATTTTGATTTCAAGAATGTAATACAAAGGTATACACACAAGTTTAGTACTTACCGCCTTTCAATTCTATTCAACCACTGTGCATTGACATCTATATATGTAGATCGTGCTCATGCTCTCACCTTGAAAATGTGGGGTGGAATGAAATCGTTCTGCATAGCTACAGACAGACTGCGGCCGTCATAGTAATTTGAATGGAGGGTTTGTTATGAGAAACAAAAAGTTTCAGCGGCTTGTCTGTTCTTTTATGTCTATAATTTACTAAATTTCATTTGGTGTTCATTATTATTTATGCCAAATTTATTAAACTGTGGAGCTGCTGTTTTGATTCATCCTCAATTCTTAGTTTTAGTTCCTAGTACAGCTCTAAAGCCAGTCATTTTTCAATCACACAGCGCCCAGATGAAAGTAAAGTTTATTTAAGAGAATATATATACCTACATCCCAAGTTATTACTAATTTTACTTTTTAACCTTAACCTGCCAAGTACTAAGGCCTCATTAAAGATTTTGCCAATAAAAATTTGAACCATAACATTTAATATAAAAAAAAAACCGGCCAAATGTGAGTTGGACTTGCGCACCGACTCAAAATGTCACCAAGTGTCCCTACCACCATTTATGTAATCTAACAAAAATTTTTTTATATTTGAGTTGATTGAATAAAAGGTAACTTGCGATTTACGATTTATGATATATTGAAAAAAAACTAGTTCAAACCAATTTTCGGTGGAAGTTTGCATGATAATGTACATCATATATTTTTTTTAATTTTTCATCGCTCTTAATTTAGAAGAACCAGGGGGGCGGGGGACACACATTTTACCACTTTAGAAGTGTCTCTCGCGCAAGCAATTCAGTTTAGAAAAAAATTATATAAATGATATTAGAAACCTCAAAAAGTTCATTTTTAAAGACCTATCCGTAGATAGGTGTGGGTTGTACCCACATGTATGGGTCTAATGAAAAAAAAATATTTTTGAGTTCCAGTTGTAAGTATGCGGAACCTCAAAAATTTATTGTTTTTTTTAATTTTTGTGTAAAAATCTTAATATGGTTCACAGAATATGTCTATTTACCAAGTTTCAACAGTTTCTGATAGTTTCTAAAAGTGGCTGTGACATACGGATGGACAGACAGACAGACAGACATGACAAATCTGTAAGGATTCCGTTTTTTTCCATTTGGCTACGGAACCCTAAAACCCAAGCACCTTGGCAAGGGGGAAAAGGTGGGAGACGACTCTTCATCTCCCTCCCACCGCCTGCCCCTTAAGGTGACTTGTTTAGATTTAACCAATAAAAATTTTAGAAAAACTAAGCACCTCCAGCAGTGGGAAATCGTGGGGGTGACCTATTAAGGCAACTCATTTTAAGATTTTTACCGGCAACCCTAATAGTGCGCCTTTTTTTAAATTTATTTTGTAAAAAAATAATTTTTGTCTAAGGTAGGAAGAATTTAGGTTTGCTTGCTTGCCAGCCTTCATAGGTCCCCACTGCTGGGGCACTGCCTACCCTCATAAGCGAGGGTGATTGGGCTATAGGTTCCACGCGGGCCCAGTGCGGATTGTGGACTTTACATACTTAATTATTTTTTTTCTCTTGATGTATGCAGGTTTCCTCACGATGTTTTCCTTCACTGAAAAGCCAGTAGTGTGTATAAATTAATCAGTGTACTTGAGAAATTAAGAAAAGACTCATTGGTACGCGCCGACCCGGGGTTCGAACCTGCGCCACTTGGGACGTGAAGTGAAATTTAAACCCTCAGCCACCACCAACCGATAGGTTTAAACATAAAGAAAATATTGGTTTTTATTTCATATTTTAACACCTTAAGACAAAAATAGATATTAGGTACCTTCAGGATATGCCTGTTGGTTGGCAATGATGTCAATAATCAGCTTGGTAGAGTTGTATAAGGGTCCCATGGCGCGCATGTCGAATTCAGATCTGGCCGTGTATGTAGTGTTGATCACCGGCTCCGAGTAATTGACCGGCTCCGTGTCCCGCAGGTAGGACATGTCCCAATCCAGGTTCTGGCTGATGTTGTCAAGACTCGCCTGCCAAGGGTCCACCGCATAGCTCCCGCCCCAGCTCCATACCCATACCGAACAAAGCACAGACACTTTCCAACACATCGTGGAGCACTAAGGTCGTCAGTCAGACCACCACCACCATAACGATCACGGCAAAAACACTCACTATCTTTACATAAACTACCTACTTGTTAGCGAAACAAATCGGAAATAAATAGGTAAGTACCTACACATTGCAGCATAAAATGAATATTGAGGACAATAGAAACCACAAGATCGATGCACAAATTTTATTGCATCACATTTATGAATATAAAAAATATGAAGCAAAACATTCAAATTACATAAATTCCAATTTACAAGTTTATGAAAATCTCCAAAGAATTCTCTCCTTTGTTTATATGTACAATATTTAAGATCACAGATTTTTGGTTTATCCCACAAATTAGTTTATCCTTTAGGAAAGGCAATGGACTGACTCATACAGCCATGTCATTAGTTTATTGCTTAAGCGTATCACACACGGAGCTATAATACTTATAAGTTATGGCAAGGGATATTTGGATATATATATATATATATATATATATATATATATATATATATATATATATCTTTGAATGACCACACACGCAGCTATAGATATATTTCCGTTGTGTATGAATATATTTTGGTATATCAATATACATTATAGCTGCGTGTGTGACGGCCTTTATACCAATTAGCCAAGTTAAGTTCCAAAACACGCCGAGTAATTATCGCCCGGTAAAGTTGAAAAATCAACCCGTTCTGGAACAAGTGTTTGACAGTTAATTTTCTCACTGACAAGAGTGATATTCAACCTTTTCTATGGCAGTGTAAAGAATTCAACTTGACAGTTGGAAAATTACTCTACCCCGGGCATCCCAAAACCACTATTTTAACTTCCTCGTTGCGATTTGGATCGCACCCCAAATATATTTTGTTTAGTATGTGCAATACAATAGTCCATACATAGTGTAAAGGTAAAAATTGCGTGGAGCCATTCTGTGAATCTCGCACTCACACATTAATATTATTAGAACTGTCAATAATATTAACCTTAAATCGACAAAATCAGGTTTAGTTTTCTTTATACTAACCAGTTTATTTACACCGTTCTTATATCTTTTGGTTTCTTAACCTAACAAATTAATTAGGTGTAAACTGCAGTGTTGCTCTACATACGTATTGTTTATTTCGCATTAAATGTTATCTGCCCGCTGGTGTGATCAATAGGCGCTGCCACTTAATCCAGCGAGCCTATGGTTCAAATCACGCTACTTATTTCCGTATTGATTATTTTTGTTAGGAATAACTTTTTTTTATGTTTTGACTATCTAGTTCTCTCTGAGAAGGACCAGTTGGTATGAGAACATTTTGTTTTGTTTGCAAGAATTAAAACATATGCAATCAAATGAAAATGGTTTTTATTAAAATTTTACAAATCATAAATAATGTTTTTGATAAATGTCTTCTTTTTTTCTATATATATATTTCCTATGGTTATAGCTTAAGTATTCGATTTCATAACGAAAAGAAAATTGAAACTTAACCATAAGAATAAAAAAAAATACAAGTCACCATTCATTCGGTAACGCAGCTATATATAAATAGTAAGAAAAATAGTACTTTATTTTTAGGGTTCCGTACCCAAAGGGTAATAAGCGAAACCCTATTACTAAGACTCCGACTGTAACTCATGAACCGCAATAGTTAGGCAGTTGAAATTTTCACAGAAGATATATTTCTGTTGTCGCTATAACAACAAATACTAAAAAACAGAATAAAATAAATATTTAACCAACGTGATTTTTTTGCTCGATTTTGCTTGATATAGATAACGGCAACAGGTAGACGCTTAAAATATTTACAGAATATTTAGTTATATAGTTACTTAATAAATAATTAAATTAAAATAAAACAAAAATTTAAGGAGGGCTTCGATACAACAAACATGATTTTTTTGCCGTTTTTATAGATAATGGTACGGAACCCTTCGTGCGCGAGTCCGACTCGCCTATTCAATATAACCTCCTTTATTTTGAATTACAGCAAGCAAGCGCCGCCGCATAGATCCGACTATATTAGAACAGATCTGTTCCTCTAATATTGTCCTAAATTTCTACACAGTGAGCCCTAATGACTCTGTATGTCGAGGAGCTTCCTATAATACCTCTTTTGTAAATTGTCTATGCTTTTTGATACCGTTTTTTGTATTTTGTCGTTAGTTGTCATAAACGAACTGATAGAAAAATGGCTTTTTAATAAAATATAAAAATCCTAAATCTATCCCGTATATAAAGTGGTCCTTCGAAGGTATAAAATATGTTAACGCGATCAAAAGCCTCAGGAAAATTTGCATCGACCATCGCAGGTGGGCTCGGCCAGTCTATAGAAATGGACACTGAAGGCATTTGAAATTCCTTTGAATGACGTGCCAAAGTCACAAAATATGTCGACGTCAAATAACTTTCCGTCATTTACACGGCCAACGAATAACTCAAACTGCAAAGAGTTTTATACACAACCACAGAACACTTATTTAAATAGATGCTCACACAAGGTAGAACTATTGCCGTTTAGCGGTAAGACCATGGAGTAGTTAATGTTTAAACGTACTTATCGTAACACACAACATTTATTTACGCCCGCCGAGAATCTCGTGCGCTTGAGCGGTGCGCTCCGTGGTCCAGCCCTCGAGAGCGTGTCGTCGCTGCTGTACACGGCGGAACGACCTGAAGAAGTGCTGAACATGCTAGAGCAGATGTTCGCGCTTCCAGAAATGATTGTTTTGGAGATTACTCTTGTGCGTAATCTCCCTAAGATAAGTTACGACCAAAGAGAACTTAATTATTTTGCGTGTAGACTGCGTAATTGTATAGCCGTTATTAACAATCTTGAACAAAAAGAGTATATACATTCAGTAGAACTATTTCAGTCGTTGTTGAGCAAATTAACACCTATTTTATACAGTCAGTTCAAAGACTTTGCGTACCGTAGTGATCCTTCTGTACCGAAGATACAACTTTTATCTGCGTTTCTCGATGTAGAGGCCATCAAACACAATAGGTTCGGTTTAATCCACGACTACAATAAAAGACCTGGAACTCTAACATCAGACTGTAGTAGAAGACCTTGTATAGTTGGTCAAAATAATTTGGGTCACATTTTTACACGCCGTGAGAACGTTCACGTGACATCTACACGTAATCCTAACCCTGATTTGTGTCGTTTTTGCAATAATAAACACAAGCTGTCAGATTGCAAGGACTTCAAGTTGCTAACACTAGATGGTAAGTGGCGCTGGTTGCGCGAGGCAAAAATTTGTTACAAATGTTTAAAATCTAAGACACATCGCTGGAAGACTTGCAGGATCGGACGGTGCGGCGTCAACGGCTGCGAGCGTTTCCATAACCCATTACTGCATACAGCATCGACGCCGCAAACGTCCTGCTCTGCCGACGAGTCTCCTTCTCTTTCTTACAATGTGGTAACAGAAGATAACGCCGCTAAAATCGTTACTATTTCTAATGTCACTGAATCACATTCAAACGATATAACACCGTCTCAGACACGCGTTTATCTAAAAATAGTCCCTGTAGAAGTGAGCGGACCGCGTAGAAAATACGACACTTACGCCTTGCTTGACGATGGATCCACGGCAACCTTGATTGACTCGGAGGTGGCACGTCACATTGGTGCGTCAGGCCCCAGGGAGTCAATCAAAGTTGAAGGAGTTGCAGGTATGTCAACACACAAACCAATCGAACATGTTAACTTCTCTATTAAGGGTAAACACTCTACTGAGGTATTTTCTGTGAATAACGCTAAGGCTATTGACAAACTTTCGCTTTTTACACAAACTGTCAACCAAAGTGAAATATTGAAATATCCACACTTAACCGATTTAGTGGAAATTCTTACGCTAACTGACGCCACGCCCAAGATTCTGATTGGAGCTGAACATTGGTTTTTAACTGTCGGCCGTGAAGTAAAACAAGGTTCTAGGCATCAACCCGTTGCTACCCGCACGGTTTTAGGTTGGGTAGTACATGGTAAATCTAGTAGCTGGACTAAACCAGTCCATTTTGTAAATCACGTCGCTGTTCTTGGTGGTGTAGAGCCCACCATGGACGCGATGATCAAACATTATTTTCACCTGGATTCTATAGGTATCTCAAAGCCTGAGACATTATGTTCTAAGGAGGATAAACGCGCTTTGGAAATTTTAGATGCTACAGCCAAACGTTTGCCGTCAGGCAGGTTTGAAGTTGGCCTAATATGGCGTGAAGGGACTGCAAGTTCAAAAATGTCTGACAGTTATCCTCAAGCGCTTTCAAGGTTTTTAGGTTTGGAACGCCGCATGGCTCGAGACCTAGATTTAAAACAAAGATATTGCAATTTTATAAATAACATGATGGAAAAGGGTTACGCGGAGGAGTGTCCTAAACACAGTAACCACGACAGGTATGATCAAAATAATATCCACAAAACAGTACGCTGGTATTTACCACACTTTCCAGTGATACACCCACAAAAAAAGAAGCTACGTTTCGTGCATGACGCAGCTGCTCGGACCTTGGGAGTCAGCCTGAATTCACTTCTACTTCCCGGGCCCGACCTGCTGCAGTCGCTGCTTCATATCTTGTTCCGTTTTCGTGAAGGTCACATAGCAATAACAGCGGATGTGAAAGAAATGTTTTCTCAGATTAGGATTAGGAAGGAAGACCGCGATGCTTTGCGATACATTTGGAGAGAGAATTCCAGCTGCGAGTTAAAGGAATATAGGATGACTTCTGTAATTTTTGGCGCCGTTTGCAGCCCGTGTACTGCGTTATACATAAAAAATCGTAACGCTCAAGAGTTGCAGAGTTTATATCCAGCGGCAGCGAAAGCTATTGTCAACAACCACTATATGGATGATTTTTTGGGTAGTGTCGATAACTTACAAGAAGCCTCCCAACTCGCAGCTGACATAGTTACGGTGCACAAAGCCGCAGGAATGGAGATGCGCGGATGGGTATCTAATGAGCCTGCTGCGTTAGCTGCCGTTCCTGAGGATCTGCGCGCTCCTCCTCCAAATAATGTTCACATAGGCCCTGAAGCTTTTGTAAGGACTTTGGGACTCATTTGGCATCCTCAAAGCGACACTTTCAGTTTCCGCAATGGGCCGCCGATTCCTGAAAAGCAAAAATTAACTAAACGAAAAGTATTGCATTATTTAATGTGTATATACGATCCTCTCAGCCTCTTGACTCCGCTGGTCATTCAAGGACGTATTCTTTTCCAACAGATATGGAGAACAGGTATTGACTGGGACACAGAGCTGCAACCAGATGTAATTAAAAAGTGGCTGTACTGGTCTCAACAACTGGCTGCCATCTTAGACATCAGAGTTCCTCGCTGGTACAGATGTGGTTTCCAAAACGAGGACATCAGTGACAGGCAGCTCCACGTTTTCGCTGACGCAAGCGAAGAAGCGTATTCCTGTGTCGCTTACTGGCGTTTCACATGTGCCAACAGTTCCGTGAAGTTGTCTCTGATTGGTGGAAAAGCACGTCTCAGCCCTCTAAAACCTACATCCATACCACGCTTGGAGCTCCAGGCAGCCCTGATTGCTGCTCGTTTTGCTAGCGCTGTGTGTAAAAGTCATGTCGTTAATCCAAACTCGATTTATTATTGGTCTGATTCGACCACAGTTTTGTGTTGGATTCGTAGCGACGCGCGAACATTCAAGCCATTTGTAGCTAACCGTGTTGGCGAAATCACGGAAATAACAAACGTCAACAACTGGAAATACGTGCCAAGTGGTTTGAATGTTGCTGATGATGCGACAAGATTAAGGAACCGTACCGAGTTGTCACGTTGGTTTTCTGGACCCAAGTATTTATTATTAACAACCAATGAATGGCCCAAAGAACCATCGAAGTCCGAAACTACATCTACCTTGGAAGAGTTGAAGCCCTCCAAGGTGCATGTAGGGGCTACCAGTCTGGAGAAACCTGCATCGGTAGTACCAGATCCCTCACGTTTCAGTGAGTGGCTACGTCTAGTTCGTGCCACCGCACGCGTCTTTCAAAGCGTGACTAAGTTTCGGACACTTTTGGAACGTAAAACTCAAAATTCTAAAACTATCAATTTCCATAAATCATTTTCACCACTATCATCAACTGAAATGTTCAAGGCAGAGATTACCATTCTGCGAAAGGCGCAAGCCGACTGCTTTGGCGAAGAACTTTGTCTGCTATATGATGTCAAGCCCTTACCAAAAACAAGCAAATTGTATTCCCTATCCCCAGTACTCGACCAGGATGGTATCCTAAGATTGGACAGTCGAATAAAACATTTGAAGAATGCCGATTACGCCAACACATCACCTATCGTTTTGAACGGCCGTCATCCTGCAGTTCGACTCCTTATTTATCATTACCACGTGAAAGCTGCTCACGGTTTTAACGAGCTGGTCGTTAATGAACTGAAAGAGAAATATTGGATCTTCCGATGTCGTAGTGAAGTGCGCATGTTAGCAAGAAGATGCCCATTCTGCATTAGGCGAAAAGCAAAGCCTCAAATCCCACCCACTGGCAATCTTCCTGACGTGAGGCTAGAACACCACAGTCGCCCATTCACTAATACCGGTTTGGACTATTTTGGACCCGTCGACGTATCAGTTGGCCGCCGGCGAGAGAAGCGGTGGATAGCCCTATTCACCTGCATGACAACGCGTGCAGTGCACCTCGAGATAGTTGGAAGCCTCTCAACAGATTCAGCCATTATGTGTCTTCGACGTTTTGTTGCGCGTCGAGGGTCGCCACGTAAAATCTTATCCGACAATGGGACATCTTTTATTGGAGCAAATCGACACCTGCGCGAGTTTTACGGTGATACTGTACAAGATTTTGTTGCTAACAAAGGCATAGAATGGTGCTTTATACCTCCCGCTTCACCGTTCATGGGTGGATGCTGGGAAAGGCTCGTAAAAACAGTGAAATCTGCACTTTTTGTCACGCTTAAGGACAGATCTCCCAGAGAAGAACTTTTACATACCTTTCTTCTTGAGGCAGAAGGCCTGGTAAACTCAAGGCCTTTAACCTACGTCACTGAAAATCAAGAGTGCCAGAGTCTTACACCCTTTCACTTTCTTTTAGGTGCCTCATCTGCCCAGCAACTACCAACATGTTTGGATGACGGTGTTTTTTCACTCAGGAAGGAGTGGCAGAAAGTACTCCGCCTTTCTGAACATTTCTGGAGCAGGTGGCTAAAGGAGTACTTACCTAGTCTGAAGCAAAAGAGACCTCAAGGCGAGCAACATACTAACTTAAAGGTGGATGATGTGGTCTTGGTAGTAGACCCTAACCTACCAAGAGGCGTTTGGCCCATGGGTCGGGTACTGGCAGTATACCCGGGCAGGGACGGAGTTGTCCGGGTAGTTGATGTAGCAACAAAAGGAGGCATATTAAGAAGACCCACCAAGAAGATAGCCCTCCTGAATGGAGAAACTGTGTAGCTTCGCTACACGGGGGGGACGATGTCGAGGAGCTTCCTATAATACCTCTTTTGTAAATTGTCTATGCTTTTTGATACCGTTTTTTGTATTTTGTCGTTAGTTGTCATAAACGAACTGATAGAAAAATGGCTTTTTAATAAAATATAAAAATCCTAAATCTATCCCGTATACTGTAGTTCTTTAATTTTGCATGTCCCATCTTTGCACCATCAAACCCCATGCCGCAGTCATCCACCCCCACATATTAAGTGATATCCGTCTAGATTCCATATTTGGGACAACATTTTGTTCTGCATAAAGGGTTCCATTTCTGCGCCACAAATAAACCCTCCCGTTTTCAGATGATTCAAACGACTTCTCATCAGTGAACAAGGTGTGCTCCCAGTCAAAATCTAAATACTCCCTTGCAAACAACAATCTATTTTGTTTGTGGGTATTAGTTAAATACGGTTTTTTAGCTGGCTTTCTTTGATGCAATCCTTCAATATGCAGAGCTCGAAGAACAGTGTGTGTTAAACATGTTCCCAAACACAGCAGTCGGTATGTGATTGACCTGCGTCCTGCATGTGTAGATCTGGACGCGCTGTGGAAATTAAATAAAACCTCTTTAATTTGAACCCAAGCATTTATTGGTGATAAGTGGTTTTTTTTTTTTTTTTTTTTTTGTTTTTCTGAGCTTACTATGCAGTTGGCTGTTGCAGCCATTACTGCTTCACCGGACTTTTGGGGCGAGACTCTGAAGGAGCCTCAGCCCATGTAGCGCCCAACGCTCAAGGGCTTCCCGCGGCGGAAGCCTCGGCTTGGGTTGTCGCTCTCGGGGGCGTCCCTTCGACCGGCGTGAGTCTCGAACCCGAAGGTGAGTCACCGCCAGGAGGGGAGTTCCCCGTTACGCGGGTACGGTTGCGATTGAGTGGGGGCGAGAAGCGCCCCGGCACTCTTTGATACCTAGTGTATCCTTGTGGGCGCCGACGAACCCGGGGACGTCGGCGTCGTGTTTGGAGGGAGGCCCTATTCGGGGAGGTCGTAGAGACTAATCTCGCAATCCGGACAGCGAGATCGTCATCTGGGGACGTTAGTACGTGCCGAGGCCGCCTAACAATAGTTTTACGACCGTGACCGGGTCGATCGGGGGGACGATACGTTGTGGATTGCACAATTAATCGATTCGGGTGATTTTGCGTACGCTCGAAAAAGCGGACTGCCAAGTCTTTAAAGTATTGGGGAATCGTGGGAAGTTCGAAGTCTCTGTGTAGGTCCGCATTGCGAACGTACCAAGAGGCTCCAGAGGCCGCTCTGAGAAAGCGGTTTTGGAGGGTCTGGAGTTTGTGGAGATTGCGCTTGGACAGCGCAAAGACTACGCTAGCATAAGCTAGTATGGGGCGGATACAAGTTGTGTAAAGATTTAGCTTATTTCTAAGCGACATATTACTATACTTGCCTATCATGGGATAGAGACGACCGAGGACAAAAGCGGCTCGGTCTCTGACTATTTTGGTGTGAGCTTGGAAGTTCAAACGACTATCCATGGTCACACCGAGATATTTGGTCTTATTTTGCCAGGGAATGGCACGACCGAAGAGAGAAAGGGGAGTTGGCCGCGGAGGGCGGCCTAAGGTAAAGAGCACGGCAGAGCTTTTGTCGGGATTCACCTCGATTCTCCATTTCCGAAACCACTCGCCTAGGGCGGTGATAGCGGGTTGGAGTCTCTCAGTGATTCGACTAACTTGCCTATCGGTGGTATAGAGAGCGGTATCGTCCGCAAAGAGGGCTAAATGGGTACCTATCGTTTTTGGGATATCGTAAGTGTACAGAAGGTACAAGATGGGAGCGAGCACGGACCCTTGCGGGACTCCTGCTTGTATGGGACGGGGGGAAGAGAGAGTGCCTTCAACTTTGTAGCGAAAGCTACGATTCGACAAACAGTCTCGTATGATGAGCACGAGACGATCTGGCAACTGAAAGTTGTACAGTTTAAAAATTAAACCGTTGTGCCAGACTTTGTCGAAAGCTTTCGCTACATCGAAGAAGACAGCGCCCGTGTGACGGGTCTTACCTAACGCTGGTTGAAAGCCAGTAAGAATATGTTCCGTTATGCGGAGGACTTGATGGACGCATGAGTGTTCGGCACGGAAGCCAAACTGCTCGTCTATTAAAATGCCTCTGGAGACTATAGCGTTCCGTAGGCGAGCGAGGAGGAGGCGTTCATAGAGTTTACCAAGGGCCTTTAGTAAACTTATGGGGCGATAGGAGGACGGCTCGGTACGAGCTTTGCCTGGCTTATGGATGCCTATAACAATTGCATCTTTCCATTGAGAAGGAAAGATGCAATGTTCCATAGCAGCGTTAAAGATCGCTACTAGGAGGCAGATAAGGGGAAGAGTGAGGCGCTATAGGATATCGATAGAGATACCGTCAGCACCGGGGGCTTTACGGGGGCGTAGGTCTTTGATGACCTGTACGACTTCGTCGACAGTGACAGGGGGCAGGGGGTCTTGTGGAGGCAGAGAAGTTCTGCGCTCCACTTCGCCGTCTACCTCGCGCACGTGGTCGGGATCGAAAGGCTGTGTGCTTAAGGCACATTGGGCTTGGAGGCTAGACGCTAGGCAATCCGCTTTTTCGTCGTCATTGAACGCGGGAACGTTGTTGGGACGAGTTAACGGAGGGAGAGAGTTGGTGGTTTCGGATTTTAGAGCTCTGGCTAAGTGCTAATAAGCTTGGTGAGAAGGAGAGATGTTCTCCATAAGATCACCAAAACGTTGGGCGCGAAGCTCAGCTACAGCGGTTTTTACACGGCGGTGTAAGTCGTTGAAGCAAGCTTTATTTTCGGTAGTGGGAGCGCGATCGCGTGCGCGGCGGGCCGCGTTACGCTCAGTCATTAGCGACCTGATGTGCTGAGGCAGGATTAGGTGGTGATAATCACCAACCGGCACCTGTCGTGAGCACTCGCCAACGGTGGCGGTCAGGTGGCTAGTGAGTGAGTCGATAGCTACGTTTAGGTCGGTCGCGGAAGAGATTACGTTGGGAACGCGGTCTAGATGTGGCGAGCTGGGATTTTCGAGCAATTGCCCAAATTTATCCCAGTCCGTCACGGTTCTAGTGTCGGAAGGAGAGTCCGAAGGGGAACCTAATCGGAGGACGACAGGGCGGTGGTCCGAGTCAAGTTCGTCAAGCACCTCTATAGAGCGAAAGCTTAGCCTTACATTCTTTAGAAGTGCTATGTCCAGTACGTCAGGGTTGTTCCTAGTATTGTGGGGAAAGAAAGTGGGCGTCATGGGAGCGATGATGTCAAACTTTAGTCTGTCAACTAAATCGTCAAGGAGTCTGCCTCTCCGTGAAGTTACAGAAGAGTTCCAGCGGCGATGCTTGCAATTTAGGTCGCCGGCAAGAATGACGGCGTCGCCTAAATTTAAGAGCGACTGAAGGTCGCTCTCGAGCAAGTCTTTTAAGGGAGAGAGATATACCGATGCAATGATGATCGGCCGATGGCCGGTCATCGCTAAGCGGCAGACGGATGCTTCTATATTCGTTAGTGGTGGAGGATCGATAGGGGAGCAATGCAGGGAGCGCCTGTAATAGATGAGAGTGCCTCCGAGATTGGAGGCAGTTCTATCATTACGGACGGTGCGATAGTTCGCGATCGAAGGGGTGCGGACAGCGGGCTTTAGGAACGTTTCCTGGATGAGGAAGACGTCCGGTTTTTGGGACGAGAGGAATTGCGATAATTCCTCTCTTTGGTTACGAAGACCGTTAGCATTAAAATAGCCTAAGGAGACGGACCGGGGTTTTTCGCGCGCGGTTGTGCAATCCATTTTGGTTTTAAGGTTTTGGGGCCACCCTGCGGAGGGCGGCGAAGAAGTCGCGATGCTTAGCCATGAAGCTGAGCATTTGATTGAGATCGGTGAGTTGTACGTATTCGGCGTACACGATCCCGAAATAGGATGGGTCACAGGCCCAAGAAATCTCGGTGAGAATACCGAAATGCTGCTGCTTTGCTGCGTTGCGGGGCAGCGCGAGAGAGGGGCGCGGGGGGGAAGATGCGTTTGCGCGAGAGGCGCTGGACTCGGGATGTCCCGGGACATAAAAGGGGCGGGGTAGGGAATACCCGTGACTGAGACGGGCCCAGGGAGAGCAGACAAAAGTTTGTTTGTCTCTTTCGATTTAGATGCGTCAACTAGCGCTGGAGGTCGGCTCCAGGCGTTGACTGCAGGGAGGGGAGCAGGCACGAGCGGAGCCTGTTGGCGGGGGGCGGGGGGGCGCGATTTACCCTGTTTGGGTTTACGCGAGCTCTGTTTGGGAGCTTTGGGGCACCCGCGGTAATTCGCTGGGTGGCCTTCGCTCCCACAGAGTACGCAAGCGACCGGGTCGGAAGCGTTATCGTGATTGCGATCACAATCCGGAGTGGCGTGACATTTCACGCAGCGCAGTCTGCGTCTGCAGTTGCGCTGTGCGTGGCCATATTACTGGCATCGGTGGCATTGACCTGGGTTCGACCGCTTGTGCAGAGTCTCGACCCGGATGCCCTTGAGGCTGCACACATCTTTAATATTAAAGATGGCTTTGCCTTCAGTGGTCAGATCGAGCACTACGAGCACCATGTCCTAGAACTCTGATTTGTTACGGCCATTGTACATTCGATGTACTTCCCTTACAGGGAGGCCTTGGACGATTAAGTCGTCCTAGACGGTCTTGGAGGAGAATTCCTTAGGAACTCCCCTTATGACTGCCCTGAGAACGCGTTCCTCGGCCAGCGAGTACGTATGGTACTCGTATTTTTGGGCCGTAAGAAAAGCCGTCAGATTTCGGAAATCTGACGGTGTCGGGACCTGCACTTTGATGCTGCGCTCGGCATCATTGCGGGCGTGCGTATAATTTATACGCTTGGCCTTCATAGCGTTAGCTATATTTGGCCAGGCCCCTTTGTCTTTGATGACAATAGGGGGCGGAGATTTTTCCTTCCGTCACGAAGTGGGACGGTCGGCCTGCGAAGAGGTGGCGGCGGGGGTTGTGTCCATGGCGGCTGGCTCAGGGCTGGCCGCCGAGGTGGACGGAGAGGGGGAAGCGCTAGCCACTTTGAGGCGTTTAGCCTCGGAATCGGAGGGAGGAGGAGTAGAAGACTCCTGAGCGGATGCCGCAGAAGCCTTTTTCGACTTGGCGGACTTCTTTCGCTTTTTCCCCTTTTTAGTCCCCAGGCCAAGCACTTTGAAGCCGTCGTCGTCCTCGGACAACGCCGACTCAGCGGACATTACGGTGAGGGGACGATTTGGCACAGGGGCCCGAAGAGCGCGGCGAGCGGCACGCGGGTCGCGATAGCGGGGTTCGCGGGAAAGGGAGCGCGAACGAGTGCGCGAGCGAGAGCGCGAACGGGTACGCGAGCGAAACGGGGAACGCGGCGGCGAACACACCGGCGGCGAACAGAGGGAGGGTACCAACTTGTCATACGCAAAATGGGCAGCCACAGCCTGGGAAGCGTAGGCTTGGACTAGATCTGAGTGATCACGAAGGACAGCCTTGATGATCTCCCCTATCTGGTCCCGAGACATGCCAGTGAGTACTTCGGCCATCGCGGGAGTGGCCGAGGTGTAGATTTTGAGTACCTAGTGACTCCCCACCTTTGCTGGCGAGGAGCAAGAATACCTAAGTGTGGCCAGGCGCCCCGCAGTGCTACGGATTGCCTGGTGTGTACCTAACTCCTACTCCTACGGCCGGGGTTACGTTGTCACCGTTAGGTTTCCCCCCAGCAACGAGACGTTTACGAAGAAGAAACGTTAGGTAGACCGCAACTCTGAAAAGAGCTATACGATCTCACTCACCAGCCCTTGAGCACTCGGAACTGGATTTCTACAAACTAAACTAAACTGGATTGATAAAACGCGAGAATGCACGGAGCGGCGAACCGCTGATGCGGAAATACTACACTAGCGATTTAACACAAAGCCGGACTCAGACCGGGCGAACCGGTAACAGTCAAAGAGGCAAGCGAGGGTCACCGCTATGCGTAGTAGTTCCGCGACTACGAGAACACACACTCACGCACAAAAACACACAGTATCGCTTCGATAAACTTCGCGTTATGGGCGCGTTAAAAAGCGCGCAAACACACTTAGAGCGGGCCGAGAAGCAATTTCCCAGCCAATACACACTGCCGAGCAGCGCTCAACACTCAGGCCGATTTTCCAAGAATTGCGGGCAATGATCCAAACAACAATTCGAGGTCGTCAGCGCTGAGGCAAAACACCACACAGGAATGCTCACCAGCTGAGTCACCACTGCACGGAGCACTTAGAGAGCACGCTCTAGAACACGACCGCACAACACGAAAGTCGAATCGGGAATGTGATAAGTGGTTGCGTAGCAAAGCCGGTATATTGTAGTGCAATCTTAACAGTGCGATGTTTAAATGTAGCTTAAGGCGTACAGTGCCATCTAGTGAAGCATTAGCAATTTAAAGCCTTATAACATTATTAAACTGGTTACTTATGATTTTTATCTGTCTTCACTCTCCTACTAAATACATTAATTGTTGTATGCGTTGTACAGTATGAAACCATTGTTCCACCATAAATCTTCTTTGAGTCAATGTGTCGCGAGAGTCCACTTCGAGGTAGAGTTGATAAATTCCCCTCCTCTTGGTTGCGTGAGACCGAACGCTTTACGGTAATCCACTAAAAAAAACCTAATAGCCAGATTAAAATAAACATTTGTCAAACTACTGAATTATATTTTCAATTTTTTTTTAGATATTTACTTACAAAAAAGTGTTGTATTAAAAAAATATGATATAACATCGAACAAAATACTTACGGTAAAACCAGTCTCATTGCAAATTTGAGATATATTGTACCTCATATTATATAGTTCTATAATACCCATCCTCTCTTGAATATTAATATTGGCCTGCATATTATTTTCAGCAAAGAAATTTAATAAAAACACCAAACAACCTTGTCAACACAAGCAGTAACACATCCACAACGACAAATGGCTACCTATGTCGTGACCGCATCTAACTCAATAGCTAAATAAAAACACCAAACAACCTTGTCAGCACAAGAACCCCCAGAAACAAATCGGCAACGACAAAAATAATATGTCTACCCACGTAGTGTCCGCTACTAACTTAATAGCTATTATAAAATTGGTCTAAGCTGTTTAACTGAACAAGTTATTCATAATTCGTAAAATGTCACAAAAACAACAAGAAAGGCATAAGGTGAGATTCGAATCCACAACCTACATTGCACTGAGTACACGTTAATATCTGATACGTCTATCCACTAGGCTATGGATACAATAATTTTCTTGATATTTCACTAAATTCTAGAAATAAGTAGATTTAACAATAACATTTCTTAGGGCGTTCCATCTCACTACTTTGTAAAAGAAATGTCAGCGGATTGCGTTTCATTATCTCTTGGTAGCAAAATCTAATGTTGACTTTTCATCGTTTCGTCGAAGCGATTTTGCTACGAAATATTGTACCAAAAACCCATGTTGGGCGGTGGGTACCTATTTTGGGCTACTTTTTGACAGCTGTCGTATGTGTCTCGTTCAAAAAATAATAGTAAGTACCTACTGCTGAAATAATCAGCTGTGCTTAGACGGAACGAATATTTTGCGCTTAAATGAGGTTTTGCTATAAAATTGCAACGCCAATCAGACGTAACGTGCCTTCGCATCGTTTTGTGTGAATTTAAGAATGAACCTAATTCAGCCCTTAAGAAATTTACCCAATGTAAGAGGGGGGTGAAATTGACTGAAAACTATCCAGTGGTCATAACTAACCATAGGGAAAGGGTGTACTAAGTGCGATTTAATATAGGTACGCTTTTACACATCTCAATCTACATTAGTACGTTTTAAATTAGTAAATCAGGCCTACGGAACATACAAAAAAATATAATAATTTAAAAATGATCTTTTGGCCATTGCAGCTCGGGGAAAACTGAAGTCGGTGCAAATTGAGAAAATGATAGGAAAAAAACCGGCCAAATGCGAGTACCTAAGGTTTTAGACATTTATTTCTAATAAGAATTTCAATCAACTAATGACTCGGAAACAGCATTACTTGCTTATCATGGTTATGTTGCCTCTGTATTACGATACGGGTTAATTTTATGGGGAAATTCCACAAACGTCCAAGATGTATTCATAATACAGAAGAAATGCATTAGAGCGATTTGTAGTGTTGGACCTCTGGAATCCTGCAAGCCAGCATTAATCCAAAAATATAAAATACTGACATTGCCAAGTATGTATATTTATGAAATAGCTTGTTTTGTAAAAAAGAATCGACATATGTTTAGAAAACTAGGTGATAATGATATATTCTTTTTCTTTCGTAGGTATCCCAATAGATTACGACATCCGCGGACACATACTGCTTTATTTAGCAAGGATTGTTATGTCATGGTTATAAGAATTTTCAATAGAGTAGGGGGAGTGGGGGCTGATTTGTTCACGGGGGTAATTCGCTCACTGCTAATATCGCAAAAATTAGGCGCACTAGCGTAAAGTGTTGTGCTAGGCGTTTGTACCTGCCCGGCACGCCATTTTGCTCACGAGTTTTGACAGCAGTCCGCGGGCATGGGTCATTTTAGCGGGAGTGAGTATTATTTTCGTCATGTTTTATCGGTATTTTAAACAGTCAAACTTTGATATAATATTGAGTGTCTGTTGATTCGTTCCTTTGGCTACCGTGTATTCGCACCGGCCGAAGCAATCTTCGAGTTAGTTCAAAGTGTTTTCGATCTTTCTGCGAACATAAACGTAGACGCTCATTCGAAAGAAACCTTTCTCGCAAGTTGCTCAAACATTGACGTTTTGCGCACTGATTTTATGTCATTATTAGACAACTATAACGAACGTTTATTGGACTCGGATCCTACCGCTAAACCGGATTACAAGTGTCTAATTGCATTCGAGCAACTGTATAGTCGCATCAAGCGACTCCAGTCTCAACATTCGCCCGCGCTCACATCAGCTGTTAACAAAGATACTGCACCGCTGTACAAAGTTATTACCTTTTTCGGGTGACATACGCTCATGGCCATTGTTTTACGCGAGTTTTAAGTCGACCGTCCACGACAACACATCGCTGACAGATGCCGAAAAACTGTACTATCTTTTAGGCAAGCTGTCGGGTAAGGCAAAATCAGTGTGTTTTGGCATTATGCCTAGTGCCGAAAATTATCCTGTAATTATTCAAGCTCTCATAAATAAATATGAAGACAAGCGAATCTAAAACATTGCCCAACGCTTCCGCTCAAAACCTCGAATCGTTTAACGACGAGATCGTTAGTGACGGAGGCCACCTACAACACTACGCCGCGCTGTGAAGTTCATCGCATTCAAAATTTAACGTACAATACATAATTTCGCTTCTTAATCGCTATCCTATACAAATCCCACCCCTATAATTAACACAAGTCGACTTCGTAAGGGTAGCGCGAACCGTGTGTGATCACAGCAAGTCATGCAAGAGACGCCTCGCCCGCCACCGGCCTGGATCGGATGTCAGCTGCTTAAAGGTTAGTGCATGCACGGTTTCTATTTTCCTAAACCCTTGCGAGTCACATTTAAAATCTCACCCTATACAGTCCACTTAAATCACATCCTAAATTCCTTGATCGCCCCATCAATAGTTTTGTTCTATGTTTTCTGATAAAAGTTTTTAAAAACATTTATTATTAAGTGGTAAATTATTTTCATGAAACAATTTCCCTACATTAATTTTGTTTTTAATTCTCAAGTTCGAATCAGCCCCAACTTGAACGAACGAGCCCCATAGTGTGTACGAATAAGCCCCGTGGTGGGGGCTCATTTGCGCAATCTTCCAATGTTTGGTTTTTCCTTAATTACTAATATGGTTTTAAGATTTACGCTTTAGCTTTTTTATGTATTAAAGGCAACTTAATTAGAAAGGCTTTCACCATACTTTCAGTTAGTTCAAGTCAAAGATTCAAGTTCTAGGTGCCTTTGTTTGAAAATTGTGCGAATCAGCCCCCACTCCCCCTACCTGACACCTTCAAAGAAGTTTAATTTAACTTATTTAAAAAAAATTGTGCTCGTGGCTAGTTGAACGATGTTATTACCACGTGAATCATTTTGTAAAGTGACATTAATAACTTTATGATGTTTTTTTAAAAAAATCTTATAATTATATTTTTGACATTCACTCATTTACTTTAAATTTATTTTATTATTGTACCTAAAGCTTGACATTGATATTTTAAGTAAGATTCAGTTTTTAATATATTTTGAATTTATATGTTTAATTTAGTTTGGACTTTTATTATTTAAAAATTTGTATGCTTTGTTTAGATATTTATATAATTTAACACCTACTATAATGTACCACCATAATCTTTAGCAAATAATTGATTTGATTTAGTTTACCTGACTTAGGTACTTATTGTGTAGGCAAGTAGGTTCTTTACACGATTATTAGATATTATTAAATATTTTTAGATATAATAGGTAATGTTTTAGGTTGAATAAGTAATTATTAACTAGGTGCTTATTTTAACTAATTTAACTAATTTTATATATTTCTATTTTTAGGTGTAAGTGTATCTTAGGTATAATAAATACCTAAGATACAAAATACTAAAAAGAAAAGAAAAATATTTACACATTCTTTGGGAAGCATCTAATTAAGTTCAAGGGCGTAGCCAGCTTTTGGGCTGGAGGGGTGTAACATATCGTTTTATGTTACTTTGAAAATAGACATGAAAGTAAATATGGTGAACTGAATTTATGTGCAATACTTAAGAAACTTGAGTTATATTCTTAAGTGAATAGGTGCTTACATCTGTGTTGTGCTTACACAGTTAATTTCGTCTACGGTGACAGGAATCTTTTAACAAGTTCAAACAAAAAAACTTGTTAAAAATATTTAATCTTTAAATATTTCAACTAAGTTTGGTGACTTGAACTATGAAAAGGTCACATACTCAAACTGTATCTTTATTGCTATTATGAATGGAGTATAATTTCATTTTTCACTGTTAAAATGCGAGAGCCTCTGGGCCGTGTGAACGGAATTCCAAGAAGCGAGCCTCGAAAGCGAAGTTGAGAGAGTCATCCTGTGGCAGCAATAGAGGGCAGTTGTGGGACAGTCACCCAGGAACAGCGTTGACGTTTGGACGTGATAGTTTAAAAATTCAAAGGAGTCGGCCAAAAAGTTACAAGTGATATTTTTAGTTACAAGTGATATTTCAATTTACTTTTAATTTAGCATTTAATTTAATTAATTTATTATTTAACTTTACAATTGTGCACTTTAGTTGGAGCCTTCATACAATTGGTAAACAGTATTAATTTTTTTTATTGTTATCATATATTTCTTCTTTTAACTTTTAGATTCTTATTTAATTCACTGATTTCTTCGGATAACTTAGTTTAATAGGATGTACGTAATAAAGACGAATGCATGTTTTATTGATGACTAAAGTGTGAAATATGTATGTCTAAGGGAATTTTCATTAGCGTATGTTCGGGAACGATGGGTCTAATTAATAAACACTACACATACATATGTATATATATATATATATATAGCTTATATATTCATTTAGATGCTGATGCAACATGAGACCAGAGGTGATCCTCTTTCGACTTCCTTCATTTCGTCTGTATTTTTTTTCTCTTATTTCTCAACTGGTTTTATAAATTAGGGGCTTTAGGCCTGAAACGAATCTTAAAGTTTCAGGTAGGGTTTTCTTTCCTTTTAATACAGTTTAGAGAAGTAAATTTCGACAGTGACAGCAGACATCGGACAACGACTGCAATATTTTTGATTTTTCAATTGGTTGGAGTAGGGGGCGAGCTTTTGAAATCGAATTTATTTACAAAAGTGTTTGTGATTGATTGAATGTGTGTAAAATTGTTATGTTATTTTGTTTGATGAGTATTGTTTCAACTGGGTGATTACAACCACTTAAGCATTTAATTTGAAGCTTCATTAAGTGATTTTCAAACGAAATGTTTGAAAAGCTTAATACTACATGAAAATATTTAAAAAACTAAATTATCCTGTCAAGAGCTCAACAACTATATAAAAATGTGTTTATAAGTAAATACATTATCGCCGAGAGACCATAAAATCTATAGGTATTTTTATACCTAACTATTCTTCAAAGTTGTGACTTTTAAATTTAGTCATATCACCGAATTTCATGAAGTAACGGGTATAGATTATCCGTATAATTAACTTATGAACACATCAAATTAAATAATTTTAACAATGAGTGATTACAATTCTCTTGAATACAAGTTTATTTTCACAACTAATTACTTCTAGAGTTGAGAGGAAATTTTAATATCTCAGTTTAACTTTTAAAATATATTTTTTTTGATGACATGCATTTAGGAACTCAAACTCCCCCTCGTATCTGTCGGCGTCCTAAGGGAACTAGGCGGAGCAGGGGGGGTACAATTTCTAATATCGGGAGCATATTAGAAATTACTCCACAACATAGCTTCATCACCTAACTAGCTCAGCGTTCATTTTCGAGTTTATAGCTTCGGGAAATGATGTATGCCGGTTCTGGGAGACTCTTGGAGGAAGCCTTTGACTTGGTCAGCGTGTCGGAATCCAGTTTATGCTAGGCGTCATATAATTGTTTCCTACGTGGCTATGGAATTGGAAATGTTCGTCGCGAGCAGACGTTAGACTAGGTAAATACTAAAAATGTTTGAAATTTGCTTTCCAATGTCGATATTAAGATATTCTATGTCTTAGGAGTCTAGTATGACTTAAGAGGCCTAGGATGTCTGCAGACTTTAGGAGAGAAGTATGATTGTGTTATAGGTATTATTTTAGGGGGAGATTGAACAATCTATGTCTGAGTCTGAGTGTGATACCTGCGAGATGGTCTGAAAATCTGGATAGATGGTTCGAAATTTATATTAAAGATTTCAGGAATCATGTTATGTTAGGTTGCTTAGATATTCTTAATTTTCAGGAGGAAGATTGTATCTCTGGTTTTCTCTTATCTTATATTTGTTTAAAGTTCCAGATTTAAGTAAATATATTATATTTAATATATTTTATTACTATAATTCTACACATACACTTATCATTATACAAGATTTTATACATATATACGTTGTCAATCACACATAATCACAAAATTATGGCGATGTATGATGTTTATAAGGAGAGATGTATTGTGTATCGGAATTTCCAATGAGATTTTAAATGATAGAGAATATGTTCTGATAATTAGATTTTCTTTTCAGCTATAAATATTATAGTATATTATAGTTTCATTAATTAATTGTTTTGTAAAATCTGTTGTTTGAGTTGCTGTTTGTAAAATTCCACGAGAATCGACAAAGGGGTGCAGACGTCACGTGCCTATGGGACTGGAGATACTTCAGGACTATAATGCTGAGATTAATAAAAGCTGAGTATAATTAATTACTATTTGAACTTTTCACTTGTATGTCATTACTTTAATCCTATTCTATCATATAAATATATCGTAAGGGATTATTTATTTTAATTACATTGATTAAATAATTAGGTCTTTTATTGTACTTAAGTAATGCCCGATTTCAGTGAAGTTCTAAAATACGAGGATTAAACAAAAACTCACTGAAAAATTGATTTAGGCTATTTTGTTTTCTTATGAGAAAAGTTCAATTAATTTAGCTTACTGTTTCAATCATTTATGTAATTTAATGTTAATTTATTTCAATGTGTATTAATCAAATTTACTTTCAGCGTCCTTTTTCTTTGATTATGGCCGTTAACTGGCTCATCATAACTCGCTAATAGTTAAAAATTAGTTTACCCCAAACACTTATTTATATTTTTTTGCTTTTTTTTATTTTTAAGAGTGTTTTATTTTTCTGTTACGTAGTAAATAGAGTCACTGGACAGCCTTTATGTGTAGAGATCTTAAATAGATTGCGGTTTTTCTATTTAAAAATCTCGAGGAGAGGGCAACAGATATGATTGGTCAAATTATCATAATTAATTTGGTAATTACAAAAAAGCAGAATTAATTATATCTGTTTGGAGATAAGGATAAAGGGTCCAATTTATTAAAAAAGCTTATTAACCTTAACTTGGTATTTGTAATTTTATTTGTTGATTTATAGTTTCATTTTTTTTAATTTTTATTTTCTTTTAAAAACTAAGACCCAAAAATCTATATTATTAATTATTATGAATCCAATATATACACACTTTTAATTTCTAATTCCAGGAGCAGATAAGTGAATTCAGCGTGGTGTGAGCATGAACGACAAGCGGGAACCTACGAGCTTACTCTGGTTTTACAATGGCGAGACGTCCAATTTTATAGCTAAGTTATAAACTCTAGTATTTAGGATATTTATTTAATTTACGAAAAATTATAATTTATCAAAATCAATTAAAGTCTTTCTTCTTAATATTTTCACGGGGGAAGTTTTACAGGGGGGGGGGGGGGGCAGAGTTGGTACATAATGTTGTTTTCATACGGCAAAAATAGCATTGTAGGCACTTTACTTCATTATAATTCATATGGTAAAACTCTATAAGTGTAGAGCTAATTCCGTTCTTGATTTTGATACATAACATTTTAAACCTATTTTTCAATACGGCAGACACCCAGCTGAAAAATTATTTCCAGATCTGGCCACGTTTATAAGCTATTTCGCGGGTCATTATCACGAATAGATTAGAAATCTTCTTTGCCTTTCCTGAAATATTTTCAACCACCTGAATAGAGGAGTTACGACACCAGACCACATCCAAACAGTGAGGCAGACTATACAGAAGAAGTCCTCGGACATCAGCCCATGTGTCAAGCCTCTTTGGACTATAAGAATGTTGACTGGCGATAAATACGTCGAGGTTTTTGAGATGTTTGTGTGATTCGACAAAGAAATCAGTTCTACAAAACAGTCAAACATGACCTATCCAGCTACAAAAAGGAGTGAAACGAGGGATGTCATGTCCTCGAAACTTGTTACAATGGCACTGATGTCTTTAAGTCTTGATAACTGGATAGGACAAGGCATAAGTAAATGTAAACAGCGAGTAAATACAAAATACCTACATTTTTCTGACGATGATATTATAGTGCAGTTGGGTAAAAATCATTCCGAAAAAGAGGCCGATAGGGAGAGTCCATTTAGGTTAAAGCAGGATTTAGGAAGCTTCGTCACGTCTTTACCTCGTCCATACAGCAGTGCTCTTACCTGCTCTAACCTGCTCTTACCTGCTCTTACCTGCTCTTACCTACTCTTACCTACTCTTACCTTCTGTTTCTGGGACAAGTAGTCCATACTAATATCATAAATGCGAAAATAAATGTGTCTGTCTGACTATTTGTCTGACATAAGCTACTGGAAAACGTCAAGTGTGAGCTGTTTTTTTTTCTATAATTAAGGAGTTGCTGTTGAAATCCTAACCGATAATCGAATTTAGGGCGGGTAAGATAGTTTGAGTCCGTGGGAAGGACATAAGTTACTTGAAAACGTAAAGCGTGAGTCGGATTTTTTCTATAATTGAAAACATGTTGAAATCCTACACCAATAACCGAATTTCGGACGGGCCAAATCACGGGCAAAAGCTAGTAGGTAATAAATAAAGCGATCCCGTGTCAACACGACTTTACATCATCAAATACTGAGGAACTACTTCTCTACTCGTGAAAGGTTGGGCGAACAGTTAACCGTTAACCGTTAAGGTGTTCTCAAATATTCCATAACAGTTTTGAAGAACACGAATGATGATTAAAACAATTTTAAAGGTAGTTTATTCTTATATTATGTAGCACATACATCTACTATTTCAGAACTACTAACAAATACAATAATACTATCCTATATATTATAGCTAATATATGTATATATCTACTTATAACTATACAACACTTAAAATAATTCTCGACTAGAATCTATTTATTTTTAATCACAACAACAGATATGAAATAAAGTATGTGACCCTCACAGTGTAACAACACCTTTACCTTTACTTTTACCTTCACTGAGTAAAAACAAAATACACTAACCTACAACAAAGTTTTACACTGAACCTCGATCTGAAGTCTCCTTAATAAAAGTTTATAAGATTCGGATAAGATCTTTCATAAACTAATATCTGACTAGGAATGTAAAAGACCACATCCAGATCTGTCTATATATATGCTAATATAAAGAGGTAAAAAAAAATTGGTTGTATGAGGGATACTTAAAACTATTGAACTTAAATTAAGGTTGAAAATAAACAAAGAATACTTTTATCCCCAAGAAAATGAAAATAGGGAAAACTATGTAGGTACCTAAATCTTCATATAATATAAATATAGCATTTCAAATATAAATTCAAGAATTTGGCCTCCGACTACAATAAGTAACATCAGGCGCGTCGCTCACTGGTAAGTCGAGGCAGCGTTGTCGCTATGTCTCTTTGGACAGCGCCTTCCCCACACCCGTGCCGCGACTCCAGTAATGAGCACGATGCATCGACACCGCCTCGACTCTTGGTCGTGTGGGCGAACGATTCGTGACGCCTCGCAGCGTGTTTCATACAAACGAATTTCCTACCTGTTTTGGACATTTACTGATCAAATACTGTGAAATTTTGTAGGCATGATCTCAATCCAAATATCTATGTCTGCGGTTTTCCAAAATCCTAAAAAAAGTTTTTATTAACATTTAATTATG
Organism: Apoda limacodes; assembly: GCA_946406115.1. Taxonomy (NCBI): domain Eukaryota; kingdom Metazoa; phylum Arthropoda; class Insecta; order Lepidoptera; family Limacodidae; genus Apoda; species Apoda limacodes. Next base: position 1,852,661 of record OX291550.1, on the reverse strand, counting down.
TTCGAGATCATTTGTATGAAAAACTAGAATCCTGCATAGCTTTGAAACTTTATAATTTATTAGAAAACTAACACACTGCAGACCTAGATATTTAATCCTAGAGCACTCCTTCAAAATTTCAAGGTGTTTGATTTGTAAGTGTCAAAAATAAGCGGGAAATTCATTTGTATAAGACGCGGCGAATCGTTTTCTCTTAAATGAGATTTTAATGTTATTTCCAACTACAAATAATTATATAAGATGGATGTAGGTGTCAAGTAATTTGGTCACCTCCGACTGCAAGTAAATTAGATGGCCGTTAGTGTAATAATGTAATAGGCCTCCACATACAACAAAATTAAAAGGGGGTTTCATTTTATCTCCGACTACAGCTACAACTACCGACCTACATTACCAAAACACCGCGAAAAAATAGGTGGTATAGCCTTAGGCTATTAATTTCTGGGCCTAAGTATTTACTTAGGCCCAGATTAATAGTCGTATCTAAGTAATGTCCTAAATAATACTACTGAAAGTATAACTTGGAGAATTCTATACAATACTTACTACTGCTATTAGTCAAATTTACCAGATTTTCGAAAACAGAAAACCATTTATAATAGCGATAGAAGAAAAATAAGTTTAGGTGGTTATAAATGTCTATCGTTTTTTTTTGTACCTAGAATTCTATACTTTTTTTCATGTCAATTCATTGTAAACATTGGTTTTGTTTATCGACAACGCTGTATGGCTTGTCACCTTTGCCTGCGTGTACCATCGTAGGTACTTATGTAATGTTGTCACAGACAATCCTTGCTGGTATGGAATGCTATATTTCTAACCCGCGAGTAGCTGCCGGCGTCAAAAAACGACCGTGGCTTAATAGGTCTTGCAGAAAAGCTAAAATTCTTAAGCAAACTGCATATGAGGCTTGGACCACGGCTTGTAATAATAAGGATCCGAATATTTCTGGGTTAAAACTCAAATTAAATGCTGCCTCGAGGTTCAGTAAGAAAGCAACTGCCAGAGCAAAATTCCAATTCATCGGCGAAATAGGTGGGAGACTTGCGAGCTATCTTTCTGGGAGTCGTGCTTTCTGGTCGCTTGCCAAAGCTGCCGAAGGGAACTTTTGCCAGTCGTCGTTATCACCACTGCGAAAGGCCGATGGTGACTTGGCCCCTAGTGCTAGTGAGAAAGCCAATCTACTGGGCAGTCTTCTTGCCTCGAACTCGAATATGAACGATGAAGGCGCTAAACCGTATTTGACGGTAGTTGCTCTAATAGCATGGCTCAAATCGAGACCACACTGACCAAGGTCTCTGACTGGGGACGGGTAAACTTGGTCCGATTCAACCCTACAAAGACACAAGTGTGCGCGTTCACCGCTTAGAAAATTCCATTCACAGTGGTCCCATAATTCCAGAACACTCCCCTCTCCATCTCCAAGAGCATTGCGATCCTTGGTGTCGATATCTCCAGCGATGTACAGTTCCGTGATCATTTACAAGATAAGGTGAAGCTGGCGTCCAAAAAACTTGGTGTACTCAACAGAGCGAAGCAGTACTTCACGTCGGGGCAAAGGTTGTTACTTTACAAGTCGCAAGTTCGGCCCCATATGGAGTACTGCTGCCATCTCTGGGCGGGTGCACCCGGATACCAGCTTGGCCCTTTCGAAACGACGGGCTGTGAGAATTGTCGACGATCCCAAACTCACTTGCGGTATCGAGCCCTTAAGTCTGAGGAGAGACTTTGCCGTGTTCTACCGCTTGTACAGTGGGTTGTGTTCTGAGGAATTGTTCTAAATGATGCCCACGGCTACTTTCTACCATCGCACCGCTCGCCATCGGCAGGGAATTCATTCTCACACTTTAGAACCTAAATGGTCGCATACAGTGCGGTTTCAGGGAAACTTCCTCCCGCGAACGCTTAAGTTGTGGAATGAGCTCCCGGCCAAGGTTTTGTGCAAGGACTACAGTATGGAGTTCTTCAAGAAAGAAGTTATTAGATTTCTAAAGGGTCGGCAACGCGCAAGTGATACCCCTGGTGTTGCAAGCGTCCATAGGCTACGGTGACCGCTTACCATCAGGCGGTTTGCCATCTTAGTGGTATAAAAAAAAAAGAAATCCCCCACCCCCTCGCACCTCTCTCATTTGCCTTTATTACCCTTACACAAGTCGACGTAAGCAGCTAGGAAAAAATATTTCATGGATATTTGAGCATTTGAATCCCTGTTTTATTATAATTGACACATTACTTGCTTAGACTGTCCTGAGTAAAGGAAATGCATTACTCAGGCTTAGCTAAGAATAAGAGCATGCTTAGCAACGTGTATGTGTATTTTTAGATTATTCAAGCCTATGTCTTAGCAATAAGTAATACTTAGTCTAAGCAACGGCTATTATAACAGGTGTTAGTTATGTTCGTTGTTGCATTTAATTACATTACGCTTACCAAGCCTCTGTCTTAGATTGTTACTTTGTCTAAGCGCTCACTGCGTGCTTAGCTCCCTTGTTTAATCTCAAAATGACAGCCAGCACTCAGCATCCACCATTTCATAGTGTGGTTTCGACGCACCCGCACCACCATATTTTAAAATAAAGTATGTACCTAAGTATTTTTAAAACCTAAGAAAATAAGTTTGCCTTGAACTTTTGCGAAAAGAAAGTAGGTTAGCAAAATGCTGAAAACGAAGTCTAAGCTTAAAACAATAAGTTTTGCTTTATTGTAGTACCTATATACTAAACTAAGAAAATAATATTTCATTCACAAGATAATTATTTTTATACAATATTAAACTTACAAATAACATAAAAACAATCTCAGTTTTTATGTTATTTGTGAGTTTAATATTTTGACACAGGAAACTTGATTAACTTGACATATTCGGACCCTTAATTTTATTATCGTTTGTCCGGCGTGTGCGGTACCTGTATACTTGTATACCTGTATACCTGTATACTTATATACCTAGGTATCGATGGTGGTAGCGTGGTAAAGGTAGTCGATCGAAGTAGATGTAGAAGTACCTACCATAGAACGTATAAGAAAGAAAGAACTATAAAGTTCGGTGTGACATTGTCAATATCAATAACTTACGTTACGGACAGACCGTTACGGGTTCTACATCCCCTGTCGGAGTGGATCTAGGAGCCCATAATTTATCCGTGTAGCGTAGTGGAGGTGCGTGACGCAGTAGTGTAGATGCGTGACGCAGTAGTGTAGATGCGTGACGCAGTAGTGTAGATGCGTTACGCAGTAGTGTAGATGCGTGACGCAGTAGTGTAGATGCGTTACGCAGTAGTGTAGATGCGTGACGCAGTAGGTATCTTAACATGGTTAGATACACATAAAGCTTATTTTAATAGATTATACAATATCACTTACAAACAAAGGAGATCCTTTTGTAACTGGTGATGTTTATGTTTTTGTTTATGTTTATGTTTGTGTTTATGTTTGTGTTTAGGCCGACACAGTCAAAGTACATCAGAATTATGTAAAATATTAATTAGAAATAATAAACTAAAACCTGTGTTGTGTTAGTGAGTAGCGCAACGCGACGCACTATACTATACGAGTATGTATGTACCTACTATCTACAAGTTTTACAACCACATCGACAAACAGTTTAGTTTGCCTGTGTGTATGTGTGTGTGACACAGTCACAGTAGGTACTTAGTTGTTGTAAGTAATTGTGAGGAGGTATAATAAAGTTGTGACAATATTTATTTAGTGTAGGCACTGATTACATACATAATACTATACTATACTAGTACCTACTCTGGGCTTAAACTGAAACAGTAAACTTTGTATAAGTTCGAGCATAAGCGTAACATCGCGTTAGGTTTTAAGTTAAGGTTGACTTTAGAATGGATACGGGACCGTTTTTATGAAAGCCAAGTTAAAAATACTTTTTAACAAAAAAAAAAACAACCGGCCTCAAAAAGATGCATGAAAAAGGTAAAAATAATTACTTATTGCCAAAAATCTGATCTGAGTTACCGTTTGAAGTTGTTGTTATGCAAGTGAAGTGTGTTTTGAACTATTAAGTACATAGACACAAACGGTAATTCAGATCAGATTTTTGGCAATAAGTAATTATTTTTACCTTTTTAGTGCATCTTTTTGAATGCAGTTGTTTTTTTTTTTGTTAAAAGGTTTTTATTTTTTTCTTTTCAGTGTTTAACTGCTTTTTTTTTCTTGTTCACTAAAAACATCCCTACTTGTAACAAAATTTTATACAATTCATTAACATAAAAGTCATGTTTTACCAGTTTCAAATTAATTATTTTTTTCTCCAAAAGTTTAAGTTTTAAATCCACTTCATCAATATGAGAACACCTCAGGGCCATACTCTTTCGAATAAAAAAAGAATTATTGAAATCGGTTTACAATTGACGAAGAAATCGGAAGACATAGGTATGTAAAAATAAAAAAATATATAGGTACCCGTCGAACATAGAACCTCCTCCTTTTCTGAACCTTTTTTATGAAAGCCAAGTTAAAAATGGGTACGGGACCGTTTTTATGAATGTTAAGTTGAGAATAGGTGCTTACGGAACCGTTTTTATTAAAGTTAAGTTTAGATTTAGACCGTTTTTTAATTGTCACGACTCATCTACATAATTTCCATGGGTACCTACCCACTTAATTACTAATAAAATTATGTTTAGGCAGATTTTATAGTCTCTCTTAAAATCTAACAATAATATTTTTCTGTTTGGTGCAAGAATTATCTTATACATATGGCACTTGATATGTCCGAGCCACTCTCGAAGTGTCGTCCCTCGCCTACGCTCCGCACCTCGCACGTTGCACATTTAGCTAATTATTTAATATAATTATGTCAAAATTAAACGTTGGAATGATTTCCGTGTTTTGTCTCGTCTCTAAGCAGCGGCGCGGCGGGCTCGTCTCGCTCTGGTCGCGCCCCCCCGCCTCCCCCCGCGGACAGCGCGGCGTCCACTGACCGCGCCCGTAGCCTCGTCCCCTCCGCACACTCCAGCCTCTCCAGTCGCCTCATTACTTCTTCCGAAGCGTTGTAAAATATCAACTCTCTTTCTTCTTGCTCAAATTTCTTAGCGAGACGTTCCAGGGCCTGATTAAAAACATTGATAAAATTATTCCGGGAGCAACAGAACTACCACACAAAATAATAACGTCTTGTCTTGATATTAAAGAATTAGAAAAAGGACGGCATTTAGATCCACCTCAATTGGATTGGCATTGGATTTTTAAAAATTGTATCTGCGCTAAAGAAACTAGATTTATCAAAATCAAAATTTTTTTAAAAATTGGATGCCCTAATGAATCCTCCATATTAAATAAAAAGCCAATAACTCACAAAATATAAATATTGCTAGGTCAACGGGAGGTACCCCATAGGTTTTGATTTATTTGCGAATGCCAAAATATTCGACAAAAATGGCCGTATTTTTTTACAGCTTTAAGAGACCGTAGATCTTTGTATTTGATATTAATTTCTTTAAAAAGGGTCTTAACGGAAAACGGACAACAAAGTGATCCTATAAGGGTTCCTTTTGTCCTTTTGAGGTACGGAACCCTAAAATTAACAAAATCCAGTAATAGGTATAAAACTATTGGAACTATTGGCAGCCACCAAATGCTTTTAAATGATTAATATTCGTGTTATCTTTCTCCTTTTCGTGCTGTTAATTCTTTACACAGCTTTTAAAAAATAACCCCCTAAAAGGGCGATATAGGCCAGAAAGTTATTTTTCTAATACTTACTAAAGATGTGCATTTACATGTGTTCCATTCAATGTCATTTACATTACTATGAGATATATTTGTTATATACTTCATAAGTAATTTATGCCATAATGACGCCATGAAACTTAGATTTTTTAATGTAATTTAACGTTTTTACCGTTTTTTAGTCACATTCTTTGACTTTTTACTACAACTTAGAGTCAATGCACTAGATAACAAGCTATTCTAATTATTTAACCAAATCTCTCGAGCAAATGCGACACGCTTTAAAATTTGCACAAGTGTTGAAACAATGGTTACTTCCAGATTTTGTATTGCAATCAATAAAATAAATGAAAATCGCTCAGTAGGGTAATGCACTAGGCAAAAGCAAGTTTTATTACATATATTTTTTTCAATACTTAAGACGCTATAGTTTGGCCATAAAATTTGCACAAAAACGAACTGCGGGGCGATTCAAGTCAGTAAAAACCTGGTTCCGAGGTGACTGTGACATGGATTGTCCATTTCCTTTACGTTTTACTGAAAACATGTGTAATATAACTATTTAATCAGCAATGTAGGTCATATATATCAAATTATTCTACCTTTTTTTTATTAAAACATAAAATAAACGGACAATGCATGTGACAGTCATATCGGAACCAAATAGTTTACACTGACTTGAATCGCCCCGCACAAAAATGATGCTTTAAATAATCTTTAATAAATTTGTTACAAATGGTCATTATATTATATTATCAATATTTTAAAAGTAGATAATATTGTTTTATCCTAAATATTATATTATGTTATATTATTATTATTATATATCATACTTAATTTTGTCGATACAAGTGGAACAAAGCAGAAAAGTAAGATTATTAGGGTTCCGTACCCAGAGGGTAAAAAACCCTATTACTAAGACTCCGCTGTCCGTCCGTCCGTCCGTCTGTCACCAGGCTGTATCTCATGAAGCGTGATAGTAAGACAGTTGAAATTTTCACAGAAGATGTATTTCAAGATATTTTCAATTTAAAGATATATAATTAAATTAAGATAAAACAAATATTTAAGGGGGGCTCCTATACATCAAACGTGTTTTGTTTGCCGGTTCTATAGATAATGGTATGGAACCCTTCGTGCGCGAGTCCGACTCGCACTTGGCCAATTTTAGTAAATTCGTAACACCTGTCTACAAAGTGAGATTAGTTGAGTCACAATAACAGTTACCAACCTAAATGTATGTACTATGTCCACTATTGTATTTTTTTATTTTTGGTTTCATATAATATTTTATTTAAGTAGAATTTAGTTATGATATTAATGTTATTTTTAATTTCATATAATATATTTATATCTTTAGGGTTCTGTACCTCAAGATCAAAAAAGAACCCTTATAGGATTCGTATGTCCGTTTGTCTGTCTATCTTTCAGGACCCTTTTTCTCAGAAACGCATAAAGGTATCAAATTGAAATTAATATCAAATACTAAGTTCTGAAGTCCCTTGAAGCTTTAAGCTGTAAATCAAGCTTCTAAGTCAAGGCATTAAAAAATTACGGACATTTTTGTCGCATATTTTGATTACCATTTGACAAAATGAACTGTTTTTATGGTTATTTTTGTAATATATAAATAGGTGGTGTGCGAAGTACTTCTTGCTCGTATACCTGGCGCGATATACTCGTACCTTCCTAACTACAATATATTTATCAACAGAATTACAGACCTAGGTATAGTTTTAGACACTAAGTTACGTTTTAACCTGCACAGGAATAATCTGTATTTATAAAAATCAATCTCTGTTTCCCTTGGTCACGTTTACACGACTGCACCAAATAATGTTATAATTTCTTTTTTGTTGTGTTTGTTATTATTATTATTATTATTATTATTATTATTATTATTATTATTATTATTATTATTATTATTATTATTATTATTATTATTATTATTATTATTATTATTATTATTATTATTATTATTATTATTATTATTATTATTATTATTATTATTATTAGGGTAAAGTTTTTATGAAATGCGAGTCTGACTGCGGGTAAACCGATTGTAATGAAATTTTGGTAAATTGTTGTGCGCGCGTCGCCAGGGAATTAGGACAACTCTATCGCAACAGGTGGCGCGCCAGTTGTTATAAAAAAGAGAAATAACGTTTGCGGGGTCAGCTAGTATTGTAGATAAATCTTTTAATTTGCTTTTTAGCATAGCCTAATTAAACCTATTTAGACCAAAAAGTAAAGATAAACCTTTAAAAAATTAAATCGCCAAAAAAGAAAACGAAAACCGATAAATAAACCCAAGTTTTTTTTAGACTTAATAACGTCTGTAATTATTTTTTGTTTTTTTATTTATTTTTCATCCAAACTTACAACTGTCATTACAGGTTTTATATCCCCAATGCGATGTTGTAGATAAAACTAACTTATTCTACTTTTTACTTGTAATAGAAACAGATAATAAATAGTGCTATTTTTATGAATTCACTCAGAACACAACAGAATAGGTCCAACTCGTCCGCTATGAGATTCAGAGTGCTTCGTTTACCAACGCGGTGCGGCCCCGCGGTACGGCCAGCAGACGCGGCCGCCGCCTCCTCCATACATACCTGTCCGGAATATACAAAGATACGCGCCCTAACACTTGCGGGTTACATGTCTTTCCCCTCAGAACTTTAAAAATATATTAAACTAGAGCCATTTCTCTTCTCACCTTTAGTTTGTTATATCCCACCATATCTAAAATCAATAGGGTAGGATACTTATTTGGGTGTACTTATTTTCGTGCGGTGCCCAAATGGCTGCATTATATTCTAATTGACTCTGAACCAAAGCGTTATACAAAGCGACTATAGCTTTAATATTTGTGAAACCTTTAGCCATACGAAGCATAAACCCTAGTTTCCTATATGCTTTTTTACATATACTAATAATGTGCTCCCGAAATTCTAGTTTTGATGTAAAATTTACCCCTAAGTCTTTGACCTCTGTGACTCTCTTAATCGGTATTCGTTCAATATGATAATTATATATGATTGGATTTCGCGCGCGGCTGAACGTTATTGTCATACACTTTAAAATATTAAATTGCAATAGATTTTTTTGCTCCAGGTCACTACTCTATCAATATCTTCTTGTAGTTTTTGACAATCTTCCATACTTACAACGGTGAGATACAGTTTTAGGTCATCGGCAAATAACAAGCATTTTGCATTTTCGATGATGCTATGTAGATCGTTTATCATTAGTGTAAACTCTAAAGGACCGAGTTAATTCCTTGGCTTACTCTAGACCTAGTAAAATAGTCTAGTTCTTAACTATCCAACCTATAGCCCGCATATTCTACGTACTGTTGTCTATCTTGCATATAACTGGCGAAGAAGTTCAGTAAATGAGGAGTAAAACCAGCTCCTGCCAACTTCCCAAGTAACGTGTCGTTATCAACTAGGTCGAAAGCTTTTTTATAGTCGAAATAAGCGCCATCTGCTTGTTTACCGCCGTCGACTGCAACTGTGATATCACCCATGTAGTTTATCAGATTGCTGGTGGTGCTTCTTTCTGGTCTAAATCCATGCTGCGCGTCATGAAGTTGCGCACTTACCTGCGTAAATATTTTTTTTATGCACCGCCGCCTCTAATACTTTTACCGGCGTTGATAGTACTGTGAAAGGCCTGTATTCGTCTACACTCGACACTGATACTCACTTTGGTACTGGAACGACTCTAGTTGTTTTCCATCTATCAGGAAAGACTGCCGTCATCAAGCTTTGATTGAAAATGTACAGGAGTGGTCTACTGAGTACTGACCGACAGTCTATAAAACTGTATGGCAGAATACCGTCTGGCCCAGCTGACTTTTTTGGCTTAAGTTGTTGCAGAGCTTTATCCACGTCATCAAGATGCAACAGTTCCAGGTGGACTCGTGCCGCTCCATTCTCTCTCCCTGCTTGCCTTATGGCTGCCTCCACGTTTAGCTCGGGCTTTTTTGAGCTACAAACTGAGTGAAAATACTGTGCAGCCGGTCTTTAAACTGTTTTTGTGCGAACGATATCAAATTTTTTACCAGCTTTCTACACTTTGAAAACGCCTCGTAGTCTATGCGTAAACCACTAGCCTTATACTTCCTATGAAGCTTAGCCTTTAATTTCATACTGCCAATTATCTCTGCCGTGTACCACTCGGGGTAAATATATTTCGAGTCAACGCGATTACTATGTTTCCTCGGGGCACAGTCCTCTATGATTCTATTAATAGTTATATAGAAATAGTTCAGACTTTCGTCCAAGTCTAACGTATACATTGGTGTCCAATCTATAGCCGCTATTAACGAGTACAGTAAAGAAAAATTGGCTTTATGGAAATTCCAACCAGTTGGTAATGCGCATTTGTGTGTACTTGAGTCAAGTGATGACGGAGTCGGCGAACGCGCTCGCCGTCGCGTCTATTTTGAGTCGGCGCTAAACAAAGAATCAATTTATTTATTTTATTTATTTATTTAAGGATACAAACAGTCGTTTACAAATAGTTTAAACAAAAAAGACACACAGAAAGACCTAGATATCCATAAATTAACACATTAGATTGTTAGTAAGCAAATGTTTGAGAAGGTAGGTAACTTAAAATAATTAGGCACTAAGGTAAAAAATAAATAAATACCAATTTAAAAATTATTTACAATACTTCATTAATTAAGCTATCTAGTTTTAGAAATTTAGTATCTAATAGCATAATTTTGATAGCTTAGCAAAAACCTATACTGTTCTAATAATAAGTAAGTGGTAGTAGAGTTTAGTTGTTGAGTAGAGCAGCTCGTATATTTTTCTTAAAGTTATATAAAGAAAGCCCAAATACATCGGTTGCGAATAACTTATCATTATAAGTTTTAAAGGTGCGTCTAAAATAAGAGTGCTTGGCATAATTAGATTTACAAAAACTAAGGTAAAAAAAATATTCTTAGAACGAGAGGATGCACGAGGGACTTTAAAAGAAACTTTTTCCAAGAGGCAAGAAGAATCGACATGGTTATGTATAATTTTATATAGGAAGATAGCTTCTAAGTATACGCGTCTGCTCTCTAAATTAGGTATGTTATGTTTAGTAGCAGTGTTAGCGTAACTTATAAAATTACCTTCGGTACGATATGCTAGTGATTTTAAAAACTTATTTTGTATCCTTTCGAGACGTTGTATATGTATTATGTACTGAGGGTTCCATACAAGGCTACCAAATTCCATAATACTTCTTACGTTACTGTAATAAAGGACTTTGAGAGTAGAGGCCTGTTTAAAAGCTTCGAGAGACGTAGTATAACACCAAGTTGCTTAAAACTATTTGAAATAATATTATCAATATGTAGATTATAATTTAATTTAGAGTCAAGAATAATGCCTAGGTCTCTTACCTTGGTCTCTCGTTTTATAACCGTGCCAGATAAATTATAGTTATATAGCAGAGAATTACGTTTACGAGTAAAGCTTATAACGCAACATTTGTCAGGGTTCAACAATAAACTGTTCGACTTACAGTAATTTGAAAAAGTGTCAAGATCAGATTACAATTCCTCACAGTCATTTTGACATGCATGCAATTAAAATATAAATTAGGTAGATACTTATAAGAAAATGGTAATTCGAGAGACTTAAAATATTAATTTCTTGTTAATTTTTTATGGCGGTTTAATTTTTTGTTCAATTTTTTTTTAATATAATGACTACCTCAAACGTCTTCTAGATCAAAAGATGTTAAACTTTCTGATACATGCCGCACCAATTATGCGTGCCGGCCCGTTAATTATAACTTAAAATAAAAATAGTTATTTTAATGGCTTCCTATTTACATTACACAAAAAATAGTTTAAAAATGTATATATTTCATTTGCCATTACAATTTTCTTACAATAAAATTTACTTTAATTATAAAATAAAATAACCCAATGCGGTTGCGTGTATGTGTGTGTGTTTGTGTGTGCGTGTGTATGTGTATGTGTGTAAGTACCTGAGCGGCGCTGTGGTCGAGGAGCGCGAGTGCGGAGCAGTCGACGAGCACGGGGCGGGCAGGCGCGCGGGCCGCCGCTGTCAGCGCACGCCGTTCGAACCGCGCCACGTTCAAGTACACCAGCGCCAGCGTCGGCCGCACCACCACCACCTCACCGCTCCTACCCTGCGCACGGTCACACACACGCTGAGCTATATTTATTTTACTTATTATTTTTTTATTTAGTTACGATGACACGGACGGTCGAGTACACGGCGAGTCTTAAGGCAGTAGTTACGTGAAGCCTATGCAACGATTGGAAGGTTATTCATTTACGATCTCTGGATACGAACCCAATGTTAATCAGTATTTTTCAAATTCGAAATGAGTTAAACTACGAAAACGAAGATCCATTATTTCCTTTAAGGGTAAATACCTTGAGAGTGACGGCGACAGTGACGGGCCGCATAAGTCGGTGCAGCAGCAGCGCCAGCGCGCACAGCGAGCCGGCGAGAAGGCCCAGCTCGACCGAGCGCCACACGCTTACCGCGAACGTGGTCACCAGCACCGCCAGCTCTCTCTTGCTCGTGCGCCACAATCGCAACAATATCGGTACATCGATCTAGAAAATGTTATTTGATAGAATTATGAAAAATTATGTTTTCTGTAGATACTTACCTATCATATACATCTCTATCTTTCTTCTAAGCCAGACTTTTTTATTCATATTTATTTTAACATCTAAATACATATTTTAAATCTTAAGATAAACAGAAGCTAAATAAAAATCTTTACTTAAAATAACTAGAAACCGAGAAGTATTTGAACGCGTGTGCGTGTTGCGTGTTGCGTGTTGCGTGTTTTGATTGCGTGCTGCGTGCTGTGTGCGGACGTGACTTCACGTCGGCGTTGTCGGTGTCACATTGGCTAGTATTGTTTACTCAGGTTACATTTACCAAAGCAAATTCTTTAGTTTTAATTACCATAAATATGACGGCGCAGATGAGGACGGAGGAGAGGCAGGCCTTCGGTATGAAGTAGAAGTATTTCGTCATGAATATAAGCGCGAGTAGAGTTATTATACCTGAAAACAAAATGGGTTATTACATATTTATATAACTATGCCGTACGTAGGCCCTAAGGAAAATTGAGCTAACTTACGGTTTTTGGTGTCAGATGTTTTTGATAACTTTGTGTGAAATGGGGTGTAGTGTGTTTGTGAATATGAATGTATTGTGTTTCTCTGAATCACTGACTATTATCAACTCAATATAATTATCTGTAAAAAACTATCAACTCAATATAATTATCTGTAAAAAACGTACGGCAGCCGCGCCTTCTGAGAAGTATTCTGAGTGACTGAGCACGCGCACACAGAGTAGACGCGACGATCCTATCACGCCAGTCCGACCGACGAGTCATTGATCTTTCCCGAACAAACCCCCGCCCAGCCAGACCGTGTCTGGATGAGGATAAGCCGAGCCAGAGCCATCAATCAACTGGCAGTCAGGAAAGCGTCGCGACGGCACGCTGCGACCCGCGGGATACCGTCCGAACCGGGGAATAATTGCACTATGCGACCTAAACGCCATTGCAAAGGCGGTAAATTTGAGTCCTGTAAGAGGACAAGGTCTCAGACTCGCGGGGGGTTGGTTTTATCCGTCCACCGAATTCGTTGCTGTAACAAATGTAAGTATTCTGAGGACCATCGACGGTGGAACAATTGCGTAATTTGTTTAAGCAACTGAAAACGGGATAACCGATTAACTGACACATCTATGAAGGGGAATTCAGGCAAGGAGGTTAAAGGACTACCGATCCAGAAATGGCCTGGAGTTAGCGGTTCCAGGTCATTAGGATCCGACGAGATCTGACCAAGCGGTTGTGAGTTCAATACCGCTTCGACATTGCAAAATACCGTTGGTAATTCCTCAAACGTGAGGACCGTTTCACCAATCTCACGATGGAGGTGAGTTTTGGCGACCTTGACAGCTGCTTCGAAAATACCGCGTCACGAAGGATAGCGGGGAGGATCAAAAATCCAAGTCACGCCCCGTTTAGACAACTCCAAGTCAATATACGTGTAATTGTCCGACAAAAACTGAAGGACCTTTGAAATTGGTGCCACAGTCCGAGCGAATTAAATGAAAGAGCCCACGCCGACTGACAAACTGCGACAGACATCTGACAAAGGCCTCCGTAGACAAAGCTGAAACGAGCTCCAGGTGCACAACCTTACAAACCGCAACATTAAAAACCGCACAAACAAACAGACGCAAACGCATAAACTGGCTTAACATGTCTGGCATTGCGAACTCTAGACGTCTTCACCAAAAACGGACCCGCGAAATTCAACCCAACCTTAGCGAAAGGTCAAGCGGGGCGAACACGATCGGACGGCAAGTCACCCATTTGTGGCTAAGTCAAGGTTCCCTTTAACCTATAACAAGGGATACATTGAAAAATCAAAAATTTATAAAAATCTGGCGGACAAAATCCAAAAAATGCCTACGTCGATGATATTTGTACGGGTGCTTTGTCTGTAGAGGAGGCGTTATTCCTGAGGGATGAGCTAATCGGCTTGTTACGTGCAAGTGGTTATGAATTGAGGAAATGGATTTCCAATTCACATGCCGTCTTAAAGGCTTGCCGTCAGAACACCTGCAGGAGCCCCACCTCTTCCAGAATTCTGAGAAACCTGACTCCATCGCGGTCCCCAGAGTTCAGTATCGGCCAGTTCCAGACATCTTCACCTACTCGGTTGAACCGTCAGGTCAGACACAATGAAGATGTGGACTAAAAGGCTGGTTCTGTCCACAGTAGCACGTGTCTTTGATCCCAATGGATGGGTGGCTCCTGTAGTCTGTCTGTCTGTAGGAGCTCTGGATTTCTGGTCTCGACTGGGATACTCCGTTGACCGGAGACTTGTTGTCTTACTGGCTACGCTTTTATGAGACACTTTCGGACCTTCAATATGTCTCCGTGCCTCGGTCGATCTTACCCCCAGGTCGTTATCGGGCCAGTCTTCACGGCTTCTCTGATGCGTCGAAATCCGGTTATGTGGCTGTCGTTTATCTCCGCACCGTTTCAAAGTCAAAGTCAAAGTCAAAATGCTTTATTCAAATAAGGATTTTACAATCACTTTTGAATCATCAAGTTATAAAATATTATTTTTTGAACCCTCCCGCCGGTTCACAATATTGTTGATTTCTACCGAGAAGAATCCGGCAAGAAACTCGATAGTTACTCTTTTAAAAACACCATCAATAATACAAATAAACTAAAATACAATTAATGTTTTATATAAAAAAATTTTAGTCGTACAATTTTATGTTTTTTCCATTTTAATTTGGTTTACCTATGCATCCTGTAATTGAGCATCATCAGTCCCAAAGATTTTTATCATTTACATAATCTGAAATATTGTAGTATGCCTTTTTACAAAGTACCTGCTTGATAAAAGATTTAAATTTACTTATTGATAGATTTTGAATTTTATTGGGAACTTTGTTGTAAAAGTGTATACATTGCCCCATAAAAGAGTTACTTATTTTGTGTAGACGTGTATTATGCACCAACAGCTTATTTTTACTTCTAGTATTTACTTTGTGAACGTCACTTTTCTTGCTGAAACTATTGATATTTTTATGTACATATAAAAGATTTTCATATATGTACTGCGACACTAAAGTAAAAATTTTTACTTCCCTAAACCTATCCCTCAGAGATATCCTAGATCCTAATTTATAAATAGCACGAATTGCCCTTTTTTGTAACAAAAATATTGTATTTACATCAGCAGCGCTACCCCACAATAGGATACCATATGTCATTAAACTATGGAAATAGCTAAAATATACTATTTTTGCAGTGTCGACATCGGTCAATTGTCTTATTTTCTTGATCGCATACACAGCAGAGCTAAGTTTTTTGGCTAGGTTATGAATATGAGGACCCCATTGAAGTTTGGAGTCCAGCGTTATGCCAAGAAAGACTGTTGAATTAACAAGTTCTAATTGCTCGCCATTAATATTAATACATGTCTGTCTCTGACTAACATTTGGTAATGTAAATTTAACACATTTGGTTTTTTTTTCATTAAGTAATAAATTATTAGCGTTAAACCAATTTACAATTTTAGAAAGGGCATTATATAATTCATTATAACATGTCTGTCGCCTCTTAACTTTAAAAAGCAAAGAGGTGTCATCAGCAAATAAGACAATGTCATGGTTTTTTACATTATATGGGAGATCATTAATGTAAATAAGAAATAGAAAAGGACCTAAAATTGAGCCCTGAGGGACTCCTATAGTGACTGCTGATCCCGGAGATCTTTCACCGTTGACATCTATTTTCTGTACTCTCCTACTCATATAGGATGTCAAAAGGTCGAGAGCTTTGCCTCTAATACCATAGTGATGTAGCTTCCTGATGAGATTTTCATGTTGAACACAGTCAAATACCTTAGATAAATCACAAAACACTCCAAGGGCGTTATGCGAATCCTCCCAGGCGTTATATATATTTTTTAATAGTGCCACTCCTGCATCGGTTGTGGAACGGCCTTTCATAAAGCCAAACTGTTTACTACTAAGTAGCTCATTAATACAGAAATGGCTTAACATTTGACAAAGTATGATTTTTTCAAAAACTTTACTGAGTATAGGTAGTATTGAAATAGGCCGAAAATTATTAGGATCTGTTGAACTACCTGATTTAAAAAGAGGTATAACTTTGCTAAGTTTCATCTCATCAGGAAACACACCACTATCAACACAACTATTAAAAATAATGGCTAAGGGTTGTGCTATAACATGAATAATTGAATTTATAGTTTTTACAGAAAGTCCCCAAAGGTCTGTGGTGTTTTTAATTTCTAATGTTTTAAATGTATTAATGATATCCGTAGGACTAATGTTTTTAAATACAAAGGGAACGTTACATTCAGGAACACTAGTTTTTAATAATTTTTCTGCTAAGATTGGACTTGAGTTTAGATGTTCAGTTGTTTTAAATGGGATATTCCTAAAAAACTGTTCAAAGGCAACTGCTACCTCAGAATTTGTTTTAAAACTAGCATCATCTACAATCAACTCAAAGGCCTGACAAGAATTCCTAGCTTTACCAGTTTCATTATTTATTATGTTCCATGTAGTTTTTATTTTATTTGTTGAATTTTTTACTTTATGTCTGAGGTGGATTGCTTTTGCAACAAGACAGACCTTTTTAAAGGTTTTTGAGTATTTTTTTAAATATTCCCTAAATATTTGGCTATTATTACTTGTTTTTTCTTTATATAATTCATACAGTTTACGCCTACTTTTATGAATACCTGGGGTAGCCCATTCACTAAAACTAAAGCGACTGGAAATAAGTTTCCGTTGACAGCAATGGTCATGTCGGCGTCAGTCTGGTGATCGCAAAGAGTAAGGTTGCACCTTTGCGGACCAAATTGACAATTCCCAAGTTGGAGTTATAAGGAGCTACATTGCTGACTCGACTCCTCAATCATGTCTTCTCCACCTTGGGTCAATGGGTCCAATATGACTCCGTCACGGCATGAACAGACAGCCAAATCGTGTTGTCTTGGTTCAAGGCGTCCCTTCATGCCCTAGAGACCTTCGTGGCCAATCGTGTCTCACAAATCCTTCTGCGGTGTCTCTGGATTGGCGTCACGTGCCAGGGTCCTTGAATCCCTCTGATTGCGCTTCACGGGGCCTGATTGAGTCTCGCAAGTCATTAATCACCCCCTCTGGTGGGGTCTTGACTGACTGGCCTCTCCCTCTGCCGGGGCTAAAGGTCTTTGCTGTTGAGCAGACTGTAGCCACTTCACCGAACTTCTTACTTAATCGGTTTAGTTCTCTCAACAAGCTCGTTGGTGTCACCGGTTGGATTAAGAGGTTTCTCCACAACTCACGGAACAGGTCACAGCCAAGGACGTCTTCAGTATTGTCTCCTTAGAGCGTCAGGATGCCCTCCTCACCTGTGTTCGACTGGTACAGGCCCAGTCATTTGGAAAGGAAATTCGTCTGCTCCGTTCACAGAACGGGAAATTGCGGGGAAGTCTTGCTCGTCTCAATTTGTTCCTAGAGAGCGAGACTTTTGGATTTGTCCGCCAGACGAGCAGCTCGCAGCGTCATCTTTAAATGTATCCCTTGTTATAGGTTAAAGGGAACCTTGACCCAGCCACAAATGGGTGACTTGCCGTCCGATCGTGTCCGGCCCGCTCGACCTTTCGCTAAGGTTGGGTTGGATTTTGCGGGTCCGTTTTTGGTGTAGACGTCAAGTGTTCGCAACGCCAGGCAGGTTTAGGCCTATTTATTTTCCAAGGCTGTGCATCTGGAGCTCGTTTCATGTCGCATGTCTGTCGCGGTTTGTCAGTCGGCGTGGTCTCCCTCATTAAATTCGCTCGGACTGTGGCACAAATTTCAAGGGTGCAGATCGCTATCTGAAGGAAGTCCTTCATTTTTCGTCGGACAATCACACGTATATTGGTTCGGAGTTGTCCAAACGGGGTTTGGCTTGGATTTTTGACCCTCCCAGCTATCCTTCGTGGGGCGGTATTTTCGAAGCAGCTGTCAAGGTCGCAAAACTCACCTCTGGCGTGTGATTGGAGAAACGGTCCTCACGTTTGAGGAATTACAAACGGCATTTTGCAACGGCGAAGCGGTATTGAACTCACGACCGCTTTGTCCGATCTCGTCGGATCCTACAATGACCTGCAAGCGCTAACTCCAGGCCATTTCTTGATCGGTAGTCCTTTAACCTCCTTGCCTGAATACCCCTTCATAGATGTGTCAGTTAATAGGTTATCGCGTATTCAGTTGCTTCAACAAATTACGCAATTGTTCCATCGTCGGAAGTCTTCGGATTATTTACATTTGTTACAGCAACGGGTTCTGTGGACGGATAAAACTAACCCCCCACGCGTCGGAGACCTCGTCCTCTTAAAGGACTCAAATTTACCGCCCTTGCAATGGCGTTTAGGACGCATCGTGCAATTATTTCCCGGTCCGGACGGTATCCCGCGGGTCGCAGAGGTCATGGTAGGGGATTCAGTGCTGAAGCGTGCCGTCGCGACTCTTTCTCGATTGCCAGTAGATTGAGGCTTTGGCTCGGTTTATCCTCATCCAGACACGGTCTGGCTGGAGCGGGGGTTTTTTTCTGGAAAAATTTATTAGGTTGGAACAAGTTCTATCGGATTGTGTGTCGCGCCTCTCTGTGTGGACCGGCACCTCAGTCAGCCACATATAATCTGTCCAAAAGGTCGCGGCTGTTGTTTTTCGATATAATTTTATATTTTATAGTGAAAGTGAACCAATAATCACAATACAGACATTTACATACACACTACATACAATCGTACACTAAAAACGTTATTATAAAAGACATATCTGACGCCAAAAGGGGTAAGTTCTTGTAATTTTAACTTGTGACCCAAAATTTCTTAGCATTCTCGGCTACACTATCACTTTGCCAAATTTCATCCAAATCGGTTCAGTGGTTTAGCTGAGTAAAAGTAACAAAGAAACAGCCAGACAGAGACACTTTTGCATTTACAATATTAGTAGGATAGGATGAAAAAAGCCTACAATTAATGATTCTATAATTTAAACAACGTTTTTCATTAAAAAAATCAAAATAATACAGTAGGTACAAAGTACAGCCTAGTAACACCTTTATATATATATATATATATATATATATCCTGTCACTGCATCTGAAAGTCATCTGGGCTCCACTGAAAATCAGCGCTTTGGTAGTTTTTCTACCAAAGCAAATGCTGAGTGGGTCCAATTTGACACCTAATACAATGCAAGCTGATCATATTATTGACATTATTATTTTAATTAATATCAATTTATTTATTTTTTATTTATGTATTACAATTTTTATAATAATTTAGTAAATAGTCTTAGAATTAGTTTCTTCTTTGTGTATTTATTTTCTTAATGTTATTATTATTGTTTTCCTTTTTTAAAAAAAAATAGGTATTATCTAAATGCTTGTGTAATCTATGTGTAATTTTTTTTTTGTTTTTTTTTTATGTTTTTGCTTGTGTTGTATATGTGTGTTAAATAAAGAAATGTCTATGTCTATGTCTACAACGTCCTGCGTACATACAGTATTTTATTAAATAAACTTTATGAAGAATCCGAGAACTGAGTCATAGTACTTATGATTGAGTAATACCTACATTCAAAATGAATAATAACTATTTTACTAGTAAAATGAACATTATCCATCTAATAAACAAATCTTAAACCCTTCTGCTAATACCACAGCTACAGGGTAGCGAATAGGGCATGAATATCGTAACTACGGAATATCGAAACTAACTCGGAATCAGTAAAATTTCCTATTTACGATTTTGTATATAACACGCAAACTCTGCCAGTCCGCGCTCAGCTCTGCGTGCAGTGTAATGTTACAAACAATATAGTTAGTTAGTTAGTTGGACTTATGTTTTCCGCACTTAGCCTCATAATAGGGCCATTGTACGTAGGTAACCAATACCTGTCATTGGTTATTCATACCATCCCAGCTCCATCCAAAAGTTAAGGAGGCATCTGATGTTATTCAGCGCCTCTCTCATGGTTTGTGGATTCTTAAGGTGCTTTGTCCGTTGGTCGCTCACGCTTTTGCAATGAAGTACCACGTGAGACGGTGTCTCCTCGGCTTCCATACAGCCCCTGCATAGAGGACTGTCAGTAACGCCGATATTGAAAAAGTGCCTGTTTGGCGGGCAGTGACCTGTTATTATGCCAACTATGTAGCGTAGGTTTTTTCTGCTAAGTTTTAACAGTTTGTGCGACAGATTTGCGTCCAAGGATGTAAGAACATTTTTGGTTTGTTTGCAGTCTGTCTGTTCTGCCCACTGTTTGTTGTGTTGTTGTAAGGTTCTGTCACGTAACCATGTTTTGAGTTGGATGAATGGTATCGGTACAATTGGTTCAGGTCCAATTATTTTAGTGCCCGATCCTCTCTTTGCCAACTCATCTGCCGCATCATTGGCTAGAGACCCACTATGACCACGTATCCATTGAAGAGTAACCCGGTTCTTCAATGCAATTTTTTGCAGTTCACAGTGACACTCCAGGATTAGTCCACTGTTGATGCGGTTGTTGTTGAGAGCTTGTAGCACAGCGGCACTGTCAACAACAAACAATATAAAGAGTTACAGAACGCCATTACAGCCCACGTATTGTGCGTCTCGCTTGCTTATGGACTCTCAATGTTCTCGTTTTGAGTGTCCCTTGGTGTTTACTTCATGCAACCTGGCATAACGACAAAAAATGCCTAAGAAATTAGTGTAACTGATACAGGTATGCGCGTATCTTATATCCGTTTTGCCTGAATATTTTTGGAGTGTTGTTCGAAGTTCAACTTAAGATAAATGAAACAAGCACCTTATCATTTTTAAGAATACTTAATCAAGTTTTTTTTCGAAGAAACATGTACATAATTTACTTAGTAAAAAAGTATTTCTACTTCATTCGATTCCAACTTTTTATATTTTATGTTAGTAGATTTTGAGTTTTTTTATTTTATTAGTAGAATAAGAGTAGGAGTGCCGTAGTTTCTACGGAACGTTAATTTTCTAGAAGATAGATAAATAATATAGTATTAATAGTATTATTATTTTGTTTTTAGCTATTGAATATTTTATTGAAGTTAGTTCTGAGTTTATTCTTAATTAGACTTTGCCCCCGGCTCCGCCCGTCATAAATACGGTTATCGGCGTGAGACTCCTTTATTTAATCACAGTATTAATACTCTGATTTACTCCTCAATTACACTAATGAAGTTTTCTACATCAAGCTGTAGCTATAGCTGTAGGTCGTTTAAGCTCGATTATAGTTATTCCCGCGGGAACTTTTGAAAAATTCGTGATAAAAAGTAGCCATGTGCTATTTCTAATAATAAAAAAAAACCTACTAATAAATCCTAATCTAATTGAGTAACAAACATCCATCCATACATTATACATATTAGTAGGATAGAGAAGTAGATAATAATGAGAAATATGTCTATGATTTTTTATCATAAAACATACTATAAGTAATATAGCATATTGTTAGTAAAAGTAACTAAATAAACTAATTTTTTACAATATTTTCAAGTAGTCTGATTTAAAAATAAGATTTTGTTCACGGGGCGAGCGCGCACCTGACTGATGTAAGGTGTTATGTGTGTTAAGACGGGTAAGTCACATCACCAATCATAAACCAGCCTATAGCAGTCCACTGTTGGACATAGTCCTTTTCTAATGAACGATTACACCCGGTTCCTCGCCTGCCTCACGTAGTCCTTATGGTTAAACCTTTTAATGAATAACACAGTAACATATTACAAGTAAGGCACATAATATGACAAATTATTTTTGAATATCTTTCATTCAATTGCTTATAATTGTATGTTTTTTGTCAAAGTTTAATCATCTAAGTGATAATATTGAGTTTCTTATGATGAAAATAAAATTGGTTTAAAATATCTTCGTACCTAATCTAACTTTATATCAAACATTTGCAATTCCGATATTGAAAATCCAATATCGGACTTGAAAACCTTCCGATATAAACGTTTTTACACTGATGACGATTATTTATTTTATTGTTACTAAAACAAATCATCTTTGATTTGAATTTTTCTGATTAATTATACCCAAACAAAAAATTCAATACTTCCCACTAAGCAAGCCAAACTTACAATAACATTGCTAAAAAATTTGGGAGCTTGTAAGTTTCAAATGCAAGGTTGCAACATTTCAGGAAGCTTCCAGCAACCCCAATATGAAGCCCTAACGGCGACGTAATAAGTGGGACTTGCCCAGTCCTGATCACTGAAATTCATCATAACTTTAAAATGTAATGCTGCATTAATATGATAATTGTGACGTTTGAGCAAGTTACTAAGTAAAGTTTTAGTGAGGCTAAATTAAACATGGATACAACTTTAAATATGTAAAGTAACAGAAAGTTACAGTGCGAATGTTACATAAACGTAAAAAATGAAACTTTACTGTAAGTTTTAAATTAACTCTGGCGGCTTGTTACAGCATGGCTACAATTGTTATAATTTCCTTGTTGCACAATTTGTTTATTTATTTCTTTACCTTATACATATAAATAACTAGTACACATAACACTACACACTTTACATAAAACAAATAGGAATATAGGAGAAAATGCCCTGTGATCGTGAGTGATCATGTGGAGCAGCCGGCCGCTCTACGAAGAAACCACGAAGCTTATATCTAACGATATTAAATAAATTTAATACTTGTTACTTAAACCGAAAGCCGAATAAAACCGATGTTGGTCGAAGTGGTACTTCGTTCGTGCTTTATCGAAATGTGTGAAAATGAATGCCTGTTTCCCTTTGTCACGACGTAACTTGAGAAAGACTGCATCAAATTGGATAATTTTTTTTGTGTGCGTAATTGTTAGGACAAGGTTTTGATGTAAGAAAAAGGGATCAAAGGTTTTGATGTAAGAAAAAGGGTACGCCGACTGTAATAAAATTTTGGTAAATTTTTGTGCACACACCGAAGCAGGTTTCTGAATTAGTACAATACTTTCACAATAGATGACGCGCCAGTTGTGTTAAAAAAGAGCAACAGCGTGCTCCGGGTCAGCTAGTCTTTCATAATATTCAATAGCCATTTCGAAAGGGAAAGAGAAAAAAACATATTAAGAAAGTAAAGAAAGAAAAAAAGGCTCCTTTGCGGCAGCCAACATAGCTACGGAGCCTTATTGCTCTTAGAATCCTTGGCGTATGCTGTGATTCAGTTTTCTAACATTTCAAATACTTTAAAAAAATCGTAATATCACGAAAGTTATGTGCATAACCTTTATAAAAAGAAGATAAGGTTGCTGTTATAAGTCAAATATACACTATCATTGCAATAAGTTAACAAAATGAGAAAATTAGTAACATTGTAGACAAGTTAAAATAATTATATTGCGAAAACAAAGTGGCAGTAACGTCGTAAAATGATGTTTTAAAATAAACATTGCTTCGACATTGTGCAACCAACTTTACATTTACTACATCACAACAATGATAAATAGTAACATCTCAATAAGTTTGTGAGTTATATTGCAGCAAAGTTCATTTATAAAATTTCATACGTAGCATTGCAGTTGCATCTATTATAATGTTTCGATGAGGTACAAAGTAACGATAAGATGCAAGTTACTGTCATGTTCCAGCTATGTCAAGTCTGAAACTTGCAAATGTGCGATATATAAACTTACCAAAACTTGCTGTAAGTTATATGATCAGTGGGTTCTAACATAATAAAGTGTATTTCGTTTGTAGATAAATGGTGGTTGTCATTTGCTTGTAACGGTTTAGGTTCTACACTTCTTTAAAATTAATTTGTTAAGGATTTATAAATGCTAACTCTAACCCTAAATTTATCGATGAAGTACGCATTTAGTTTATTACCATTTTCCTGCGAAGTCTACGAGTGAGGGAATGGCCTCTGAGGGTTAAAACACAGCAAAGTATGTGCATATTACGCCGAAGTCGGATAGGAAGCCATTTTAGCTTAGTCCTAAAACAGGAAACGTGATCAAATTTACGAAGGTCAAAGATAAATCGCATTCACAAGTTTTGTAGACTTTCTAATTTGTCTGAATGTTCTTCAGTATTTAGGTATTAAGTGTCAGCGTAGTCTAAAATAGGGAGCAATAAGGATTGGGCATTGGGAAGGGTAACTTTGGTGTCAAACGGAAGAAAATTATGTAAGAGAATTTGAAGGAACGAAAACTGAAATGCAAATATTGTAGGTTAGACAAAATTGAAAGATATTATTTGAGTGCTGAGCTGTATATAGACTGTAGGTTACAATACAACGGCTCACTTATGTCTCGTCTCGTTATTTGAAGTAAATCAAAGTTTACACATCTTGTAGTTCAATAATTGTTTACATACACTCTGTTATGAATATTTTACTCTTCTAAGCTGTCCTTATTCAGCTATTAGTATTAAAAGCTGAATAAGTAAACGTCAGTGTACTAAGTAAACGTCAGTGTACCAAGTAAACGTCAGTTTACCAAGTAAACGTCAGTGTACCAAGTATGGTCAGTGTACCAAGTAAACGTCAGTGTACCAAGAAAACGTCAGTGTACCAAGTAAACGTCAGTTTACCAAGTAAACGCCCAATGCGTAATAATAGTGGTAAATTTACATCGATGATTTATTAAAGGTAAATATGTAAGTATCAACTATAGTAAAGTTGGTGCGTAAGTGTGAAAAAGATGTGAGTGTGAATACCGGAGTAGAGTCCGGCGGCGGGAGTGCGCACCCCGCTCGAGTGCGAGACGGCGGAGCGCGTGAAGGCGCCGCAGGTCGGCATTGCCTGCACCAGTGAGCCCAGCACGTTCACCAGCCCCAGCGTCAACATCTCCTGCGTCGCGTCCACGCGGCCCCCGCTCGCTGCAATACACAAATTCACTATACTAAAGCATGATTAGGTAATTTACTAATTTTGCGCAGGTAACTTTGTCTCTTAATATTTTTATCTCTAACAAATTTTACATTAAAAACAAAATACATCGTATAAGTACCTACATATCCGTTTTATCACCGCTGCAAGAATGCAACACAAATTGCATCTATAAATGAATTTTTTTATATCTTGTAATGTTTCACAATGTAATAGGTACGTTAATATTAAGTTACATATTAACACAATAAAATTATTTTCCTGATAAGGACTAGCTTTAGATTTAGGAAATGTAATAACAATAAGTTAAAAAATTGTAATAAGTTAGGTAAAAGTAGAGTTGGTTTGTTTTATATTTCCTATTTGTTAATATCAAAAATAGTATTGTGTTAGTACCGACATGTTGTCGACTTAATACGCATGACTATCCCCAAAAAAGCGGGAATTTTACTTTAGTGTATACATGTGAAACATATGCCATTTGTTGGGCAAAAATATACCGAACTCCTATATAAAGCGTTATAGTTATAGGAAAAAATAGGTAGCGTGTTGAGTATTTTACATTCTTTCTCCCTCACTCCTATAAAAATATACTGCAATAAGGATACAAAAGGGATGGGCTTTAGGGTAATAAAGGGAAAGACTGTCTAAAACTTTACCTGTCTAGGGTCATTAAGTCCTTAGGTTATGCCTAAGATAAATATCACAGATTAAATGCGCACCGTTTTCCCTATACATAGGTACATATACCGTTGCGGTAGATAGTAAGGCGTAAAACGCATTTAAATCAATAATTATAGAAGCTTATAACTAAACAACCGGGCTACATAGAATAAGTATAATAGTATCACTAGATACCTCTCGTAGTATCACTAGATACCTCTAGTAGTATCACTAGATACCTCTCGTAGGCACCTACCGATATGACTAGGTTTTGTATAGGTAACTCTAAGCCCTGAAGTACAGGAGCGGAAGAAAACACCTGAAAACTTGTATTTCACATTTTTTCATGACAAGACAAACGGACAGACACAAAAGATACTGAAAGGTATGTCCGAATTTTAGGACCATTTTTTGAGTTTCAGCACGAAGTCTAGTCGTTCAGTACAGGCAGAAAACCCTGAGAGCTAGATTTCCAGCTCTTCTTTCACTACGGCCTAACCGTAGACAATGGACCATACTACAATATGTCATTAGAACCGCCTCCGAAAGCTCCAGTCTAGGACACCTAAAAGGACATTATAGCTCCTACCGTTTGGCTATAAAACGTAAAAACGTAAAAGAATGTTATTTTGTAGCCAAGCCACGGATCGTGTGACTGTAATGGCAATAGCCAAAAGAAACCTCAACAAAAGAACAAAATTTGTTTTGTATTCAGTTTTTTAAGAAACTTCAATAAGTTACTAGCTATGAAAGCTAAGAATTAAAAATTTTGTAAATATGTGTTAGAATTTAAGTTAGAAGCATAAGTTAAATAAAATCGGTCTGTTGTGTGCAAATAAGTGTTTTCTTCAAGTTAATAATGCTTTGAGTCTTAAAATAATCATATGGCTTTGTTTAGTTACAGTCTGCTCGTAAGCGCACTTTATAATACTTTACTTATACCAAGAGCAAATATCCGCGAAAAAGGTCTTAGAAACTTTTGCAAGAAGTAATAAAATAGTCTTTACAAGACTATATTAAAAAATCCACCCATATGCACATTATGACTTTATACTCTAGCCTAAATACTTAAGCCTTAAGAATGTTCTAAGTACTTAATAAAAAAAAGTGAAAAAGGAAAATAATGAAATTTGGTCGCAACTAACGCCAGCATCACCATGTCTTGCAAATGATCTCGGAGCTAAACATCGCTGGAGACCAAGGTTCCCAATGGTCTTGGAGACGGAGAGGGTGTCTCGTATCCGAGCCTTAAAGGATCCATTCATTATAATAAATTTATTAATATGTTTTAAAAAAAATTCAATATCCCAAATGTCCCATTTTCCTTTTTTTTTATTAATTATAATTTATTCTCGGAAATCTTCTGTTTCGGTAACGAATACTCGTTACCTTCCGGAACTGGAGCACTACTTTCGTATTAGGACCCGCAAGGGTCACTAATTCTATCAAATAAACCAGAAATGCACCTCTTCGCTACCATATTAGGTAATAAACGTGATCCGAGCATTGCATAGATTCACACACACAGACGAACTCACAACACTCACGCCACCATTCTACACGCGCGTTACCGATCTTATAAAAACTGTTTTCGTCGGGGCGCGGCACCGATTCCCGATTCGACTCTCGTGTTGTGCGGTCGTGTTCTAGAGCGTCAAGTGCTCTCATTGTGCTCCGTGGTGTGGTGACTCAGCTTGTGCGCAGTTCTGTGTAGTGTTTTGCCTCAGTGCTGACTACTGAGTATCGCTGCTTGGTTTATTGCCCGCGATACTTTGGACTTTGCGTGGGCGTTAAGCGCTGCTCAGTTGTGTGTGCTTTGCTGGGAAATCGCCCCGATCCGAGTGCTCAAAGGGCTGGTGAGTAAGATTGTATAACTCTTTGCAGAATTGCGGTCTACCTAAACTCTCTAGGGGGAAACCTAACGGTGACAACGTTACCCCAGCCGTAGGAGTAGGTGTTAGGTACACACCAAACAAACCGTAGCACTGCGGGGCGTTTGGCCACATTTAGGTACTTGCCCCCCGTCAGTAATGACGGGGAATCACTAGGTACACATAATCTAAATCTCGGCCACTCTCGAAATGGCCGAGCTATTCATTGGCATGTCCCTGGACCAGTCAGGGACGATCGTCGAAGCTCTTCTTCGAGATCACTTAGTGCTGGTTTGAGCCTGCGCTACCAAGGCTGTGGGGACTGCCCTCACTGCGTCCATCTCAACCGCGCGCCCGTCCGAATCATCGCGTTCGCCTCCGCGTTTTTCCTCTCGCTCGCGCACTAGCTCGCGCTCTCCCTGCCGCGACCCGCAACTCGCTCGTCGCAACATTCAGGCAACCGCGCCCTCTCGCCCCCCCACT
Source organism: Apoda limacodes (assembly GCA_946406115.1). Classification (NCBI taxonomy): domain Eukaryota; kingdom Metazoa; phylum Arthropoda; class Insecta; order Lepidoptera; family Limacodidae; genus Apoda; species Apoda limacodes. Next base: position 1,824,509 of record OX291550.1, on the reverse strand, counting down.
CCGGTAGCAGATGTGGCCTCTTCTCGGTCACTCGCTACTCTGTCGACCCCTCCAACATTTTCCTCGTCCTCGGATGCTGTAATGTCCAATGAGTCAGCGTCGTCCTCGAATGAGGATGATGAGGGCTTCAAAGTGGTCGGCTTGGGGACATAAAAGGGAAAAAGCGGAAGAAATCCGCTAAGTCTCAAAAGTCTTCGGCGTCCTTCGCACTGGAGTCTTCCCCGCCTCCGTCCGACTCCAAGGCAAAACGCCTTAAAGCGCTTAGCGCTTCCCCGTCCGCTTCGGCAGCCAGCCAAGGGCCAGCCGCAATGGACAACACCCCCGCCACCTCTTCGCAGGCCGACCGTCCTTCTATGGGACGGAAGGAAAACACTCCGCCCCAGTCGTCATCAAAGACAAGGGGGCATGGCCAAAAACCGCAAATGCGATGAAGGCCAAGCGTATCAATTATACGCAAGCCCGCAACGATGCCGAGCGAGTCATCAAAGTGCAGGTCCCGACACCGACATATTTCCGAAACGGCTTTCGTAACGGCCCAAAAATTTGGCCGAAGAACGCATTCTAAGGGCAGTCATAAAGGGAGTTCCGAAGAAATTCTCTGAGAATCTCGCATGTTAACTGTCAATAATATTAACCTTAAATCGACGAAATTAGGTTTAGTTTCCTTTATACTAAATACTGAAACCAGTTTCTTTAAACCGTTCTTATTTTTTTTTGGTTTCTTAACCTAACAAATAAATAAGTTGGAAACTGCATTATCGTCCTACATACGTATTGTTTATTTCGCATTAAGTGTTGTCTGCCCGGTGGTGTGATTGATAGGCGATGCGACAATGATTGTCAAGCCTATGGTTCATATCACGCTACTTTCGTTTTGAGTATTTTTGTTAGGAATTACTTTTTTTATGTCTTGACATCTAGTTTCTGAAAAGGACCAATTGGTATGAGAACTTTTGTTTTGTTTGCAAGAATTAAAACTCATGCAATCTATTAAAAATGGTTTTTATTATTTTCTTAATAATGTTTTTGATAAATGTCTCTTTTTTATATATATATATATATATATATCCATATATATATATCCTATGGTTATAGCTTAAGTATTCGTTTTCGTAATTAAAAGAAAATTAAAACTTACCCATAAGAATAAAAAAAAATACAAGTCACAATTCATTCGGTAACGCTGCTAAATTTTGAAAAACAACAAAGTAAAAAAAAAATGTTATGTCTTAAATATATTGAAATGTAACATAATATCTATAAGAAAAGTAGTACTTTATTTTTAGGGTTCCGTGGGTAATTAGCGGAACCCTATTACTAAGACTCCGCTGTCCGTCCGTCCGTCCATAAATCTTCTTTGAGTCGCATCAATGTGCCGCGTACGGCCACTTCGAGGTCGAGCTGATAAATTCCCCTCCTCTTGATTGCGCGAGATCCAACGCTTTACGGTAATCCACTAAAAACCAAATAGACAGATCAAAATAAACATTTTTCAAACTACTGAATTATATTTACATTTTTTTTTTAGATTATAATATTTTGATATAAGAATTATGATATAACATTAACATCAAATAAAATACTTACGGTAAAACCAGTCTCATTTCAAATTTGATATATATTGTAACCCATATTATATACTTCTATAATACGCATCCTCTCTTGAATATTAATATTGGCCTGCATATTATTTTCAGCAAAAAATTTTTATGAAATCACCAAACAACCTTATCAACACAAGCAGTAACATCCACAATTAAAAAAATAAAGTGGCTACCTATGTAGTGACCGTATCTAACTTAATAGCTAAATAAAAACACCAAACAACCTTGTCAGCACAAGCAGGGGGTGCAGAAACAAATCGGCAACGACAAAAATAAAAATTTCTACCCACATAGTGTCCGCATCTAACTTAATAGCTATTAGAAAATTGGTCTAAGCTGTTTAACTGAACAAAATATTCATAATTCGTAAAATGTAACAAAAACAAAAAGAAAGGCATAAGGTGAAATTCGAATCCACAACCTGCATTGCACGGAGTACACGTATTAAGATCTGATACGTCTATCCACTAGGCTACGGGTACGATAACTTTCTTAGTGAAATTATTATATACAATATTAAATGAAACTAATATTTCTCAGGTTCTACAAGACATATTACTTTATTTCTTTAAGTGTGTGAGTGACTATGTCTTGCCATTCTATTTTGTTTCGAAATTCTATATGCAGTTTTGCAACTGACCATACAACGGCCGAAACAAGACCGATTGCTACGACATGGTGCTCGTAGTGCTGGACCTATCTAAAGAAGGTAAGGCCATCTTTAATATTAAAGATGTGTGTAGCCTCATAGGTGTAAGAGTCGAAACCCCGTATAAGCGGTCCTCCCCCGGACAATGCCATCGTTACTTTAATAACTTACATTTGAAACATATATAATTTAAATTGTTTTTTTTTACTTGTTTTTTTTTTGTTGTTTTATAAATTACATAGTTTTATAATGTCATATATTTTACCACTTCATAGGACCGAAAAACGATGCTAATCACAGGAAACACCCCATTTATTTTTTAATATTATTTTATTCCCTAGGTACTAGATGGCGTACCTAGTAGTCAGTTATAGACATTATTTTGCATTCGTAATTTAATTGCCATATTCATGTATATATAAATTTGATACCGCGGGTGATGACGCATTAATTGAGGAAGGATGTCAGGACGAATTTTATTTTTTTGAAGAAAGTTAGTATGACTGGGAAGTATGCATTTATGTCTGTGGCAATATGTTTGTTTTTTTTTGTTGATTTTGGTTGTAAGGCGCACCTTTCACTCTTGGTATGTAGGTTTGCAAAGCTTTTCATTAGTGCCTAGTAAAAAGCTCCCGTAAGAGGAAAGGGTGTCATGTATCCGAGCCTTAAAGGTCAGATCCACGAAATCTATACATATAAAAATAATCTATATGTATAGATAGAAAACTACTAATCTATATATATAAAAATTACGGGTCACGTTTTTGTCCGCGATGGACTCCTAAACTACTGAACCGATTTTGATCAAACTTCGTAACTATCTGTTATTTGATCCAACGTAAAAGATAGGATAGTTTTTATCTCGATCAGTTAAGTGCGAGCCGGACTCGGGCACTTTATGAAACTTGGCACGCCTAAAGATTAGGTCCTGGAATAGCACATAGAATTTATCCCGAAAAATTTAAAAGTTCTTGCGGGAATAACTATAACCGAGCTTAAACGAACTATAGCTACAGCTTGATATAGCAAACTTCATTAGTGTAATTAAGGAGTAAATCACAGTATTATTACTGTGATTTAATAACGGAGTCCCACGCCGATAACCGAACTTGGGCGGGCAGAGCAGAGTTTAGTATAATAATATTTTTTTAGTTTTTACCATTTTTTCAATATCCCAAACGTTCCATTTATCTTAAAACTTTAATCACAAAAAGGCACTTAAGGTAACAGGATACTATATAACCGAAGACTATCCACAAAATATTCTAGAGAAGAGGAAAAATCTTCAAGAAAGAAAACATACTTCGGCTACTTTCATTCCATTGTCTCATAAGAAATCGAACTATAGGCTCTTGCTGCAGATAGACTGAGAATATTTCGGCTACAAAAACGGGCAGTTTGTCTGGTTGCAGGTGTAGAACGAAATTTTACGGCACGTAAACTATTCAGAACCTTAAAAATAATGACTTCCATCTCTCTACATATTCGTAGTTGCAAGGTATTATACATGGCGCAATCTACAGCTGTTCGCATAGCGTGGCGAACATCGCCCGTATAACACACGGAAAAAACTACCATTTCCAATCTCAAAGGCGACTAGCGAAGTCTCATGATAAGTCCTTGAAAGTTTTGGAACCTAGGATAAACAATGCTCTTTCATAAAGTCTTACTTACACTGTGTCTTAGTAAAAAATATAATCTAAAAAGGTTTAAGCATTTTTGCGAGAAAAAGCTTACTCCACCGTACAAGCTTTCTTCTTCGATGATTTGAATTGAATATTATTATTATAATTAAATCTAATCAATTAAATTAAATTATTTTTCTATAACTGAAAAAAAAGAAATCTTGTATGTGTACATTGTAATGAATGATGTATAAAGAAAACATAGTTTTTTTATAAATAAATAAATAAATGTATACAGTTTACAAAGGTTTAGCTACTCGTTAGTATGTACTGTGCATTTTATATACAATACAATACCAAACTATTTTGATGAAACATCTTTAAACTGCATGCTATGTGAAACAGAGATAGCAACGAAACTAGATAAGCCTGAACCCTCTTTTAATACATATATTATCGTTGACTTCACCTGTATTTTAGACGATTGTCTCTTCCGATGATTACAATCCATAAATACCGATAGTATTTTAGTAACTTATGTTTTTCAAACTCAAAGTTATTTTTTTTTATTTCAATTTGGTTTTTACAAACACTTTTGAATCGTTTTTGAAATCCTGGTCACAATTTGATTTCTACAGAGAAAAATCCGGCAAGAAAACTAGATAGTTGCTCTTTTAAAAAAATTATTTAGTTAACAACATAACTATTATAACATAACAACATAACTAACATATGTTGTTATGTCACCTGTCAAAGTTTTTTACATTTTTTTCATTCTTATATTTTTATTGTATTTTAAATATTTTACATCTCAATCTAAACTTTTTTAATTCATTAATCGTTAATATCCTAATGATATTCCCAGATGAACGTTTTCGTAAAAAATGAAAGAAAATAAATCCTAAAAAAGAGGCAATTACAAAAGTGACAAACAAACTGTTTTTAAAATTGCAAAACATTGTAATCACTGCGAATAAGTGAATAATGTGCACAGTTTTTGGACATCCCCTACTTACAGAGTGATAATACAGGGTATATAAGACTGGTGATCGTTGTCTTAGGAAGTGCTTGGATGTTTGGTGGAAAATTCTACTATAATCAGAAGGTGCAGTACTAGGTCACACTTGAACTCGCTATCGTTTTATAGTAGAACTGGGAGATCATCGCAGGCGCTTGACTACGTTTCGTGTCGTCGTGGAACTTAGTTTGGCTCTGGTTTCTCTAAGTTCCTCCTTCGAACTTCATAGGGCCGATTTCTTTTGAACTAAGGATTTTAAATTGTTCCTACAGTCTATTATAGTGTTTTATTATTATTAATATATTATCGTCTTTACTCTATTTTACACTAATACATTTTAGTATTAGTATTTAATGCATTACTTAATTTTATTGATCAATGTGTTGTTTATTGAATTGAATTTGTAGATTTATTACTGTTTTATAATTTTATATATACCTATTGTATTATCGTGTTATTTATTTTTTGTTAATATGAGTGTAACGCCTACACAATTAACTTGTCCACACTGTCCAGGGTCTTCACGTCGTTTCTCCTTACATGGTTTGAATGTGCATATTGGGCGCATGCACAAGCGAGTGCTTTGTTTAGTTGCAGCCGCACATGTTTCTCTGATCGACACAAGTAGCACTACTTCAACGGTACAGGGGCCGCCAACATCGCCACCTGCTCAGAATTCTCTAGACAGGCTTGCTTATTACAAAGGAAGTATACCAGTTCTCCACTACATTCCTAAGGGTGCTCGGAACCAGACGGCCAGCAAGCTGTGTGACGTTATAGACTCATGTGTTGCTAACAATGGCTTGAATGAGTGGGGTTCTTTCGCATATACTGCTCTGAAAATGCCTACAAAAGAGTCACCTGGGAATTTGACGTCAAAAGTTAAAACCAATGTTTTGTCGTCGGGTCTTTTTAGTGAAATTGACATGACTATGCCGTCGTCTGTGTCTACCGGTTTTCGCTCTATTCGGAACAATATTGAATCAAAGGTCTTTGAGGGGGATTTGAGAGGTGCCGTTCGCCTGTTAATGTCGGACGACTCCTTTGCACGGCGGGGTCCAGACACACTGGCTGCGCTAGAATCAAACCATCCGGGCCCTTCACGTCCTCTCAGTTTTCCTCCTGATCCGGGCTCAACGTGTAAACGTTACGGTAACAGTTACGATAAAGGACGTAATTTTAGTGTTAGGATCTTTTAACGCAGGTTCAGCGTCAGGCCTGGATGGGATCCGGCCGGCACATCTTAAAGAGTTGACCTCCATGTCGGCGGGTAAAAACGGGAGGCGCCGTATAGGGTGTTTAACCAAGCTAGCAAACTTTCTGCTCAGTGGTCAGTTAAATCCTCTTGTGTTTACGGGGCCTCCGTTTATGCTTTGAACAAAAAAGATGGTGGTTTAAGACCAATAGCGGTGGGCAGCGTTTTTCGCCGCTTGGCTGCCAAACTAGCTTGCCGCTCTGTCAAAGAAGAAATAGCCAGTTACTTGCAGCCGCACCAACTGGGATTTGGCACACGTCTGGGTTGTGAGGCTGCTATCCATGCCATGCGAATGTTTCTCATGGCTCCGCAGAATGAAGGCAATATTTTCCTGAAACTTGATATTCGCAACGCGTTCAACTCTTTGGAAAGAGACGTTCTGTTGTATGAGGTCAAGGATAAAATCCCGTCTCTCTTCCCTTTCCTTCATCAAGTCAATAGACTTCTTTCCAATCTTTTCTTCGAAAAAAATCTTTTCTTCCAAAAGTGGCAGCCCAGCAGGGAGACCCACTCGGTCCGCTTGTGTTTAGCCTGGCTATTCACAGAGCAATCTGTGATCTCAAATCTGCTCTTAACGTCTGGTACCTAGACGATGGCACAATCGGGGGTAAACCAGACGACGTGTTTCAGGATCTGGAGGCCTTAGTTCCCCTCCTTAAAGACCTGGGCCTAGAGGTTAATCCCTCGAAGTGCGAGTTCTTCGCCTGTGGTACTGAGGCTCGAACACACATTTCTCTTTTTCATTCTCTTTTACCTGGCCTTAAGGAAATTTAAACTTATTAGGTTCCCTAATATTTATTTCTGGAGTCCCTAAGGCCATAAATGAAAGAAAATATTTTCTCCTTTCCGCTTACGAACGTCTTAAGGCTCTTTCCGCACACGTGGCGATCATCTTGTTGCGCATGAGCTTCGCTCTTTCGAAGGTCACCTATTTATTGCGGACTTCCCCAACTTGGCTCTGTCCTGAGGAAATTTCATCTTTTGATGAAAGTTTAAAATTGGTTGTTGAGTAATTTCTTAATGTCTCCCTAGATGGTCCCCAGTGGATTCAGGCAGCTCTGCCTGTCCGATGTGGTGGTCTCGGGATACGGTGCGCTAAGGAGGTGGGTCTGCCGGCTTTCCTGGCGTCTGCTTACGGGGTTGCCAACCTAGTCACTGTTTTACTTCCTTCGAATTGTCGCATGTTCAGCGGGCGTGGGATGATATGGGGGTAAAGAGGCTTCAAGAGCAATTGCTAGAGGGTGCGTTGGGAGTCGATAAGGCCAGACTACGAGCTGTGACGCAACCTGAGTCCGGGGCTTGGTTAAAAGCGGTTCCTTCGCCTCACCTGGGCACTCTTCTCGATGATGACTCTTTGCGTATTGCGGTGGCTCTCCGTCTGGGCTGTAAGGTGTGTGAACCTCATATATGTACCTGCGGTTCCATGGTAGAGGCCAATGGTTATCACGCCCTGAGTTGTCGGCGGTTCACTGGGAGATTTTCGCGACACCATGCCCTGAATGACATATTTCATAGAGCCCTTATATCGGCTAATGTCCCCTGCTTGCTTGAGCCTCCAGGTCTCAGCAGGTCTGATAGAAAGAGACCAGACGGGCTGCCTTTGGTGCCATGGAAAAATGGGAAGTGCCTGATCTGGGACGCAACTTGCGTCAGCACTGTTGCCGCCAGTCACCTGAGTCGCACCATGCTCTTTGCATCTGCCGCTGCCGAAGACGCCTGCTCAAAAAAAAGCCGCTTGCTTGGAGTCGCTTTATCATTTTGTACCTGTAGCAGTGGAGACCTTGGGTAGTTGGAGTGTGGATGCGAAGTGTTTAGTGGGAGAAATAGGCCGCAAACTAAATAAAGTGACAGGAGACTCACGCTCTGGGTCGTTCTTGGTGCAAAGGATTGTCATCGCTATACAGCGAGGTAATGTTGCAAGCATTATGGGCACCTTTGCACCAGGAATGATCAGGGGTGGGTTATTTAATGACTAATTTTTTTTTTTTTTGTATTAAATTAAGTGTTATTTATAATAAGTATATAAGGCACGAATATAAATCTGAGTTTACAACATAACTAGTCATGACTTATATATTACTGTAACTAGTACATATTATCATAAAAAAAAATACAAACACAATCAATTTTTTTAATAAAGCTATATAATTTTATATTTTTATTTTTATTTGGTTTATTTATGCGTCCTGTAATTGAGCATCTTAAGTCCCATGATTTTTTAACATTTATATAGTCTGAAATTTAGTCACACCACTTTTAACACAACCATTAAAAATTATTATAAATATTATGGGCATAGCACATATGCATAACATGAATTATTGAGTTTATAATTTTTGCAGAAAGTCCCCAATGGTCAGTAGTGTTTTTTATTTTTAATGTCTCAAATGTATTTATGATATTCGTAGGACTAATCTTTTGTTATATCTTGTATTTTTAAGACTAATCTTTTCTTAGTTTATAGCACATTTAACGATGATTAGGTATTAATTTTAAAATTTATTGACGTTGATTTTTTTCATGATACAGTCAAATTGATTTGTCTATAATAAACATCGGCCATCTTCATAGCGCATTTCCGTAGTTTCATCAAACCTGCCAGCCATATTTGCGTTCCTTCTTAATAAATTAAATCTTATTTTAAATTACTTAGTCTCTGTCGAGTAATAATTGCTTCGTTGCGTTCTGAAACGGCCTCGGTTGAATATCATTTTCTGCCGAATGGGTTACAACCTACTTATCGTTTTCTATCATTTTATATTATTTAAAAGATATTCTTAACTTCTCGGTACTTAACTCGTAATTATATTTATAGGTATAAAAATAGAACCTGTAATGGTTGTAACAATATGTAATTGTTTTTTTTTCAAAAGTATTTAGGTTTAGGTGAAACTGCGGGCAAAAGCTAGTATATGTAACAGCAACGCATTTTCATAACACAAGTTTATCTTTTATTTGAATAAAAAGCATTATTGTATGTAGTATTTTTTCAAACCAGCCATAGCTTCTAATCACATATCCTCTGTTGAGTAATCGCTTGGTAACATTGACATTCTAGTTAACGTCCTCGTTACGTTATGGAACGGCATATAGGATGATTTTCATTTTCAGCATAATTTATTAGCAGTGTGCAGTGGTACTGCTACCTCACCGATTAGGGTGTAAATAAATTCTGTTTGTTAACTAGGGTTATGATAATAAAATTTTAAAAATAGCCAAGTCAGACCTTAGACTACAATATATTATCCTAGGTTGTTATCACCGCTGCAAGAATGCAACACGGATTGCATCCAAAAACATTTATGTAAAAATGCATAATTTTCGTCATGTAATGTTTCGTAATAATAAGTTAATATTAAGCATATTTACACAATAAAAACTATTTTCCTTATAGGGACTAGTTTAGATTTAAGAAAATGTTATAACAATAAGTGTAAAATTGTATTAAGTTAGGTAAAAGTAGAGTAGGTTTGTTTCATTTCCCCTTTTTTACTATTTGTTGATATCAAAAATAATATTGTGTGAGTACCGATATGTTGTCGACTTTGTACGCACGACTATCCCCAAAAAAGCGGGAAATTTAGTTTAATATATGTTTGTAAAACATATGCCATTTGTTGTGCAAAAATGTACAGAGTTACTATGTAAAGTTCTATATAGACCGTATGTACGGTTATTAAGTTACAGGTGAAAATAGTTAGCGTGTTGAGTATTGTACATTCTTTCTTCCTCACTCCTCTGATAATAGACTGCGATAGAGATACAAAAGGGGTGGGTCTATGGGTAAAAAAGAGAAAAACTGTCTAAAACTTTACCTGGCTAGGGTCATTAAGTCCTTAGGCTATGCCTAAAATAAGCATTACAGGTTAAAAGCACACCTTTGCCCCTACACTCAGGTATCTATACCGTTACGATAAGTAGTATGGTTAGGGCACAAATTCAAATCTGTAAACTTACGAAATACAATAGCTTATAACTCAGCAACCGGGATACATAGGATAAAGATAAATGCATCACTAGATACCCTTCATAGGCATCTACCGAGATAAATAGGTTTCATACAGGTAACTTTAAGCCCTGAAGTACAGGAGCACAATGAAAATCCTGAAAACTTATATCACACATTTTTTCATGATTTAACATACTGACAGATACCAAAAACACGGAAAGGTATGTCCGAATTTTAGGTCCATTTTTTGACATATAGCACAAAGTCTGTAGTCATCTAGTGTAGGCAGAAAGCCCTGAGAGCTAGAATTCCAGCTCTTCTCTCACTACGGCCTAACCGTAGACGATGGAACATACCACTATGTGCCGTTGGAACCGCCTCCGAAAGATCTATCTTAGAACACCTAAATCGTCATTATAGCTCCTACCGTTTGGCTATAAAACCTAAAAATGTAAAACAGTGTTATTTTATAGTCAAGCCGCAAATCGTGTGACTGTGATGGCAATAGCCGATAGAGACCCCAACTGTCAGTAGCGATTTATAGCTAGGTAGATATACCTATACTTTCAATATATGTTCGTATCGACTACTATATGTTGTCTTTCACTAAGTTTTTGTATGGGCTAGATTTTAAGTCACCACAGTAAGTACAATAAGTTAAGTACTAAATCTAGAAGGTTCTATGGAACAACCTCTCCCTCTGATGGGGTTTTTCATTTTTATTATAAATACAGAACAGATTTGAAATTGTATTCAGTCTTCAAGAAAACTTCAACAAGGTAATAGCTATGAAAGCTAAGAAGTAACATTTTTGTACATATTTGTTAGAATTAAGTTAGAAGCATAAGTTAATTAAAATCGGTCTGTTGTGTGCATATACGCGTTTTAATATCTCAAGCGCCTAAAAAGAAACTCCTTGTCACGGGCAAAATCTTGTGCCCCAGATATTGAAGGGTCTGTCCGCACATAGGTTATAAGAAAGAAATGATATATTATGTTGTTATAAATAAATTTCTGGACTGGCCATTGAACTGGCACCCATTTAAATCTCACTTATTTTGACGTTGAAGTCAACATCTAAGGCATATATCATAATATTGAACTTGGCTCTCATCTCACATTTATGTTTTTGATGGGATACATACTGTCTCCATTGTCCCGTCAAGCATAACGGTAGCGTTTTAAGGTAACTGAGCATAAGGTTCGTTAGAGTACCGTGCGTTGTGTAGTGTGACTTACAAAAGGCCTTGGCGATGGCAATGTTGGCGAGCACCATAACGATGGGCAGCATGGCGAGTCCAGAGCCGAGCCGGCGGACCATCCCCTCGAACGGGACCGTGGCGTTGTCCACATGCGCCGAGAACGGAGGCCAAGATACGCGCGGCAGACCTGGCTCTACGCGACCTGAACAGTCAAAGTTATATGAAAGTTTTGGACATATTTGTTACTCAGTCACACATAATACATAATATTTATAGTCACAAATAAACGGATTTTAATTAAAGTAGACACAAATAAACGATGTCCTGCATTAACAGATATCATGTTTATTATTCTGATCCAAAGTTCTCTTGCGTATCACAGAAATACAGCGTTGTAAGTCAGTGTCCTGTAGACCAGTGACATCTGCTTGTATTAAGCAATTTCAAGTCAATGTTGAATATAAAATTCCAGTTTTGCAGATCATATGTGTTTTTGACTCTTTTTGACTTTTTGAAATCAGAGTTTGCGCAGATATTTGAAGTAAAAACTATTATAGAAAATTCGGGTATAAAGTCAGTGAATGGGCTACACCTACACAATTAAATGAAAATATACAATACAACTGTGTGTGTGTAAATGAATTCCGTGCCGATGGCGAGCGGTGTGATGGTAGAAAGTATTCATAATTTCGAATAACTTCTTAGAACACATCCCATTGGATAAGCGGTACCCATTGCACGCACAGGGAGGCAAAATCTTAAACTTACGGGCTCGATACGGCAAGGGAGTTGAGATCGTCGGAAAATTCTCTCAGCCCGTCGTTGAATTAAGTCAAAAGAGCCAAGCTGGTATCCGGGTGCACCCGCCCACAGACGGCAGCAGTACTCCATATGGGGTCGAACTTGCGACTTGTAAAGCTGCAACCTTTGCTTCCACGTGAAGTACTGCTTAAGTAGTGTTGAGTACGCCAAGTTTTTTGGACGCCAGCTTCACCTTGTCTTGCAAATGATCTCGGAACTGAACATCGCTGGAGATGTCAACACCAAGGATTCCAATGCTCTTGGAGATGGAGAGGGAAGTGTTTTGGAATTGTGGGATCACAGTAAATGGGGTTAACTTAGCAGTGAACGCGCAGACTTGTGTCTTTTTAGGTTGAATCAGACCAAGTTTAATCGCCCTCAGTCAAAACCTTGGATCTTGGAGTGGTCTTGATTTGAGACACAAGTTTTCCACCCTTTTCCTTCACAATGGAGCGAGGGATGATTGCACGACCCTAATAAGTGTCTCCAGTACTGTCATCTGCATAGTAACGAATGTTTCATCAGACCCTGGTCATCTTTAAGACCAGAGTACTTGTCAAGTAGACAACTCAAACAAGCCCTAACTCGATTGGGTAGCGTTGTTCCGTTTCAGAGGTCATATGGCCACCTTCCGTCTCCATCATTAGAGCAGCTCTATGAAATCAAAATATATTGCATTGTCATCCGATTTACGTGTGTTATTGTGTATGTTAAATTTCAACTTAATCGAGCACCGCGAAGTGGGTCAAATTTAACTTGCAAGATTTGGTCACAGACAACGGGACAGGTGAAGTGGGACTTTTTTTTAGTAGTTAGTTTGTTTTTAGCTTGTAAAATTGGAAAAAATACCCTTAAATCAGATATTGATGTAGCAAATGCATTTTTATATTGTTTCAAATGTATGCCTGCCTTGACTACCAGCTCGCTTAAGTCCTACCCTTAAGTTACTTAAGTTTTTGAGAAAATCATGCTCAATCAATCACGTAGGTATTTTACCATACATAAACTGCTACACCGAGAACAGTTCGTATTTACGAAAGATAGGTCCAAAGTCCATTACCGCCGTGGTAGTTGACTCAGTGAAACATATTTTTGGTGAATGGGAAAGGTCGCAGAATGCTATTTTCTGCAGGCATTTGGTCGTTTACATCATATAATCTTTTACTGAATGCCCAGAAAACAAAATGTATAAAGTTTGCTTTATCAAATGTCAACGATACTTGAATAAATTATTTTTAAACGGTGACGCACTCAAACTGATTGAGTGAACAATCTTCTTGGGTATCATTTTTGATAGTAAATTGCAGTGGCACTCACATATTTCTGTCTTAGCTAGAAAACTCAGCCGCCTATGCTGTCAGAAAAGTCTGTCAATTTACCAATATAGAAACTGCTCGGTTAGTATAATTTAGTTATTTCCATTCCTTTCTGTCATATTTATTGTGGGAAAGGGTGGCTAACATTGAAAAAAGAGCAATAACGTTGATGGATAACTAACCGCGCCGAGAATCTCTTAACGAACTCTTTAAAAAAAATATACTTATTGTAGCTTCTCAGTATATTTACGCGTACATACAGTAGTATCTACGTAGATTATTTTTTAACAATAGTGACATACACAATGTTAATACTAGGCATAAAAATAAACGCGATTCCAAAATGTCGCTTCAGAAGGTGCATGGCTCATTTATAATGCAAAGCATTTGCTTTTTTAAAATAATTCACAAACATATTTACGGGTGTACATACTTTTGAAACTTATATTAAAAAGGTTCTTATAAACAAGAAATACTATAGATACTGTGGAAGAATTCAGTAAAGGTAATATTGTATGGGAATAGATAAAAATAAATTTTGAATATTTGTTGGCTTGGTTCTTGCGTTCCTGAGTCAACTACAGCTATCTGTATTGCCTAACAGAATAGTAGAAATCAGGTCAATTGCAACAAAGGACACTTAAGCAGAACCAGTCAATCAACAACGTGTTATCACTCCGTGGAATACGAAGAGTCAATTGACAGACTTACAATAGTGTAATATCAATTGATCCAGAAAGAATAGAAAACATCAAAATGTTTTCAGAATATTAATGGTCAACAAACACCCCACTGTCACCACCAGAGGTGTGATCGTATTACTATTTTAATCTCAGTCTGGAATTCAGTAGTATTCACTTCGATCTCTAACTCCAGAGAAGAATCATCAAAAACTTATTTTAACTTTAGTAAATTTATTAAACTTAAACAAATAAATTCTTATTATTTTAACTGGCACCCAACTAAGGGGCTCAGTGTGAATAAACGTTTGTACAAAGTTCTGAAGATCTCCGAGCTACAAAATTTTATTTGACTTATAGTTTTAGACGCTGAGAACTGAAGAAAGAAATTCGTTGAAATAAGAAATGTTGCAACTCTTCATCTGGTGGCAATTATAAGTACTGAGAAGCATTTTCCTACTTTTTCCACAATTCCGCTCCTAAGCCCTCCAAGATTTTTGTATAGTCCTAGAGAGAGTTATAAAGGTAGGCAAAGTGAGTCAAACCTTCCTTCCAATAATAAGAACGAAGGCAATAAAAACTACATGTCATTAACATCTAGCTCATTACAAGTCCCAGTTATTGAAAATAAATTGATAAATTAGACCTTAATAAATTGATTGGATTTGTTCCAACTTACAATGGAGATTCAATGACAATATATATTATTTAAATAGTGCTAAATAATGGTTATCATTGGTAGGCGGAAATACGCCACAAAATGTTATCAATTTAATAAGTAGATTAGAAGGAAAAGTACAATTATTAATTTCTATGATAGATCCTAAGTTGAATTGGGAAATTATTGAAAATACGTTAAAAACCGAGTGTAGGGACAATATAGATTTAAAAACATTATTGATAGAATTATCTAATATTAAAAAAAAAGGAACATATAGACAACTTTTTTTTTTAAATAAAACAGAAATTATTTTTTATCAAAAGCATTTTGCAAGATGAATAAGATTTCTTTAGTCGATGCCTTAAGTAAATACAGCTCAAAACGCTTTACGTAATACGTTACCTTATCATGATCAGATATTCGTAAGTAGTTGTGATTTTGACAGTACAGTACAAAAAATCTTACAACTAGAAGCAGAAGGACGATTTGATAACATTAAACAAAAGTTTTCTAACTTCTAACAATTACCTCCCTTACAACTCACCACCAAATATATTTAAACAACACTTTCACCCGACACACCAACCTGATTACCCAGTGACATCAAGATCGAATATAAATTACCGACAACAACCTCACGTACAACCTTCACCCAGACCATTCAATAATACGCGCTATCAACTACCTCACGTACAACAGCCTATTCAGTATTCAAACAACACTCCGTATCATGCAATAAATCCGTGGAACGCCAATCCGAATAATGCATTCACAAAACCAAAATATAGTTACTTTGATCAACAAGGAAAAGGCCAGTCTAAGCCTGTAGATGTGTCAATGCGGACGGCATCCAATATACAACCAGGTCAAATAAACTTAGGAAAAGGATTTGTAGCAGTAGAATTGTTCTACCACCAAGAAAATCATGAAGAACCGAACAAAGGATTTGAAAATGATAATTGTGAGTACATACAAACATATGCACCCCAATACCATAGTGATTATCAAAACTATATTTATAATTTACCGTCGTATTATAGCATGGAAAAAGTGCAAAATTTTCAGAATATCGAGGAAACAGACGAAAATACATAGAGTATAATCATATAAAATCATTTTTACCATATTTTGAAACAGATAATCCTAAATTAAAAATATGAATCGACGCCGGTAGTCAACGATCTTTTACCACGCCGCAAGTAAAACAACAATTGTTTTACTGAATTTTGGAAACCTGAAAGTTTTTGTATAAGAACATCACACGATGTTACCTCTCATAATGGTATTATAGATACCCCATATTGGTGTAAATATATATGGAAAAGATAAAGGACCAATGAAATTTAATGTATATAACTTTAGTGACAAATATGTTTAGAAAGTGATGTTTCAATGGGAACAGAAATGATTGAAGAAATTAGTGCAACGATTGATTTAAAAGAAAGAAAATTAAATATGCCTGAAAAAGAATTATTCATATTTCACATGACTGAAGATGACAAATTAAATATTCATATGTATTGTGTAATACATATGAAGATTTATTAACTGTAGATGTGACTAGCAGTGCAACTAGGAAAATCAGACATTATATAAATGTAATGGATCCTGAACCAATATATAAAAGACCATTTAGATTACCACAAATTCAAGAAGAGGATGTTAAAAACAAATTGATAAATTATTACAAGAAATAATCATCAGACCTTCAGAATCACCATGGGCATCACCTGTTCATTTGGTACAAAAGAAAGTTGATCAATCAGGAAAACAAAAATGGAGAATGGTGATTGATTATAGAAGTTCAATGAGAAAACCAAATCAGATAAATTTCCTTTACCAAACATAGAATAAATAATCTCTAAATTACAAGGTAATAAATACTTTACGTCAGTTGATTTAACTTCTGGTTACCATCAAATATTAATAGATGAAGCATCAATAGAGCAAACAGCTTTCAGTACAGCTAATTCATATTATGAATAAATAAGAATGCCCTTTAGCCTGATAAATGCTCCAGCAACCTTTCAGAGAATGATGAATTATGTATTGAATGAAGAAATAAATAGCGACGTCGGTCTAGTATATTTAGATGACATAATAGTGTATTCTAGAAATAAACTAGAACACATAAACAAACTACAAGTTTTCGAAGCACTAAGAAGAGCTAACCTAAAAACAAAACAAAAAAATGTGTTTTTATGCAAGAAGAAAATGAATTTCTTCTGTGTTTTAAATAAAGACGGTTTAAATAAAACCAAACCAAAAGAAAATTTAAACAATTCAAAAAATCATGCAAAAACAAAAAAAGATGCTATTATAAATATTAAAGATAAAAATATATTGAAGCCGTTGAAAATTGTAAAAAATTATTAGTAAACGCTCCCATCTTAGCATTCCCAGATTTAAATAAAAAAATCGTTGTAACAACAGACGCTTCTGACATAGCATTAGGAGGAGTTTTAGGTCAAGACGGTCACTCAATAGCCTATGCATCAAGAACCCTTCATAAAATAAACAAAAATATAATACCACAGAAAAAAAAACTTCAAATAATTTGGGCAGCAACACACTTTGGACCTTATATATATATGGCAGAAAGTTTACACTTAGAACAGATCATAAAGCTCTTACATGGTTAGCAAAATTAAAAGAACCAAACCAGAGATTAACTAGATGGAAACTTAAATTACAAGATTATAATTATAATATAGAATATGTAAAAGGAAAGGATAATTTATAGCCGATGCCTTGAGTAGGATAGAAATTCATCATACAGACAGGAGTTCAATGGAAGTTAATATGGAAGAAGACACTAACTCAAACGTTTCTATGAAAAAGCATGTCAATAGATATAGGATCAAATGAAATTTTAGCAGATTACCAAAGGAGAGAAAAACTAAACAAACTGTTCATTCAAACCACGAGAATAGTGATGGAGGCATACCCATTATAAATTCTTATCCACCTAATCGATTAAAACCTGTCATATTTGAGATGGCACCTTACGAAAAAGCAAAGAATGAAAAAGGAGTTTGGTATTTTTACATCCCGCCAGGAAAAGAAGCAGAAGTTATTAAAAAAATTAGAAGTTAGAATATCTACCACATGAAAAATATGCTTTTATTATACCTAATGACGAATTATATTATAAGGTATCCGAAGTATATCGTACAAAATTTGATAATAGTAAATTTAAACCTATTAGATACACGTAATCTTTAATAGAAATATATACTGAGGAAGAACAATTAACGCTTATTAAAGAATGTCATATACAAGACCAAAGTCACGCTGGAATAGAAAGTGTTTATAAACAATTTAGAGAAAAATATTACTGGGAAAATATGAGAAAACAAATAAAAAAGTTTATTCTAAAGTGTGAATTATGTAAAAAATGTAAAACAGTCATCTTCACATTACACTCGCAACAGTAACTGAAACAGCACATGAACCTATGGAAATATGGCACATAGACTTCATGTCTCTTAATAAGCAATGGTATCTTACAATTGATAAATTTTCTAAATACGCATTAGTAAAAATAACAGAAAAAATTAAAGTATATGAAACTCTCGCAGAAATTTTCGCAGATACTTAAGAAATGATTTCAAAAGATGTTATGATTTCAAACAATATTAATGACATAGAATCCCTTATTTATGTTAAAAGTAAAATTATAGACAAAATTGTATAAATCTAAGCTACCCCTAGTGGACCCCTCTTCCGGTAAAGGCCTCCTCCAAAGTGTGTCACTTTTCTCGTATTTTTGTGACATCTAACCAATGTGTGCACGTTTGTGTGATGCGCCCTCTCGCGTTTGGAATCTCCCTGGCGCTGGGCGGCCAATGGTGGATTGCAGCGGGTTATTTATACTATATTTATTATATTATTATACTTGTACCTATGTAATTTTATACATATATATATATATTATATATATATATATATATATTTTCTAGTAGTATCAATTTTTGATACACTGATGCAATAGCCAGTTCTTAATTAATAGACCAAGATTATATAATACGTAGGCATTTGTACTTTGACCCCATGGTTAGGTAGTTTTCTCATCCGACCGTACTTGCAAAGGTGTCGCTTCAGTAGTCTTTGCCACCGCACTCTACTGCACGCGTACTTACGCGCATCTATGTTATTTAAAATATAGAATTAAATATAAAATAAAATATTTGGTGAATACTCAAAGTGAATCTACAAACAGAGAGATTCAATATACAAAGGAGAAAACAAGAGAAAACCGTCGCCGGTACCGGCAAAAGAGGAGAATACTATCTTCAGACATTGTTAGTAACGCCAACATAAGGTACGGATGATCTTTCTCTTATATGTCCTTAATTATCCAATATTCAAAATTACATGAATAATAATAAAAAGATTGGTCCACTAGATTATCGAAGGAAACAAGGTTCAGGAGACATGCGTTCCTTAACGTCCCCATAAATTTGTCCTTCGAGCCTAGCGACTTATAGATCCCTAAAATCTTCCATTATAATAAATAAAATCAGTCTCTAGTATTTTTTAAAAGGCATAAACCATATAGTTTCGTCAGTTCATATGTTCGATAAACATTCTAGAAGGTCCACTTCCCCACCCACGTATGTGATATATCGACGCCTTACATAGTGAAGGTACTTACGATGTCCACCTTTATAAGTATTTTTATTATAAGACATAAGTAAGTGAAAGTGCTAAAATAGTGACTGCCTTTTCATAAGAACACTGTAGCAACTTTTGCCCTTTCTTAACCTTTTTTCAATCAGAGTTTGGGGAATCTCATTAAATATGGCTTCTAAAGAATCCAATGAACACTTGATTGACCGTAAATTACAAGTTTTAACGTCCAAACGAAACGCTTTGTACCAACGTTTGCAAATTATTTATGGCCTGTCACAAGCGTTTTCGCAAGACGCTGCTAAAGTAGATGACTTCCTTATCTCCACTGAAACTTTACAAGATATTCGCTTCATTTTCCGATGTTATGGATGAAATATCAGATTTACAAATTCAGCTGAAACCGACAGCAGAATCTAATTTCGGTCCTTGGTTACATTTTGAAGAATTATATTGCAAAATTTTGAAAACAAAACGTAGTTTTGACAAATACAGCTTCGAAAAGAAAAAATTGGAAAACAAATTTTCGGTCAAAAAACGCAATGTGCCACATACCATACATACCCCGATAGAATTAGTAGGTTTTTCCGGTGATCCTCAGCAGTGGCTTGTATTTGACGAAAATTTTAAAAGCAATATTCATAATAACTCCGAACTATTTGGACGTAAGTAAGTACCCACTCGGTTGAGGGTAGTATATAATTGAAACCAATTTACAAGTATTTATCCATTATGGCATTGCAACTTTAATATGATTGTAAGTCATTACAGTAAACCCGTATTTTATAAGAATTTAAACAATTTTCGTAAGTGTAGTTAGTTATTTCATTGCGAAATCCAGTTATTGTAAATAGGATTTTATTGCTAGGATTCGCTATAATATTGACTCATTTCAAATATAAACTTGTAAGATGTCAATGGGACATGTGAGGGAAAGCTCAAAAAAAAAAGCGAAATATCTTCAAAAATTACATCAAATTCCAAGAATGTTATCATGATCATCATAATTTGTGTCTAATTTTCTAAAATTTGGAGCAGCCATATTATTTCAAAATTTTATTTCCATTAATATAAGATAAATCCGACCATTTCTGTTATAGAAACGTAAGATTTTTATTACTCCAATGCAAATTTAAAATTATTCTGCTTAACCACTTTTTTTTTTTTATCCTATAAAACAATTCTAAAGTCACAAAAGTAACTATTACTAACTGCCCTCGGAATCCTTAGAACGTTTGAAGACCGGTAACTGAAGCTAAAGAGTATTATTCTTGACAAGCACTTGGCTTGTCCGACAGTAGTGTCGGCGCAGTAATAGGAGCGACCGATCGCTCGCTGTCGCGCCGCTGTGGCCGGTCGCCAGCTTGACAAGGTTGGCGAGCTAAACTGCTGCGATACTGCTGGAACGGGTGTGGCGCTAGCGTGGCCAGCCCGCATTTGAGGGATTCGCACTTGCTTTATCGCAGTCTTTGAACAAGATATTACACGGGACTCCGCGGATCTTCAGAGAATAGTCTATTGCGAAAGCGACGCCAAAAGGCCTAACTATTGTCACAGAATCACGGTTACTTAAAAAAAACACACTATATTCTAAGCTAATATCAATATTTTAATTCCGTAACCGATTTTAATTTGCGAGGCGTACCGCCGACAAAATCCAACGACGCAATGACGAAAAGAAATGGTGCACACTGGTAAGTAGACGGTGAGCGGGAGCATTCGTTTGACTCAACCACGTGTACGCGACAGTGGCGCCACGAAGTGGACAGAATTGAGGCGGAAATGCATCAAAGTCACAACCACGCTCTCTCACAATCCGGAGAGGACGGAGGGGCCACAATAGGTTCATTGCACACTCAATACTTCTACAAAAATTGGTCGGCTCAACTGATAAATCCACTGAATGGTTAGGGAAAGACAAATATCGATACACTTATCGACATTTGTAATATCCGTTATTAATTATTTATTAATTTCAATTTTAATTATAAATAATAAATATTAAAGAGGTTTAGCTAAATATAAATCAATAAAATAGGATTTTCATATTTTTAGGGTAACGTAGCCAATTAGATCAACGAAACCCTGAATATTATCTATCTAATTATCTACAAATACGTAAGCCAGAGGCTTACGACTCCGCCATTTTTCATCAATTCAACAAATTGGTCTTACGTGTTCCTTTTTTTCTACTAGCAGGGTGTCAAACAAGTTTACAGTCCGCCTAATTCACCAGTGGTATTACTTAAATGTTGACGACCGTTTTAATAAAATTTTATCTCTCTAAAGATGAAAAACTGAAGTCTAATTACTCTTTTCTTGAACAACCTCATACTGTTGCCCTTTTCTTTGACGTGGTTTACCACGGGCACAGCAGGAATAATTTTAAACGAGTGTCATAATCTGCTTTTCTTTCAAAAACAACGAGAAAATTTGATTTAAACAAAAACGGGAAAGTATTTGATGTTTCTTTAAATATTTTTTAGCGAGTTATTGCTTCTGAAGCTTATCATTTAATATTTATATTTTATTCTGAATCATATAAGTTTTAAATAACATAAAATATTTTATAACCACTAAAATTATTATTAGAAACTAAATCTAAAATATTTTTGAAAAAATTAAATTACCTATATAATAAAATTTATTAAGAATAAATACCAATGTCTAACTTTTCGCCTAAGTTGTAAAAATCTAAGAGTTTTGTAAATGCCTGGGTACGGAAACCTCTGTTTAGTCCGTTAGTTATATAGTAAGAAAATATTCGACACGAATTTTTTTCTTTTTCGAAATATAAAAAAATACATAAATTGTATCACAGTTTAGGAGCGGGGACTCCTGACATAAAAACTAACTGTAAACTGTACCTAGGCACGCGATATTTTGAATCAATGTACCTATAAACACCAGCTGTTCTTAGCTTAAAACCAGATGGCGCTGTGTGTAATGTCCACCAATATCTATTATTTATTTCTTTATTATGAAAAAAATAAGTTTCATATTATTATTTATAAATCTATATGACGGACTTAGAATTAAAATGCAGCCATCATGCTTATTGTTTTAAACAAAATAAATTTATAAGTTTTTAGATAACCTTAATAGTTCTCATTCTAAAACTTGCGAAGTTAATTTGTGTATGACATGCTTTTGGCCAGTTTTTCTTATTTCAATTTTATTAGCGTGTGTATAAACATCAAATTATGATCTTTTTGTTTGATCTTTGTAGGATAGAATAAGAAAATGGGTATTGGCCGTGCGCAGAGAGGAGTCGTGGATTCCCACGAAACATAGCACTGTATGCAGCATACATTTCAAGGCAGATTAATTATAGTTAATAAAATAATAAAAGTAGTTTTTTTTAAATAAACTGACGGCTTATTTAATTGCAGTGGATTTTGATTCAATAGCCCTATTAGTTTTATCTCTCTAACGGAAACCTTAATCATGAGCTGCAGGAATTAGGAAAAACCACAAAGTTGTATTCCATTTATAATACACACTAGCTTTTGCCAGCCGCTTCGCCCGCCCTAGATTTGGTTATCGGTGTAGGATTCTTACGGCAACTCCTCAATTATAGAAAAAAAGCTACTCACACGACGTTCTCTCTCCCTCTTTCCCTCTGTCTCTCTCTCCCTCTCTCTCTCTCTCTCTCTCTTTCTCAAAAATAATAAATAATTGACTACTATAAATTAATTAACTAATAGATTAACCTCGCGATCTTGGTGCTCCATACAAACTTTGAACTTCCGTTCAGGGGGTGAGTTTTGGAAAATCCTTAGCACCCATAATAGCTATATGTGTGCTAAATTTCAGCTCGATCCGTCCCGTGGTTTGAGCTGTGCGTTGATAGATCAGTCAGTCATAGTAACTTTCGAGTAACGCTAACTATAAACCGCGACTTTGTTTACGTAGAAGGGGAAAATATTTTTAAATAATACGTGCTTCCCTTCCCCCTCATGATTACCCGCCGGCCTTGCACATCATAAATGCGCGCGCAGTACTTTATTATTATTTTACTGTGATTTTATTTTAAAACTGCGATATCTCCTAAATTAAGATATTAATTGAAATCGAATGATATAAAGGGCAATTTTGTTTTCAATTAAATACTTGTAATATCATGTTTATAAAAACACATTCGCAAATAATGCATTATTTTGGAACAAATTTGGTTAGCATAAAAAAGGTTATAGTGAGCCAACCTAAAAAGATAGACATATGCTGTCACGAACTTTTCTTTAGAAATTTTAAAGGGGAACAATTCTGTGATCTATGATTTTTGCGAAACTAACCGTTTACGCAGCGCACGCAGTGGAAGCTCTCAAAATCTCCCTATTTTGAAACATTACTCATTGGTGCTCCGCTCCTATTGGTCTTAGCGTGATGATATATAGCCTAGCCTTACTCGATAAATGGGCTATCTAACAATGGAAGAATTTTTCAAATCGGACCAGTAGTTGCTCAGATAAGCGCGTTCAAACAAACTCTTCAGCTTTATAATACTAAGTGTTAAAAGTGTAGATTTTAATGCAAGTCGAATATAATTTCATTATGCTTCAGCGCGTCTAATGCTCGATTGCATACAACCCTATTACGCTTCAGATAAGAGTACCTACACATGGCCATTTGTTGTGTTTATAGGCAACTATAGTTGTGTGGGTGTGTACGCTCCCCGCCAGAAACGGTTGAAACGGATTTTTTTTTTTTTTTTTTTATACCACGAAGGTGGCAAACAAGCTTACGGCCCGCCTGATGGTAAGCGGTCACCGTAGCCTATGGACGCTTGCAACACCAGGGGTATCACTTGCGCGTTGCCGACCCTTCAGAAATCTAATAACTTCTTTCTTGAAGAACTCCATACTGTAGTCCTTGCAGAATACCTTGGCAGGGAGCTCATTCCACAACTTAAGCGTTCGCGGGAGGAAGTTTCTCTGAAACCGCACTGTACGCGACCATTTAGGTTCTAAAGTGTGAGAATGGATTCCCTGCCGATGGCGAGCGGTGCGATGGTAGAAAGTAGCCGTGGGCATCATTTCGAACAATTCCTCAGAACACAACCCATTGTACAAGCGGTAGAACACACACAGGGAGGCAAAGTCTCTCCTCAGACTTAG